>VXBU01008277.1:19123-151077 GCA_013400315.1 Bombycilla garrulus
ATATTAATTTATCTTTTTTGCAGCAATAGCAGATGTCATTGTATAATATCAGATTCAGGTCTCTTCATACTTCTTACAGAAATTACCACTAGTAATAGTGTTATCTAACTATGTCACAGTGAAAACAAGCCTAAAATAAGCAAATTTGTGAGGCTATGTTGGTGGTGCTAGTTTCAACTGAAAAGTATAATGAAAATTGTTAATTTGCTGGCTTTATTTGTAAAAGAGTAATCCCTTTCTGGTTTACATACTTAAACTTAGGATTGAGGGAAAAAAACAGATAACCCAAAATGTAACTCCATCTCAGCATTTAACTGAGTTAGAACACAGAATTTTGAATGTCTTTAGCTCAAAACCACCTGGAGTACAATAAACCCACAGTTAAGAAAAAGTATAACTTCATAACAGTTCTTAAGGAGGTGATTTAAATAACAGAAGATTAGAAGGAATGAACTGAAACATATATGCCCATGTGTCAAGGTGATATACCTCAAGAAAGTTCTGCATTATACCAGCTCTGCCCACTACTGCTCAATGCCATTGTAGTTCAGGTGTGGATATCCAGTAGCAGACTACTCCAACTGTCTGTGCTGTCACAACCAATTTCTTTAGCATGTCCACTCTTTTATCACCACTACCACCAAGTGCAGTAATCTGTATGTTTGTAAAAAATTGCACTAATCCCTTTTAAGGATTCCGACCAAGGCTCTAAAATGCAAAGTGCCAACCCTGAAAACGACATGGCTCTCCGAGTCTTTGCCTGCGTTTTAAATACCCATACCAACTTAATTATCATAATGTTAAAGCTGTGCAATCAAATTCTTTGAAAATCAAAAGTCTTGCTAAAAGAAAAAATAAAATTGATGTATTCAAGTGGAAAAAGGTAAAATAAACAAAATAAAACATTAGCTAGAAGTTAGGAAGCTCATGCATTAAGATGAAAGATGAAACAGATGCAATACACAGCAAAGATCAAAGAGCTCCATCAATTCATTCTGAGAGTCAAAATCCAGCTGAGCATGGGAGCCCTGTCCGCATAATAAGAAAGGTTGACTAAAACATAAGGATTAAACAGATGAGCTGTCTCCAGTGAATGTATGGCACAGGAAGCCCTGCTGAGCCCCTTGTTAAGACACTTCGGAATTGTACACCTGCTACTCCACAGTGAAACCTACAGGAAGCCAGCCTGCAAGGGGAAAGAAACCCACTAATGGACTAAATAGCTATCTTTAGGAGAAAAAAAAAAATAAAGAGTTGATACAAGAAAACAGCAGTTAACAGATTTGCTCTTTCCCCACCATTTCATTTATTTACTAAATATTTCCACCACAAATGACTATAAAGAAATTGTTATCACCACAGTCTCATTCCCTCAAAATAAAAGAAAAAAAAGCTTAGCACTTAAACTATCAGCAAAACCATCCATATATAGCAGGATGAGCCGGATACTCTCAATGAAACTATCTGTCACAATATTACTGGCTTGGAAGCTGGTTTTGTACTCCAGCACTTGTGTTAACTGGCCAAATCTCTAAAAACTTCATTTCTGTGGGATTAATTTTAAGGGTCAGTAGAACTTACATTATTTCTGATAGTGATCGCATTTAAAATAAGGTTATACAAAAATCTTATTTTTCTCATCCACTTTTTGGATAGAGATGGAGACATTTCAATCAAAATTTATAACTGATGACTAGTTTATCTTCTCTTATTATTGGTAACAAGAAACAAAAAAAGAAAAAAGTTAACAGGTAAGAAACACTATACAATTTAGTTCATTTATTAACTTTTATGTATGGCTAGAAGTTACTCCATAACTTAAAGAATCCAAACTGCAGGGGTTTCCAACACCTCTGCCAGCATCAGTGCTCTCCATTACACCTCCTTGCAAAGAACAGATCAGGGACGCCCTCACATCATAAGATGGCAAACAATAAGTTAAAACAATCTGAAAGCAAAGCTCAAAGGTTTCTTAAGGCTTTGCTTCCTGACAGATGTACGATTAATGTCCACTGCAGGCTACAGGTGGTTCCATATTTATTTTTCAAACGAATGTTACTAACCTGCTTGTCCCACAAATGTTATTTACAATCACATCTTTTATTCTTGTTTTAGCTGACAGGACAATCTCCTCAAGGATCTGGGCAGAGCTGATATATTTGATTTTCAGGTTATCTACTGCCTGCAGATACAAGCACTCTGATTGTTTACAATGCAGGAGTAATTGGTAACGGTTAAATAACTCCAGAGACTGATTTAAGAGTCCTTCACCTACTGCATGAAAGTAGGGCTTCATCCCATAGTCCCTAATCTGGCTAAATACTTCAAGATTTCACTGCAAAAACAGGATATTAAAAAATTAACAAATGCCTCGCAAAATGGTGTGGAAGCACAATACTGTCATGAACATGCTGTTTGTTGGCAGAACTCCTCTGAACTTGGCATTTTGCACTGAAAAATATCAGTGAAATGCATCATTGAAGATATAACACATTACCAGACAGCACCATCCTGAATGTAGCCTAAATCAGAAGCTAAAGCAGACTGGATGGGAGGCCATCCAGTTAGAACTGCAGTGAGCTCACCATGCCTGTGTTTCACTGCAGAGCCCACATTCACCGTGCTTTGACGAGCAAGGCTGAAGTAAGCAGCAGGAGACGGGTATCTCTCGTCATTCTCTGCCCCTCTGGCTTCTTTGGGGAGTGCCACACCAAGACTTCTCCCCTGCTTCCATGTGAAAGTTATGTGCGTGATTAGGGGTTGATCAGCAGCTGTTTCCCACAAGAGCAGCTCCCCCTGTTCATGGACCAAGGGAGACACCAGTGGCAGAGCATCCACACCTGGGCAGCACTATGGCTGGCCCGAGTCACAGGATCCTCTTCTGTTCTACATAAGTCTGACTGCAACCCCTCAATCTCATTCAGACAGAGCTTTCTTTCCAAGCAGAAAATTTAAGGAAAACTGAGATTGTTCCTAAACCATTAACAATGCCAATTGCCTGATTTCTTGGGACATAAACATACTTGTTAGCATACTGTAAATTAGTTAAATGGAAGCTCAATATTTTACAATTTACATCAAGCACCAAATGGCACCTGGACTCCTGTAAATCCCAGGTGCACATCCTGTAAAAATCACATAAGATACATAGCAGAGACTGAGCCAAGTACCCTGGTGGATATACTATCACAAACTTTACCGCCCATGGGCAGACCACAATACGTTCAGAGCAAATCACAACTGATTTCATAGAGACATCTCAAACATTTTTCTCCCAAGAGAGAACTTTGAAAAACTTCAACCTGTTTACCCAGCTGTTTTGGTCCTATGGCTGTCATTTAAAAGGTTATAAACATTCCTTTTTATAATGAGGTAATGATTTTACCTTCTCCTGCTCGACAGTTTTCCATAAACTATCTAAACAACTTCTGTGTTAAAAGTTTACTGTTGAAAATTTTAAAGCAGTATGTGAAGAGTCCAGAAGGTCATGATAAGTCAAATACAGAAATTGTCTCCATTATTAATTTAACCACTAGGCTCCTCTGCAAATTCCACAGTGAGATGTATGCACTCATTAATTTCTTCTGCTTTTACATTTGAATACTACATCTTCAGTTCCATTCCTCTGCATTTTTTAAACATATATGCATATAGAATTAGTAGAAGGCAAACAGTAAATTATCTCACTCTTTCAAGCAAAAAAAATCTCGCAACAAAAATCCTTTATAAGCTTTATAGCTAATGTGAAACTGTGAGGAAAAACCCTGAACATTTGGACATACTTTTAAGTGTGCTAAATGAGGCAAAAATTATGCCCTCATACCTAATTCTGAAACATTTCCTCTTTGTGTCTGCCTCAGACCAGGCTTATGTTTAGTTCAACACTAAATAACAACTATGATATTTTACAACTTTTAATATGGAGGCAGGAGTAAAATTTTCCAAGTTGTGCTCACATATTCACGTGTGCAAGAGACACAGAATTAATTAGTTTAGCATACTACTCTGGCTTATCTCTGTAAGCTTACTTTTCTGAATTTCATTTCCTAGACTAAAATTGTAGTTCTTCATATTTCTTGACAGAGAAAATCAGAGAATAAACTAAATTAAAAAGAAAGTGTCATTTCAGTGGCTAGAGTTATTTGCGTAACTTTTTTCATGTCCTACCTTCCAGTTTGTTTAAATGTCTTAAATGCATTGTACTACAACCTTGGCTTTTCAATTATACATCAATCAGAAAAATATATTCTGAAGTAAAATGAAAAAATTAAAATTGATACAAAGTTCTAAATGTGAGGTGAATTTTACAGTCTTATCACACACAGAAAACTCTGGCTTATATGAAAGTATCCATTAACAGGCTTTGTTTTGTTTGAATAAAATAATACATAAAAGCACATGTAAACTGTATATGTTATACCTTGCATGAATTCTCTTATTATACTATACTTTGACACCTTGTCACGAATAAACACCCTCTAGATCAAATTTATATACTCAGGTCTCATCTGGATCCCCCACTATCTCGGTCCGGCTTAATTTAGAGTGGATAAGGTGTGAGAGACGGGTAAAGGAGCTCGATCTGCACTTTACATCTGCAGCAAAGAAGATAACATTAGATGCAAATAAAATTAATAAAAAAAAAACCAAACCTGAAGAAATTTATTTCCTTTTAGGTTTACAATAGATGCCCCTATACAAAGCCCAACAATATTTCCTTGGTCTTCCATGTTCAACTTCTGCTGATCAAGATAACACAGCATGATCACGCATATGTCATCATGCGTACCTACATGCACAGGCAAAATTATTTAATTTAAAGAGTTCATAGTCTGAGACTTCAAAATGGATTACTAGCATTTCTTCAAGTGAAGAAGGCACCAAATATTACAAATACATTTAAATCTGTCTCACTTCAGCAATGATCATGCATTTAATGCAGTTTTCATTATATCAAAGTACCTCAGCTTCATCAGCAACAGAAGAATTAATTATCTTTTATTAATTCAAACAATCTTTTTTCCAATTTCTTATAAGTCCCAAGGTTCTTTCACCAATATTGGCTCCTTCTCTGTTCCATAAAATCGTAATCAATCTCTATTATTGTCATGAAAATGGTATTTGTCACTTTGCTGAGAAAAAAATAATCAATACATCTTGCAGAGTAGAATAGGAGTTTAATGCAGTGAATTGATGTCTGTTAGAGAAATTTAGCTTGCCAGCAGTTTGGGACAAGCTAATAGAAAACCAGAAAATTCACTGAAGGTTGACAGATGAATGCACAGACATGCCACAAAAATTAATATTTGGGCACTCTGTATAGCCTGTCATTTCATATGCTGGAGAGAAAATAGATGTAGACAAGCATATCCCTCAGGAAATCCTTTTGGTTTTTAAAAGGCAAAACCCAAAAGCACATAAAAATGAATTCTTCACTGTATTATTTTTTATGTTTATATAAATTTCTGAAAAGTAAGTATTATGAAACAATATTCCATTTAAATATTTTGCATCAGACATGATACTGAATATGAAAAGACTGCTGAGTGCTAAAATAACACAAAGTTTCTGAGGCAATACTGAATTCCTGATCCTTCCGGATAACGCTGCATTGCAAAACCAAATCAGAGTTACTTCAAAAATTAGCACAGAAACTGGACAATAGTACTGCTCACAAAATGTTCTGGATCGTGAAGAGGAAAAAAACAACAAACAAGTAAGATTTTCATAAGCAATGCCTAGAAAGAGATGCAGTCATCCAAATCATGACAAACACAATACCCTCAAAAGGGCTGCTGGAATTATTTGAGCCTTATTTTAAAAAAAGTTACATTTTAGAAATGCAATCCTCCTTTCTATCTATTGCCATCTGCAGAAGCTGTCAAAACACTCCACCTTCCAATTACACGCTTTCTGTCTTTCACATGCTCTAACATAAGCCTATAATCTGTTTAATTCCCTTGTTTGGTTGGTTTAATAAACAATGCTTTTAAGTAGCAGGGCTTGATAAACCCAGCATCCACAACAAGCAACCTGCAGTTATCCCTCCCTCCAGGAGAGCATCAGCACCACTGACTGCAGAGAAAACAAGCTGGCCCCAGCAGGAAGCAGCACAGGGCACCCAGCTTTGGACTTCTGCTCCACTTTCTGAATTCCATTCTTCCCATGAAATCTGCTGATTCTATGTTGGATATAAATGGGACACATAAGGATCCTGCCTGTTGTTCCCAGAAAGCTCTAAAAATATGAATTGTAAGAACTCAGGTACCCACCAGGTCAAAGAGACGCAAACAAGTTTCTAAATGTCTAAGGCAACCGGCTGATTTGTGGTAAAACATTCATGCTGTCATTCCAGAGACTTCAAGTAAGCCTGGCATATTGAGCGCTGTTTCAGTAAGAGGAACAGCTTTTTATCATGTGCAAAAGAGCATTCTTGGGCAAAAGGATAAGATGCTAAAGATGCCATTAATTTTACATGTAAACACACATGTTTAAACATAAGAGAACAGAAGGGACAAAACTTAACAGCTCCTTGACTGTGAAACTGAAATAAAACCAGAAAACAGAGGCCTACAATAAGGTGGACATTGAAGAAAATCTGCATCTCCTACTGCCTTCACCTTTCTGTCATGGATTTAAAAATACCCATGTGAATTAGAGGTCTCTCCTGCCATTCCTGCATTCCTTTCTGATGGCAGTGTTGCTAACCTTCCTTTCTGATGACATCAGAAATTTGATACAGGAAGTGAAGAAATGTCAACATTACTGTTAGGGAATAATTACTAATAGGGAACTTAACCTAATTTTGTCCTAATTTATAAAAGAATTTGACCTTCAACCTGATGAAAAATCAGGTCGAGTTTCCACCACCGCAAAATTTAAGTTAAATGATAAATGGAAAATCAGCTTCTACTGAGACCGTGCCAGTCACAATATTGCAAGCCTAATAGAAAGCAAACAGTAACATGACTTGTAAGAAAGTTACTCATTCTTAAAAAAAAATAAAAAAGACGTCATACACCATAGGAATTTCACAACACTTATGTAGGAGGTCCCAAAAGCCAACTGTGTGGTCTCAATATCACAACTGAGTTCCAGCTGCTATTGTACATTATAGGATCATGCAGCTGATGGTAATGACAAGAAACCAGTGTTGCATGGCACTGTCAACTTTTCATGAATGCAAACATTTGTAGCTCACCCTAGGAAAGGTAAAGGGTTGTTACAGAGTGTTAGTAGAGCTAGTTCAAAATAGGAAATGTTCTGTTATACACTGTCAAGTCTGATGCATCAGATTTGCACGTGTGGTGAGAAAATGAACACACACGTTATGCCCTGGGAGTTACATGTGTATTTTTGTCAGAAGTCCAACGTAGAGTTTGGCGTAAATGCAAGCTGTTACAAAATTTATCAGAGCTGTAAGCACTTGCGATATCACTGGCTCCACATGAATGTATACACTGAATCTCTTTCATGATAAGTTACGAAGATATAAACATAAACTCGGTATAAGGCATGGATATTTTTTGTAATCAGTATGGTGGATCCTGTGGGAAATAGTCCCATTGAATTTTCGTTGGGATTACTCAGATAATATGCACAAGACTGATGATGAGTTTGAGTAGGTTTGAAAGCTCAGTCCCACTGAGGAAAAGGGTAATAGGTATTTCCCAATTAAATTCTTTCAGATTAGCTTACTGACAAAGGGACATAAATCTGAACCCATAGCATACATTAAAATTAGATGAGCTTCTACTGAAGATGGTAAATTCTCAGATGTTTTTTCTTAATTCCACAAATATTTTTCAGTCTTTTCAACATGAGCAGTCAGAAATTTTTCTGTACTCGTAGAATTGACTAACAAGTAACATTAATGTCTTGCAAACACCTTCAATCTTTAATATACTGCCCAGTCATCAAGTGAGAATTATACCATGTAAACCTTTCTAGCACTTGCCTTTAATGCAAATATCATCCATAGGAATCTTTTCTATTTTAAAGTTTTCTTCATTCTCTAAACATAATCATAATTTAGTCCGTTCCCTTTGAAACATGAAACATTTCCAGTGTCTATGTGAACACTTTTAATAAGACTCAATAAAATTATGATGCAAGGGCATGATGCTCTATTCACCAAAGTTAATGAAAAAGTGTACTCTGGTTTAAACAGTACAGAATGAATGTCTACCAAAAAAAAAAATTAAATGCAGCCAAAACACTGGACCTTCTATCTAACATCTGGCCTCATTTACAAGTGTCAGCTATGACCATTAGATAAATATAAATCAAATGACCTACAAAATTCTTGCAGCTTAATTTCCCATGCAACTCCAATTTTCATTAACATCAGCAAATATATTTGCTTCAGGTGGAAAAGAGTTTTTCAAAAATACCAAGAAGATATCATCTTGATTTCTCATTTTGCTATTGACCAAGCAATAACAGTTGACTGTTAACTACTGAATCACTACTAGTTGAATTTGGATCTGATTTCTTTTATGAAATAGAAGTCTTTATACCATACAGATTTTCTTCTGAATAGTCTCTTTCCCCTCACTTCATTTTTGCAAATGAACTTAACTGAGCAGCAGACAAGGGTTCATATGGTTTTGAAGAAAAATTTATGTGAGAAATATAAAAAAACCTTTCTAATTTCTTCTCAAAACCTTACCTTAATTTTCAAGAACAACCATCATAGGCACTTTGCATAGCATGCCCTTTAAAAACTGTATTTCATTTTAAGAGCAATCTTTGAATGGATCCTCATTCAGGATTCATTTCTATTCTGGTTTTTGTGAGGGGCATTACCTTAAACCTGTTTACAGAACAACAGCAAAGAAAGGTGGTCATATGTACCCACAGCTATGAGCAATCAAAGAGATCAGTGATGTCTTCTAGCAAAGAATAAGTTGTTCTAGTTCTGTTTTGCTTCCCCTGTGAAGTGTGTTAACACTTCTCATTTGGTTAAGAGTTTTGAAGTCAAAGGATCCCCAAACTTGTCTGTTTGCATATTCATTGATGTACACCAGAATGTTACCCGTTTTGATTTTTAAGGAAACTGCCTGCACTGACTAGTTAAAAATACAGAAAGGCGTTTGACAGCACACAAAATGGGCTAGACAACACTCACACCTCCTCCCTACGCTTCTCTTTTTGTCTTCCCATAGAGGACGGTTCCTGCCTAGCCTAGTCCTGTCTTTTCTGTGGCTCTCTCCTGCTCAAAGGTAAGTCAAGGAAAGATCCAGCCTCCACAGACACCAGCAGGAGGAACCATGGCTGAGCAGGAGGGCCAAACTTCATTGCATTCATCAGCTACCTCCTTGTATCCATGAGAGGGATCCAGGAGCTGGACCTCAGTTCCTCCTGGAGAACAGATGGACAGAGGAGATGGCCACTGGTGGTCAGAGATAATACCCTGCACTTCATCATGTCTTTCACTTTCCCAGGAAAGTGATTTCAGATCTTAAACAACTCCTTAAACTCTGGGATGCCAGATAAACCCAAAAGTTAGTTAAAACTTCTTTGACAAAACCTTTCCTTTGTACATTACTGAGAAAATGATGATGAAAATAATTTTGGTGCTGTACAGTACAAGCTGTTATAAGCCATTTAGCTAACTGAAATAGGTGAAAAATACATCATAACCTTGAATTGCAGATTGGCATTTATTTTAAAAATAGTTTTGTGCAGGTATAATTGGTAATTAAGATGTTTTTAAAAGGCTAAGGGGTCTAGCAGTCAGGATTAGATTTAATACCGAGTGACCACAATTAAAATTCAATTGTTCCACACTTTAAAAATTTTTCAACCTAAATATTCTGTGAATTTAAATTTTAAAAAGCTGAAATTAAACTAATTACCAATGAACTTCAATCTAAGTCCTTTGGGAATTACTTTTATGTATAGGTATGCATACACATACAAGACACATGAAGTCAGGTCAAAAAGAAGTAAATGAAACTTCTCTGTTGATGCATTCCACTTAGTTTTATGAATCAATAGGATAAGGGAGAATGGATCCAAGAGTCAATATTAAAATTAATTGAATGTTTAGCCTGAAGGTCAACAACTTTGATGGCCATATGCCATAGTGGCTGGTGCTGTTTGTCATATTCTGCAGCTGCATTGGTTTGAGTAGCTACTGTGGACATCAAAGAAGCTGATGAACAAAGAAAACCCTTAATATCCAGAGACATTGACACTGATCATGCTAAGCACATCCTCCAACAAGTCAATTGCAGAACCCAGAGCAGCTCAAGGCCAGTTTATAGTGCACTTGGACAACTGTGTCACTCTAACAGATGTGTTTGGGATATTATCAATGTTATCCTGCTGCAAACTGAAGTTTGATTTAACTTAATATGGAAAGTTAAGGTTTTTACCAGACCTAATCATGGTACTTCAGATCATTAGGAACATGTCACAGCAAAGAGCAACTTAATCCCAAAATGATCAAAATACCTTGCCATGGAATTAAGGTTGTCTTTATATCAGAAATAAAAAATACATAGATAGGTTTTAAATAGACTGTTAGTCCAGAACCATAGACTAAAGAAATAAAGAAGCAATCAAAGTGCTGTTAGCAGGTTAAACAGGGAAATACACAATAAAGAGGCCCCATAAGCTTTAGCTTTGGACCATATATCCTCGTAAAACAAAAGAAAATATGTGTAAAACCAGTCAATTTACTATTCAATGATGAAATTTTTCAAACACAATCGTGTTATACTTACAGGGCACTTTGATTGGGCGGAATCAAGACAGGTTAGATGCTGTAGTTGTAAATTCCTGTATTCTGTTCAGTACACCTTTTTAAAGTAAAACTTCAGGCATGAACACATCAAACGTTACGTTTAAATTCCCAGCTTGAAATACACATTACAAAGTTGACAATTCTGCTCTACGATGGCATCAATTTACCAGTAAATGTTGTTCAAATGATTTCATGAAATTCCATGAATAGAAATATTTTCTATAATTTTCAAACTGAATTAAAGTTCTAGTGAAGATGGTAAATACAATATTAAACCATTTTAAGCATTAACTTCCCTCACTTTCCTGAACACTGGTAAAGCTATCCATTTTTTATGGACTTATTCCATTTGAAGAGCAGAAGGATGCTCAAAGTTTAAATACAATGTGTGAGCATAGAGCACTGAACTTCTATTATACCTACCTTGTGATTCAGATCTTAAATCTATTACCTTACTAAATGTGACATGCTATGATTACTTCCCTTGAAAGGACAAAACAAACATTGCAGGAAAAACTTCACAGTCTCTTAGGTGTTCTGAAAAAGCTGCTTGATCTGTGCCTCAGACATCACTGATACGTTTCTTTCCTAGCTCCAAAGCAGGAGAAAGATGTTTGACTCCTCACTACTTGCAGGAAGCCCACACAAGGACTTTTGCTTTTGTTTTACTAATAGCAGCACCAAGGATGAGATGGTTGTCAGAAGCTCAAGGAGAATGCTTTCTGTGGGGTGTTCTTGGTGAGGCTCTGCTCCAACTGGGAGAGCAAGGGAAAGGAGATAAAAACAGAGAAAATGGCAGAAACCGATTAGTCAACACAGCCTGTCAAGAAACCCAGCACTGGGAACCAGGAACCTGCCTCATTGCACACCCAGCCACAGAAACAGCAGGTGGAAAAAACTGTAAAATTGGTCAAATTAAAGTAGAACCTAAATGACATTTCTCACACAAAGAAAATAAGACAAGGAAGCAATATTTTTTATGTTGTTGGGGAAAAAAACATGTAAAAAGAGAAGCAATAACCACAGATTTGGAATCTGATTAAGATCCTCAATCTGTGATCCTGGTATTTTGTGGAATATGAAAAAGACAACTAAGAAAACAGAGTATTTTTTTAAGTATCAGTGCCAAGGACAGCACTGATCTATTTGTCTAACTTTCCTGCATAGCAAACTTATCACTTTGCTCAGTCTGCAAAAATAAGTTGTAAAACCAGTACTCTAAAAGTGAAAATGGCTGCAGCAAAGCCCTACATATAATGCTTTCTCACAGAAAACTGCAAAGGGAGAAAAACATTTAAATGTTGCGAAAATTACGGCAAGAGGTAGTGGTTGAGGAAAAAATCTTAAAAAAAACCCAAAAATCCAAAACATAACTCTGTGTGTGCGTGTCTACCAGAGCAGCAGTTTTGGAAAGAACAAGGAAAAACTCAAATCCCCTTCTGAACCAATGCTCCAGGGAGAGAGAGACTCAATGACATAGGGTAAAGATAGTCAGATATTTGAGGGCTCTACAAGAGCAGACTTTACTTCTATGTGTAGCATTCATTCAGGCAAAATAAAAGAATGAGACAAATACACCTGATTTAATTTGTTTTATTTAACCACTGAGGGCAGAAAAGACAAAACTGATTTGGGCTCACCCATATTACTTTCATTTAAGGAACTAACTTCCATGAAACAGCTCTTGGAAGAGGAGCAATTAATTTCAAAGAGAAAAAAATCTTCTTTTCTATGCCAAATCAGATCAAAAGTTGTCTTTCTCTGAAAAGTTATTAAAACTTACTGGACTTAAAACATTCTTCTTTGATCTCTTTACAAAGTCAGTTACAAGCCCACTTTAACTGCATGAAACTACAGTTTACTGTTTTTAGTCAGATAGTAATGACACATGCTGAGAAGACACAACACTGCTCCTCCTCTATTTGCCTAGTTCTGATCTGCAAAGTAACAATTAAAGTGTCACTGTGGATGGATGATAAACACTGAAATTATGTTCATTTCTGAAGAAGTTATAAAAATAGTCTATAAATGTAGAACACACAAACATCCATTATAAATAAAACCCTTTTTAAAATGCTCCCTCTATGTATTCCTCTGCCTATCCCCATAGGGACATCCTCCTTTTCCAATTCCACTCAATGGATATAATTTAAATAGGGACTGACTTTGAGTTCCTCCAGGTTTAAAATAAGATAGTAAAACAGTTTTCAAGTATTTTGACTCATTCAAGCATAAATAACATTTGCAGGTGATGGGTGAAGGAAAATTATGTCAAAGCTAGAGAAAAAAAATTAACTTCAGAAGCTTGAAGCTGTTGTTAAAGTCATGCTAAGTACATAATGTGATAGTAAATGTTTTTATACAGTTTCAAAGACTTGGCTTTATTTGATACTTTGGTAGTTAAAATGTTCACCTTTTAGGGGCCTAAATGGCTCAGAAAATACGCTGTACTATTTCACAGAAGTATGGACTGAGGCAGTAAAAGAAAAAGAGCATCTTACATTTAATTCTAACGTCAAATAGATGCAAAAACCCATACACATACATATTTAAACCACTCTTTCAAAATATCAGGACATCTGTCTTGTAGGAGTTATTGCTCTTGGTGAAAATACTCACAGTAGAGCAGGGGCTCCTGATAATTAGTTGAGTCAAAACAGGCCTACCTATTACAAACAATGGAAAATAAGATTATTTCTTACTTCTCCCTTCTGTATTTTGAATTTTTTTTGTTTTGTTTTTGAACAAGGCTTTCCCATTGTGGTACCCTGAAGAGCTGAAATCTCTCCTGTGACTTTCAATCATAATGCCACAAGCACATTAACAACATTATTTCTGACTCAAAAATTTACCTGTATTAAGTACAGAACTGTAAAAGCGGTATCTCTCATGATTAGTATAAAATTAAAGACACAACCAGGCTACAAGCATGCAACAGAAGTCCTACTACCCATGATTAACCGAGTAGAAATTAGTATTCTCACATGGTGCTTCATTGCGCACTTGCAAGAAATAATACCAAATAATTCAATAAAGCGGTAATTAAAAACCTGTCTCAATTCTCCTGGTGCTGTGGCAATCATGCTCCCACAACATCACAGCTGAGCACGGAGCACTCAGCTGCCTGCACTGCATTGCAAAGAAACAATCCACCCACCACTGACTCCTGTTGTTTCATAGGGGATCCAATTACTGATATCGCTCTGACACCAGAGATTAGCTGATTGCCAGTTCAGTGTGCTTACAAAATCTTATGTGTCACAGGAGGCCCTTTACTTGTTTCTGTAAGACAAACAGTGTTTTGTTTTTTTTTAATCTATTAAAAACCCACTAGAATATATTCTCTCTCATGTGTAGCACTTCAGCCCCATCCTGTTTGACTCAAAGCAAATTCCTCCTTTAAAATTGTCATAGAACTAAAGTGTGGTGACAGTAGCAGCAAAAATACACTTTTAATTGTGCTTTTCACAGAAGAGATTTAAGAGAGGCAGAAGCTATATATGCCACTGTTTTAGCACTCAGAAATAGCAGATCTTTGTGAAGTCAGAGATTGCAATTAAATTTTTTTTTCTAATTAAATAACATTAACGCAATTTTGCAGTGCTCTTCTTCCAAATCTAAGAGCACATTGGAACAAGCACTTGTGTGGAAAACAAGAGTTTGGTTTTTGTTAGAAAGTGTTTTTCTAATCCCCAATGCTGTAAATAAAATTAATTAGGAGTGTATACTATCAGTCAGTTAAATTCTATTACCATTCAAAGGAAATACATCAGTGGGGCTCCAATACAATTTTCCTATTCCAGCTCTTGAACTGAAACAAAAAGAAGAAATGGAAAGGCAAACTATAGGTCAGGCAAATTAATATTAAGGCAAGAAAGGTCAGATACTAAGGAAAAATAAGGAAGAAAGACAGCAGTGAGCAAAAAATACTTCTATTTTCTCACCACCAACACCAGTATTCCTACAGGCAGACGTCCTACTCTGCTGGTTATTCAAGGGCTTAGGCTGTGTCTACATATGACAAACCAAGAATACTCTTTTTTATGCTCCAATGAACTTTACCATCCATTCTAGAAAACAATGTCTTCATCAGCTGCGACAAGACACACTTCATTATTTTGAATACCATAGGATTTTACTGTAAATAACATTTCTCCAGAGAAAAGAAGCTTAAATTGATGTGGGAAATGATGTGATGCCACATAGATTCAGAATAAAGGGGACTTTTAAAATTTATGCTATGATATCAAAAAAAACCACCAAAAAAACAGAAGGGCATTTTACAATCCCAAATTTAATTAATATCCACAAATCTTCTTTAAATAAAAATGGAAGTTAACCCATAAATTTATGGGATTTAATTTTATGTAGTGACAGTATGCAAATTTTGATTCAAATTATTAGAAAAAGATTTTATATGAAACAAACATACGCAACATATGAACAAAGAATAGTGCCAAATAATACAAAATGAGGGCTAAGATAGTATTAGACAGACATACTGCATTTTCTTTTAATACTCTTCTTGGGAAAAGAAAGCTGCGGAAACTTGCTGGTCAAAAGTATATTTAGGTTTTATCTTACACCCTAACAAAAGCAAAGTAAGAGACACCATCATAAAACAGATCAGCGTAAAGAAACTACTGCAATTCCAAGTTTTTAACCTCACTGCCTCCCAAGCACAGTATAAAAACAGAGCTGACCTAGACAGGATGGGTAGGGATGCCATGAGCCATCTTTGCCACCCCTCTGCTCACAAGGATCACTAACCTGCCTCTGACAGAAGTTTGCCTAACTCATTCCCAGAATCTTCAGTAGGAATGCTGCAGCATCTCTAATCCATCAGCTGCTGTGCTTCGTCCATTTTACACCTGCAATTGCTTCCCCAATGTCTAAATTAATTCTCCCACACTAGAATGTAAAAACATTATTATTCTTCTCCTGTTCCACACAGACAAAAGGACAGTTTAGTTCTCTCCTCTTTGCAACAACCTCTCATGTATTTGAATGTCAATCTGAAACCTTTCCTTCAATTGACTAATCCTTTCAAATTGTAGATTTTGGGAAAGTTTTCTAGAACGCTGACCATCCTGGTTGATTTTCTTTGACTTGCATGGAAGTCACAGATCAACTACAGTATGATAGGGAACTACAAACACGCTGTTAACTTCCACAGCACTGTCCTTTCTACTGCCAACATACCCAAATGGGACCTACTGCACTTAGCACTTGCTGAGCGCTGCTTTTCTTCAACTAAAAGTGTACCTCAGCACTTTTTAACTAATAAAACTGTTGAATGGGCAATAAAGACAAAACATATGCCTAACTTAAAATCCATTTAACTAAAAAAAGCCCCAAATCCAGTCCTCATTAATTTAAATTTTGCACTGTTTTGTGGTGTGACTTACCCTTGCCTCATCACATCACCTAACCAAGGCACATTGTTACTAAAGAGTATTATTTCATTAGGTAAGCACTTACTAGGTTGACAGACATTTCACAGACACCCATTGCAAGTTGCTGTGCAAAATCAGAGGGCACAAAAATAAACATCATGCATTCATACATCTGAAGACTGTTAAATACGTTAAATAAGAAATATAAGGAAGTGCATTATCTTATGAAGATAATTAGTTCCTTTTGAAAGAGGTGACAATGACAGTGAGCTATAAGCAATAGGAAAAGTCTAGATCAGAGAGAATCCCTTGCTCCTTAAATCTCATATGGATTGGGTGTCATTGCTCCCCTGGCTCTTGTTAAACATTAAAGCTGAACTTGTTAGACAGTGCTCCCAAGGCAGGGCTCCTGGAGCACTGAACCTAAATCATCAAAATAAAAGTGCAGTTATTACAAATTAACCATAGGTGAGTCCTTACTAAATGTTCATTTTAAACTACATTACTGAATTACATCATCAATCATTAATGAAACACCGAGCCTCTGACTACATAACCTTCACCAATTCAATGGTGTATGTGATTAGGAAGGACTATCTGTTTTCATTGCAGCAATAGGACTCTATTTTCATGCTTGTTCCAAGTATTCTACCATCCCATATCATCATCACTGTGACTTCAGCAAACCATCCTTGCTCATCAAGGTTATCCAGGAACCCTAAACAGGGTAAAAATGCACTACAAAATAAAAATGTATGTATGAGATAACACATTCCAAGTAGGTTTGCCATTCTGTGGCACTAAGCGTTTCCAACCACTTATCAGCTGTAGAGTTGCTATTTGCATTTTGTACTCTATACATGAAAGTGCTACAGCTGCCTGTGGCAACAAAGGAAATGCAAAACTTGCTGGAAGAAAATAAGTAAAATAAAACCATTTCCTGTGGGACAATTCAGTCTCACCTCATCATCCTGAGACATCAGGGATTCTGTGTTGCCTCTGTTTTTTTATTAATAATGCAGCAACAGTCTTTTAACCACTCTTTCATAAGAGAAGCTTTTCCTTTGGAGGTGATATGAGTCATGTGATTACCTCAGTCATCTGGAGTCAAAGGCTAAAAACTGATAGAGGTTCTCACTATCAACTAGCCTATAATTTGCCACCCAGAGAAGCAGCAATAAATGAGTGTTTATCTACTCAATAGGGAATTTCATTTCATTCTCTGCCCCCAAAGTCATTACCTGCACAATAGGAATGAGCAATGGAAATTCACAACAAAATAAACTATTACAAGCTTACTGCTTAAACTGCATCTTAAAATTATTTTCCAGACCAGAAGCTATAGGCAAACTGTGCTCCACAACATAAGAAAAATTTGTTACGATGAAACAAAAAGTATTTGCATCTCCTAAGAACAGAGAAGCATTTGATACTCCAGATAAACAGTTTCTCCTGTTCTCAGTATTGTTTTCCTTGGTGAAGAGTAACATTAAAGAGACCAAATTTTCTTTTCTTAGAAACCATTTTAATAAAAGAGTGTCAACTAAGCAATATTTGTATAAATCTTCTTATCTAACTGAAAACTGAAAGACATTTTCTATCTTCTTAAAAAAAACTTATGTGATCAAAAGAATAAGTAATAAGAAAATATTGTTCAATTAACTTGGTATACCATTTACACTTAAGTATATTCCCTGTAAGTAAAAAACCAGTACTTTTGGTGTAATATCCCTCAAAATCCTGCACAAAAACTTATTCTAAATAATAATTTTTTCTAAAATTGGCATCTTACTAAGGAATAAATGAAAACATTTGTAAATATAACAGCACTGAAAACGGTCAAAATTCATATTTTTATTCTGCATTTTTGTGGAATCATCATGAAAAGCTCTCACAGCTTCAAGCAGCAACTCTCCACTGCCATATTCTTAACAACCTCGTTTCTCATCACTGTTATATTTGCTCAAGCATGAAAAACATAATATTTTTTCCCTTTTCACATGTTCTTTTGAGATATTTCAGTCTAGAAATCTAAGATTATCTAGTCCAGTACTGATATCACTGAAGTAACTATGTAGTCATCCTGGATCCTATATGAGAAAACACAGCAAGAAAATTATGTAGTCATTAAGGGAGCAACAGAAGCCACTTATATAAATTACTGTACAGTAATTTAAAACAACATGAGGAGAAGAGATGCTTGAGGCTTACGCGTCTTTATTCTGTAAACCTTGAATGTATTATCTACCCCAACCTTGGGAAAGAGACCACCTGATAACTCCTTTTTTAGCTTAAGTGAACAAATCAATACTTCTATTTTTTCTAAAAAATATTTCTTTTTTTTTTGAGCAGCTAGTATGGTATATATGGTTTCTTACTACTTTAAACTGACTGAACTAAGTAACTCCTTTAATGTTAAAATAGGCAAACATCCTAGCTCACCATGGGGATTTTTCTGTTTGTTTTCTTAAGTCACAGGGGAAACTGGAAGTGAGGATATCATCCTTTCTCCAACCAAAGGAAAGTAATTTTTCCTAAGAACGTATTTGTTTTAATGAAAATATTTCCTTCCCTAAAGCCTACTGACATGATAACTTACTCATTTTAACTTCTCCCTGTCTATAGGAAATTAAAGACCACAGAAAGGAACAGACAGCCCCAGAAAATCTGCAGTGAGAATGAAGTCCTGATCCCAGAAGGTACCAGCTACATGCAAGTCATACATGTCCCACCAATCTGGTTGATTTCAGTCACCATGGAAAACTCACACCCAGGACTTTTTCAGTCTTGCCTTCAGGTTCAGAATAGAGACAATCAAATTCTTTCACATTATTCAAATTATTTCTCAGGCAATAAAATAAGTCATTAGACATTTCTCTCCATGCATCAGTGAATAGTGCTCTTCACCATGACGTTTACAGATGTCATTCCCAGCAGAAGAGAACACAACCTCTCTGTACAAATTTCAGGGTGTTTCCACACCATCAGCCTTTGTACTCTGACAGTATAGAGTGTAGAAATATTTTTTCCCTTTTTGTGCACATTTTTTCACTGAAGGAATAGTGGATTTCTGTCTCCAGCTATGAAGTGTGCACTTTTCACTAACAATAGAATTGCAAATGCTTCGCATTGCACCCCAATATAATTGTAATAGCCTAAAAACTAGCATATTTAAGAAAAGTATCAGAATTGCTTATGAGCCTGACTTAGGTTTTTTAGAACTTGACTAATTTTTTTATCAAAACTTGACTTTTACCAATCACTGAGTTGTGATTTATCAGAATATATTTATGGTAAGAATCAGCATTCTATTTCTGTCCTTTCTGATACTGACTATCTGAAATGGGACTTTCACTAAAAAGTCATCAGAAAGGTTGAGGGAGATACAGGAAGGTACAGCAGAGAGCAGGAGAGAATCAGGATGGATCAGACCTCAGCATTTATCTTTGTTGGTGAGCCTGAACATTTAGTGTTGCTCAAAGTCTCTGAAGAAGAGGAAAAGGAGCAGAAAAAAAATCCTGATGTTATTTTCTTAACAATGATTTCAGGACACACTAATTAGTTTTTCTCTACTAAGAAAGAGGAGTGGACAACCTAAATTTCAAAATCTTCAAATTATCTGTGTGAATCAGAAGGCCGCATGCATGGAGGGCAAACACTGACATTTATTTTCTATAATGGTGCATGTCTCGAGAGGAATTGCCACTGGAATACTATTCCCACTCTGCATGTCAAACATTAATATAAAATCAATACAGAGCCACGATCCCAACATTCTTCACGCACCTGTGTTACCCCCCAGAGGGTTTGCCACATTTGGCATTTGGCTCCCCCAGGACATGGGAAGAGGTGCACTGCAATCCTCCTTCTTGGGACAGCCTCACTGCCGAGGGTCAGAAATGGCTCAGCAGCACCTCAGAATCTGTGGAGGGAAAGTGCAAGGTGAGACAAAGGTGATTGGTGATAAATTTGCTGTTCTGTCAGCAAGTCCTTAAAAATAGAAAGTAAAAATGGGGTTTTCCACAATACAGATGACATCCTCACTTGAAATTATACAGCTGGAGTTGCTCTGTAACAAAGACACATTGTTTTCTGTCTTAAGACAGGACAGGAGTAAACCCACAAGACCAGCTAACAGTTAACCTGTAAAATATGCTTAGGCTCACATAAAATCTTGACTTGATAGAACTCAAAAAAACCATAATTTCCTTTTGAACTCAATAATTTAGCCTTCATTTCATAGCTGAACTAGTTCTCAAACAGGCTCTACACTTCAGTTTACTTCATGATCAGATACTGTCAAAAACCTGAATTAATCAAAAGCATCACAGTTTTAAAGAAAGAAAAGCACAGAAACCCACATCACACTATTGTTTTGTCAAATAGGATGCAGCAGATCTCCCTCCCTGTTTGCACTCTCCTGGAACACTGCTCATACAGCTGGTTTTGAGCTCAACATCCCAAAACTGCCAGTCTCAGAGGAGCTTCATTTTCCCAGACAATGTGCATCCCCGTGAATCATTGGCACCTTTCAAACCCTGATTTGAAAAGATTCCTATCTAAGTTAAAAGGTATTTTTAAGGTAAGGACGCAGTTCTAACACATTTCTTCTGGATCAGGTTCTGGTATGCCAACCTGTTTTAATATATATAGTCAGAAAGCTACAACAGTCTATTATCCTCAAGTGAAATTACACCAGCTAAGGCCACTGCTTACTCCTTGTTACTGATATATTAAATCACTGCTCCTAAATATGGTGACCTACTGCTCAAAATTACACTCAAATTCCCATCTGGATTTTGCTCCTGTTTTTTTTTTTTTTTCCTTTATGGAATGGATTTCAGTTATTTCTTTTCATTTTCTCCACCTCAAACTTCCAAAGCTTAAGGCCAACATTTTTTGAGGCCCATGGAAGAAAACCATGGCTAATTTCCATGACACAGACAGGAAAAAGATCATAGCTTCAGCTCCTTACCTTCAGTGGCTGCAAAAGATACCACACTCAGTTATCACTGGCAGGATGTTAGATATATTCTACTCCAATGAGGTCAGGGAGGAGACTATTCAGAGAAGCAGCTCCTGCATACCTCGTTACTGAAGGTGAAGAGGCAAACATGATCCCATTATCATAGGAAACACACATGGCCATTTCTACTGTGGCTTCTACTGCTAAGACTCAAAACGAAAAGCTTGTTATCCTGGACTGAAATATTCTATTTTTTTAAACAGGATTTTCAGAAGAAAGGGATCTCTGTGGAGATATGACAGCATGTTTGGTCTCATCTGTGGATGCATACTGGCAGCAAATCCTGTATGGGGATGCCAGATGAACCCACAAACTTGTGGGGGCCCATGTATTTTAATGCCTTCAGTTTCATAACACAACAGCTTTTAGAACCAATAATCCTATAGACAAACTAAGGGAGCCCAAGACAAACTTCGAACCTACTGAATTTGTATTGTTGGGTTATAGCACACAATGTCATCTAAAGTCATCTAAAGATGGTGCCACACATCCATTTCCTTAAGCATGAGATTTTTGTTTTAATCAATGCTCATGATGCTTCCAAAAACATACTGAAACTTTTAAAAAATGTGAGAGGATCTTATGAATCAGTGCACAGACAAAGCTTTTCACCAATCACTGATATGCAGCTTTGTTCAGGATGCCTGGTAGTAGAGGGTGAGTGTATGTTATAGGCCGATGACTAGAAAGAAGTTTGACCAAAAGAGCTTATGGTTATAAAAAGAGCCACATCCTCTGTAGTCAAGAGAATCCTGTACTACGGGTGCTTATAAGAGCAGCCTCCACAGAAAAAAAAACTCATCAGAACCCGTTTTATATGCTTTATAAAGGTGAACGTCCAAACAATCTGCTCTTGGAATCAAACCCGTGGTTTCAGATAATAAAAGCATTACAAAACTCAGTGTTACGACATAATTCTCAGTCAAACTTAGGCTGAAACTTAGGCTTCCCCCATTACTTTTAAAAAAACACAGAGAATGAAATATATCAAGTAAAAATTACTGTATAATGTAGGAAATTTATAGAGATACATGCAACATTTAATTAAGTAAAATATTCACCACACCTTTTATTAGTCAAATTTTCTAAGTATTCAAAGCTCCCAACCTAAACCCACTTATCATGAGCTGAGAAATCAGCTGTTTCTTATTCCTAACTAAGAGGCATGGGAATTCCTCTGCAATCTATTGAAAATATCATTTGTCTGCACTGGTACCTACTTAACTAAAAGCAAGCTTTTGAAAAAAACAATTCTGCTAGTGTTAATTTGCTACAACTTTTTTTCATGCATGAACAAAAATTATTCTTCTACCCCAGTAAAACAGAAATACAAACCGCAAGAGACAAGTCCTTCAGTCCTCATGAAATAGGCATTAAAAGGTTCACCAAAAGTTATTATCTCAGACTGTACACTATTAAATTATTAATGAGCTGCTTCTCTTGTAATTTTTAATTCTGTTACCAGAAATAATATAAATTTCTAAATACACCATGCCTAGCAAAAAAAATTGTGTTCATATGCACTAGGATTCTCTGCAGTTCCATAGGGATTCTCATAATTTCATAAGTATCTTCAAGTCCTAGAATTTGCATCCTGCTTCTGGATTCAGCTTGCAGATGTTTAAAAATACATGCAACAAGACAATTCGCTTTTGGCTACACATCTAAGAGGTTCAAACATTTGAATTATTCTGTCTGAGGTCAACTAAAATTTATGTGCCAAATTAGGTTTAAATCAAGCTAGGAAGAGCTATGAAATACTGAGATCTTTGGTGCTTGGGAACTTGAGGCTATTTCTGACCAATGTGCATCATCTCAGATCTTCTTCCAGGAAAAGAAGGCATTTTCAAGAACCAAATATGAAATTTAAGCTTACAACTCATGTATCTGTAGGCTTCAGTGATTTAAATTTTGCTGTGCAAATAGATATAAAATGTGGATTAGAATAGGAATATTTTTAAGAGTGCTCCTTGGATTTTGGAATTCTAGAAAAAAAAGAATGCACACGCCATCATATGCATGCTAACAAGATTTGCAATAAACAAAACAATAAACAAAAAGAGACAAAAAACAATGTTTCCCTGGGCTTTAACAATCTATATTGCTGTAATGTTGAATATACATCTGTTTCAACATAGAGTCAGTTATCAAGAGAATTCATGACTATCCAAATACGTATGGGATATTTTTTGCACAATTCAAAACTGTGAACTAGTAACTCAAGTAAATTTACTATTTTTATTCTAAAATAATTTTCCATAAATTTCTAAATGATGAAGGATATTTCATATAACTATCTCCTGAAACTTTTCAATAAAATTAAGGTACAGCTAAAAAGAACTCAAGAGATTCTCCTCCTCAGGGATTCATGTTTAAGTAAATTCCCAACCCACGACCTAAGAGCAATTTCTATTTTCTTGGAACACATAACACCAATATTAAAACTAGTCTTGGGAAGGGACAACTTGAAACAGAATTATCCATAAATGAAAATGCTAATTAACTTAGCATTTTTTTTCTTTACTAAATATACTAAACTTCAAAGTCCAAGAAGGGATTTTAAAAATCTAAAGCAGCTATCAGCCTTCAGTGCTGTTAATGTCTCTCCCACTCACCAAAGCCCCATCCCCACCAGTTTCCCAGTCTTATCTTACTTCTTCCAGGAACAGAGAATAGAATAATGAAAGAATAGTGGGGAATGGACTGAGATGCACTTTTAGATTTTTTTTCTTTTTAAGACTGAAGAACTCAACAGCATAATTCCCTATGTGCCAACCACATTTTTCAGAAATAATCAGTATACTACCATAAACCTGGAATTTAAGCCTCAAATATGCTTTAATGGGCTGATTCAGAAAAAATATTCAAGTTTGACATCAATCAAGAAACTGCAGAAAAAAAAAACAGTATAACAAGTAATTTCTGGTATTTTTTCTTCCCTACATCTAAGACTTTTAATAGGAAATCAAACTTTTAAATAGATTGTGTTCAACCAGTGCCCTTTTTCTGTACCAGTACAAAATAAAAGAAAAAAAAAAAAAGAAAAAAAAACAAACATCCTTATCAGGGAGAGAAAGAGTCAGAATCTATTAAATCTCGTCTGACACAAAATTACAAGTGTGATGTAAAATTCAACTAGCCTGCCACAAAATTAAGCTGCTCCTGGTATAACTTTAAAGAACACAACCCACCCCAAATGCAATAGAGGAAACCAGAGGATGCATTTTCTAGAAGTACAAAAGTGGGATCCAACATCTCAGTTGAATTCATTCTGGAAGCATGGAGTGCGATGATAATAATGTAACTGAATTCCTACAAGGGACTTAGAGCTGCACAAAGAAAAGGCAACTCTGGTAAAAGATCCAAGTCG
Source organism: Bombycilla garrulus (assembly GCA_013400315.1). Classification (NCBI taxonomy): domain Eukaryota; kingdom Metazoa; phylum Chordata; class Aves; order Passeriformes; family Bombycillidae; genus Bombycilla; species Bombycilla garrulus. The sequence goes on from VXBU01008277.1 coordinate 43,669, forward strand.
TCTGATCATTATGAGTTCCTAATGAACACCTGTGCATTGCCTCCTTATACAAAACAGAGCATAGGCTGAATACTATAATTTGAGAATTCATTTTCACTGCAACCTTTAATAAATACAGAACTTAACACTGAAATAAGCATCTAATTTCTGGAGAAAAAAAATCCGAGCTCCCTGACCTGCAAGAATAGTCTTGCCAGTACTGTGTACGCTTGTCCTTGACCATGGCTCACAGGAGGCATTCACCAAAGATTTTAAAACTAGGACATATTCCTCCCACTTTCTGGTTAAACTGGAGATTTAAACTCAATTTGAATGAACAAGGTACATCATGACAGTTACATTTTATAGCCACTGTGATGTCTGCCCTCCAAAAACCTCACTAATTCCATTTTTAACTTGCACCTTTGACCTCCTTAATTTTCTCTGGCACCGAGTTCCACAACTCAGCTTCACACTGCCAGGAAAGGTTTTAAAACTTGTTCTTCCTGGGCAGCAGAACAAACATTAGCTGGCTCTTCTCTGGTCACCTTCTCCTAACAGTGTGCTGGTGTAAGGAAAGCCAAATCTGAATGAATTATATCATAGGACAGAGAGACTTCTCTTTTTTGCTCCCCAAATTCTTGTTTCAATCCATTCATCCTGTGAACACAGCAGTAAATTCCTTTTCTAAGAAACTCTCTCCTCCCAGCACACTCCTGCCAGTAAGCTTATGACAGCTCTAGCAGTCAACCCTGTTATGTTATTTTGGTCCATGAGTCTTTCCTGAGCTGACTCTATTTAAATTAAAGTTATGACTCTATTTAAGTTAACCATAGTATTTTTGAGCATTTAAATCACTGTGCAGGAAAGCCCTGCTAGTTGATTCCTTCACCTTAACAAACCTGGCCAAAACTGCCACTTTATATACAATACCAAGAAAGCTGAAGGCTCGAGAACCTGCTCAGAAGAGGTAAAAAAACTCCACTGAGACACAGTACATTTATCCTGAGCCCCACCAAAAAGAATAAAATAGAGGGAAAGGAAATTGATGGGGAATGATAAAGCTTAAAAATAAGACAAAATTTCTTTCAGTTACAGAGAACTGATGATAACTGAGCCAATGGCCAAGGGAACATGTTTGTCTATACTTCACCACATTCACTAAATCACTTAGTGTGACGTGGAAGATATGATAGTTATAATGAGATGGCATCAAGTAGGGAAAAAATAAGATTGAACAGTAGCAAACACCACTGGTTAGTGGGATTTGTTAAACTGAGAAATGGTCCTCTCTGTCAATGCACGTTACATTTCTGAGACTGTTTAAAGACAAAAGATGGGGGAAAATCCCCAATATTTAAAGAGAATTCCACATGGAGGGGAAAAACAAAAATTAAACAGATTTTCCGACATATTACTCTCCCTTTCTTCTAACAAAAGCTATACAAATCTGACTTCTGCCTGCAACAACCTCTACAGAGTTGCAAATGCTGATGGATGACTATCATATACTCACCCTGCAGACAGTCCTGTGGAACAAGGATAATTTGAGGGATGAATCAGATCAGTTCAAGTTGCTTCAAAGCCCCCTCCTCTCTCTCTGATTCTCTCCCTCCAAGGGCACTATCTCACATGAGTGCGACATTCCAGAACAATGAAATTGGTAAAGCAACAAAACAAAAACTCATGAGGACGGATTTAAGAAAAAAAAAAAAAAACCAACAAACAACCAAAAAAAAACCCTACACAGAAGCAGAACCAAGGATGCAAAATTGCTTTCTAAATGCTTCCAAAAGAAACATTCAGAGAAAAAGTTAACATTTGCTGCCACACCCCGAAAGTGCCCGGCCGTAGTACTACCTTAAGTTAACACTGTTGCGTTTCTACAGACAAGTGTCAGGACCTACCACATGAGTATCTAACTGAGTAATATCAAAATTGTTACCCTTTTTTTTTTTCCCTTAGTGTGACTCATAGCAGCTGGACTAATCTAAATATTATTAAACATCATTAAGTTTAAGCTTAAATTGTGCCAGCAGGGCTAGTTAAGAAAAAGAACATAAAAAAATAATATTTTAATTAATGACGTTCCCAGGCTGTGGTGATGGGTGCTCCCTCACTACTTACATATGGTCTCAATTATTTCCCACAAACGGATAGGTCCAATCCTACCAATCCTTCTGGCAGCATTTCTACTGTTGTCATGTGGTGCAAGATTTAAAAGGAAAATCTGTAATGTGATATAAAAATTAGGAAGCATTTAAGTGCCTAGATCACCTTCCCAGGGGTCCTTCCACACTTACCTGACTAAATTTCATTGACTGTCCCTGGGATGTGACCTGATTTCTGTACTGACAGCACTATAACCCTACCTTTATTCTGGCATCTCCAAGAGATACTCAAAACAGCACTTATCAGCCATGGTACTGTGGAAGACTAATTCTAGGACCAGAGGGATTATTTTACAGCAGTAAAAATCTACTGAAAATTGGTACCTACACCATTCAATGTTTTTATGAATATTCTAAACTTATACCTGTGTATATGTGTGAATACATGTATATGTACAGCAAGCTAGAGCAATTGATGCATTTTGTGGTTGGTTTTGTTGTTGTTTTTTATGAAATAATGATGTTTATAGTCTTAGAAGCTTTTCAACAGTGACAAATACAGTATTTTAAAAAGTCAAATTGTGTATTGCATGTCAAATCTAGCATGCCTCTGGGAGGACAAATCAGCATGTGTTACACTTTCAAGTCTGCAAGCACAACTTTTAAGTCTATTATGATCAACAGGAGGAATACAGAGTACATCAAAGGGAAAGATAAAACTCCTGGTAGACAGTAACCATTTTCTTCTTTTCTGTAAGAAACACTAAGAAGCTGGAAATTGCTCATGCTTAAATCACTATTAATTAAAATAAGCCTTAGCTACTCCTTCCTCAACACCTTACTCCTTTTCCTCTCTCTACTTCCAAAACAAGACTGAGAAAAAAAATGAAACATCTGTGTAATGGAAACCTACATAACCTCCAACAATTTGCATTTAGAGGAATATCAAATTTATTTGGTTTACACTATAAGAGCGCTTCAGTTTTGGTAACATTTTCCAAAGGTTATTGCTTTTTGCACAACACTTTAGAAAAAACTTTTGCTAAAGAGTTCAAATGCCCTCCATGTGTGTATGTCCTTTTCCAGAAAAATAACTTTTCTCATTCAAATTAACCAGGCACTTTGTTCTCTGCTCCCACTTGTCCACACAAAGAGGTTTTTTTTCTCTGAAATTTCAGAAGTGCCTCTCATCTGAGGTATGAAGTGCAAGAGTTTATTCCAACTGAACTTTACCTAAATCAACCAATAGGTTGATTAACCCAGTTTCCAGAAACAGCTAATTTCTGATCTTTGCCATCACTTTGTTTCTCTGGAGAGTTTTCTCAGCAGCATTACACAGCCACATGTTCACAGACATGCCCATCAGAGGGACAAGTGGCCTTGGGGAGCAAATCAGACTCTGGGTACAATATGAAAAATAGGAATGTTCCTGTACACACGTGACAGGACAGAGAAGGCAGAGACCACACTACCACTGCCCCAGGTTTCCCTGGATTCCTAAGGCATTGATCAAAGGGACAGAACAGGACATCTCAGTCTGAGAGAAGAGACATGCAAAAGGATACCAACTAGCTGGTTTTCTCACTCTGATTTAGCATCAGCATGGATGGGAATTGACATATTATATTAAGTTGTGGAGTTGCCACCTCTCTTGAATGTACTATTTTTTCTTTATTTTTAATTTTTCAAGAGATTTTTAAGAATAATCTATTAAGAAGGATTTCTATAGATTTTTATTAAGAAGCTGGGTCACAATCTCATCTAGTTTCTGTATTCTAAAGGTTAATAGAAGTATCCAATCATCACATTAACATAACAGCAACAAAAATCAATCCAGCATGACACTGAAAGCACTAAATTCACCCTTAATTCAAATTATGGCCTGTAGTATAAGTTCTACATTTTTTGTAAGAAATTGATAAAATCATAATTTCCCACCTCCTAAACTGTTTGAGGAGAAAGAGGGAAAGAAACAAAAACAGAGACTTGGCAAAAAATTCCCTTTTCACTGATAAATGATGACCTTCTTCTACGATCTCTCTTGGAAACAACTTAATAAAATTTTTCTTGAAATATTCTAATGTCTACATTAGGAGTTGTCACTGTAGGGACAACACTGTGAAGGATAAAGAGAAACAAAATGGATTAAAGGGAATAACAACCTAGATCTTGTTTGCCATATGAGTAAAACACACCAAAAATATTTTGAATGCAGTAAAATACACATATATTTTGCCACAGTGAATATCTAGCGCAAGTTCACGGCTTATAAAGTGCCTTTGTGCCATCCTTGAAGTTACTGCATTCAAAAGAATAAAAACAGAAGTGGAAAAACACCTTTAAAATGCATTTCACATTTTCTTCTAGTCCAAAATTACAATTACTACACACTTTATAAGCCTGCAGCCAGTTTTAGTAAACTGCTACTTACAGGGCTCGCATGACAGCCAACAGATGAAAGTGGTGAGAGCTCTCATTCACTGCTGCTGGCAACCCACTGCCTTTCTGATTTCTTTCTTCAGAAACAAAGATTAGGTGGGGGAAAATAAGGTAAAGGGTTATTCTTAAAAGTCCTTATTTTCAAATCACTATCCAGGAGCTGTCTGAGTTGGCCTCTTATTAGTTGTTTCTCATCTTCCACTTCTGTCTCCATAGAAACCTTGCAGCAGCATCTCCTGCCTCACTAGCCTGAAGTCTTCAGATCTGGCTGGTGCCAAGCCTGGCTGGGCAAGCTGGGGGAGGACAATGGCAACACTCCTCTGGTGCTGAGGTCCACTCTGCTGGCCTTGTGTGACGTGGAGACCTTGTGTACAAAACAGAGAAGTCACCTCTAACCCTCTGCACAGACTGGCAGACGGCTCATCCCATTTCCAGCTGCTTCCTTTCTCCATCACCCTTGCAGAGACAGATACACGGATTAGGATGAAGGAAACACCTCACACCTCATAAACTAAAACCCCAAAAGCTAGAAAATTAGTCCAGGGATATTGAGCTACGTAATCAGCACAGGGAAAGTCAGCTGGCTGAAAAGTGGGGCACTTCTCAAACTCTTACCTGCCTTTCTCTGCTTTTAGAAAAGTACAGGGGACACTATTAGGAAAGGGAGTTAAAAAAAACCAAAACAAACTAGTCTAAATATTCAGAGGTACACTGTAATACTATCGCTACTGCGGAAAAACACACCCGGAAAGTTTTTTCTTCTGTGGTGTTTTTCTATTTAAATGGTTTATCTAGGAAAAAAAACCACTTTTTTCTAGTGTCAATCACTTGTTTTAGAGAAAGAGCATACTAAAAATTAATTTGTATTTATTAATTTATTTATTTGAACGGCCTACACATGACTAAAATGTTACTTTTTATTTTACCTCCTTCAACTTTTCCAGGCCTATTATCCCAAATGGAATATACCAAAAAAGTGTCATTTTGAGATGTCAGCTATGAGTCACCAGGTGGCCAAAACTGACTAGTCAAATGAAAAATAATTTACTACTCTCTACAAACTGCCCAAGGGGACTACTAAAAACTCTAAAATGGGGGATTGCTCTCATCAAAAGGAGAGGGCATGTTCAGGCAGACAGTCCTTCAGAATGGTTTTCCCTGCCAGCCCAGCTAATCTCATTCCAGTTTGAGTAAATTGTTCTTAAAATAAAACATCTCTGCTCTCAGGCACACAAACAAGAAGAAGGGGGTTAACAAAACCAAAATAACCACTTCAAGAAACTTACTAACAACAGGGGAGCCTACAAAACACTGAGTAAGAGGTGACAAAATATATCCTGTGAAAATCCAGAGAAAGGAGGGGCTATCCTCCCGTGTTTGAGAACTACTACAACAGTATATGAACACAATTTCTCCTCTTTGTAGCTGTTAGGCCCTGCAGACAGTTTCTGTTCAAGAGATGTGTGCATGGTGTGCCATTACTCCAAACAATCTAGAAGAAACAGAATTGATTTTTTAATTTCATTTTCCAATGTATTAAAGCCTTAACCTCTATATGAAGTATGTACTTACTGAAAAATCAAACTATGCATTACAGAACAGATTTGGAGCTTTGGTGGGTATGGGTAAGTCGAGAGGTTACACAACAAACTAATGTGAATACATAAATTAATATATACACACAAAGAGTAAGTAGTAGATATTCCTTCATCTATTGCTTCCCATCAAATGCTAAAGAAAATTGACAATCCAAATGTTTATCATGCTGCAAAATATGTATCTGCATACTGGTTTTTATTATAGCTAGAGGTGTGATGAATTTCTAAATATAAAGAACGTTTAAGAACAAATACCAGCTTTAAAGTTCACTTCATGGACAGAGAAGGTGGTGAATAGAAAGAAAAAATGTCAGATTTGTGCAATAAGTTTGAACCAATGCACTGAATGCAGATAGCAGTGATCACAAGTCACTTGCCATGATGATGGTTATTTTCTTTAATATCATTGCACATTCATTCACACAGGCAAAATTTTTTGTCAGAACAACTTAGTAGTTCCTTCTTAGAGAAAGCAATTTTCTAAAACCATGCACTTCAACCTACTAGCAAATAGTTTGTTTTCTAATAACATTTTTCAAAGGTGTAAATTATGGGGAAATAATAATCAGTATTATGCTTTTATTTCCTAGTGTCTGTGACACTTCACTGAATGTTAGGTGTGAATTTGTATTCTCATCATAGAAAGAAGAGCAGACTGCTGAAATCAGCATTCCTGGTATGGGACAGTACAGTTGCCATCTGTGTCAATGTAACAACCCTGCCAAGACATGCCAAGCTCATAGTTTAATTTGACAGAGTGCCCCCATCATACTCACTATCTTTCAAGTTACCATACTTCCTCAGTGACGGAAGCCAAATGTTAGACAGCAAAATGAAGGCTGGTTCAGTTTCCAACAATGTGATCATTTTTCAAATCTATGGTTTCCAGCTGATGGCCAAGTGAAGGTCTTGGATGCCTTAGTTCTCCATTCTTAGATGCAAAAGCCCTGTCACAACAACAGGTATTCAGATTTTTAAGAAGATATTAAACAGTCAAGAACCTAAGATAGCTACTCTAGTAATTTGTAGTGATCATGTTGCTGCCTATATAGTATAGTTCCTGTAGCAAAATTGAAAACTTGAATGTTGAAAGCTGAGAATAACACTACAAAAATTAATTTCTCCATTCAAGTCAATGCCATCAGCAAGGAGTACACCATTTTCTGATGCCACTGGCCCAGAGGAAGATGACAGCTGTTATTGAAGATAAAGATGATTTTGCAGAAGTGCTTGAGGATTTACTAGCAAGAAATGAAAGAGCAAACTTCTCCCACCTCTTTAAAGCAGAGGGCTGGAACCCATGCGATCAATAACAGTAGACTGAACAAAAGCAGAAGAAGCTAAAGGAAACACCTTGACAGACTAGGAAAAAAAACCCACAGAGGTAAAAGACACCTCTGGAAAATGTAACCTATCAATTTTAGTAGTGCACCTGCAATTTAATCACAGCATGGCTCATTTAGAGCACTGAAAATTGAAACCAGAACTCAAGAGGGTCTACATTCTCGTTCAGGTTTAAGGGAATAATACCTTTGTCTAACAGATTGACCTGCAGACTGTTACAAAAGCTTTTTTACAAGAAATGGCAGTAACAGCATGGAGCAAGAAACACCGGATAAGATCCCTTGCAAGATGCAAGTGCAAAGAAGAGAAGCATCCTAATCGCATCTGAAACTCGAAATCTCCAAGGCAGATGGCTTTTGCTCCACAAACTGCAGGAGCGAGAGGGGCAGGAGTGTAACAGAGCTGCCTGTCCACAAACACTGCTTTAGCTCGTGCTGAGGGCTCAGGATGCACCCAGCCCAAAGGGCTGACCTGCCCTCTCCAGCCCTGTGCCCAGCTAGAGCTGCCTCTCCAATGCAGGCACCAGGATGTGAGCAGCCATGCAGTCAGCTGCATCAGGTGATTGATCCATCTGAAAACTTATCCTACCAGAGAAAGAAAAGGAAGATTAGTTTTCAGGTGATCAGCAAAGCTTTACAAGTTCTTTCTGCAACAAAGAGGAGACAGGATCAGCAGTTTCTCTGGCATTGCTGGCCCAGGTCAGCAAAGCTTATACGGTGAAATGTTCCTGCTCACTCCTCTATGCACACAGTCACAGTGCTGTTAACCAGGTGGCCCTTCCTCAGGTGCTCCACATCACAAAGGTATTTAGTTTTGTGGAGTACAGCTTGTACCAGTATCTCAAGCAGACTCAAGTTACAGAGCAAGTGCCCCAAAATATCTCCAGCCAAAGAGATGGTAACTACTTCTTTCTTGCATTCTAAAGAGAGAACAACGTATCACCCTGTACTTGAGGCCTGAAAATTTTTTATATAATTGGTCAATAGTATCATCAAGATGATTGAAGATGATGAAATTGATAGAGAGAAACAAAGCAAAGTGCTCTCACTCAGCCAGGCTCTGGTAGAATCTATTGATTTACAACAAACAAAACAATGTGGGAAATAATATTCAGTCAACCTTGCAGGTATATTAAACAAAATGGATGCTATTCAAAGCCACAATTCTCACAAACTAAGCTAACCATACATACTCTCTCTATATATAAAAACAAAGAAATCAATATACCAAATTATCAAACAGACAATAAGAGAGGAACCAAAATTAAGGTTAGTGATGAAATTAGAACTGGATCTCATTATAACGTGTTTAATTACACAACTATCTTTTTTTCTGGTTTTGATAGGACCCCTATCTCATTAAGGGCACAGGAAGACTGTTACTGAATATTGGATTATTTAATCTGAATTACTCTGTTCTCAAGCATCTCTGGTCTGCAGAGTGATAAAAAGACAATAGCCACAATGAGAAGGAGAGGAGGGATGGCACATTGATGATACCTGGATCAATCATCAGATGTTAAAGGGGTTTATGCTCGTCAACATCAAATTTAAAACTCCTCCTCTGTAGGCAAAAGAACAACATGAGCCACCCAGACACTGCTTCTATCCTCCACAAAACTTTAATCAATAAGATATCTCAAAAGAGAGGCAAAAACTGTGGAGAATCAGACACTGAGGTATGGGAAATTACACCAGGAATTTAAGAATAAGAATACATTTGTAGCCTTAGATCAATTAGGTAAATACAAATGCATGTGTGACAATAAATGCTGGCCATGATAGAGACAAATATGTGCTGTTTGCTTGTGTGAGAGCAAAAGGATTGCCCCCAGCCTCAGGTGGGTGACTTTTTTGTCCCAGTGGAAAGAAAGAGGAACCAAGGACTTTTACCAGTAAGCCAAATACTTTGCTCAGTATTTATGGCCAAGGGCAAGAGGAGACTGGGTAAGACAGACCTTATATGGGGGCTACCTCATTTGGTGCCCCCAACATGTGAACTGTGCCAAAGGAAAGAAAAAAAAAAACCCCAACACATTTAGTTTATAATTCCTCTGCATTATTTTACTATTGTATGACCTACTGTAGCCTAGTACATGTAGAAAAAACCTTATTCAAAATTAGGGGTACCTTTAAGAAATTTATTCTTGCACAGTTTTGGCATAATCTAAAATTCAAAAAAAATTACGGGAAATGGTTTTACATCTCACAGCTTCTTCACTCTAGGTACATGTGAGAGAATATGTGTATTTCTCATGGAAAACATGAGAGAGAGAAAAAGGAACCAGCAATATTTATGATTGTGTACTTATTTATACATAATATCATTACATATTCCCTTATTTTTCTTACAAAGCAGACTATTAGTTAACAAAGTTCATAGTGAATATATCCAAAATATCTACATGTTACTGGCAAGATTACATGCAAAACCATGCATTTAACGGAGCAAAAATACAGGGGTTTTTCACCGATTTACCTTTATTTCAAAACCTGGACTAGAAATTAACTAAAAAGGCAGCTATTGACAAGAAATGATAATGACTTCATTCACATATGACCACTGATTAAAATAGCCTTATAAATTGTCCTGTTTTCTTGCAACAAATTGCAATTTAATGGCTCTTATATATTTTCATAAATGGAAAGTCTGATATAAAATTTAAAACTGTACTACCAGTAAAGGAAACTTGGTTCATAAACTGAAGGAACCCCCAAAAAAACAGTAAGGATTTTTTTCCCTCAATTAGGTACTCCACCGAAGGGGTAGTGACATTACTGCCAGTTAATCCACACTCTTTTATTATGCTCTGCTGAAATACAAAGACAGAATGTCTGCATTCTCCTCTTTTAAGCAGAATTCTGTAGCTTTGAGGAGAGTATTTCATAATATAGTTGCAGTTTAGATGACCAAATCATAACAAGAAGAAAAAGGATATACTATGTGTCCTGATCCTACAAACCTTTATTCCAAAAGCAATTTATGCCTAAGCATGAAGCAACCAGTTAACTTAAATACAAGTGTGCAAAAGACAAAAGATAAAAACCCTTCAATAAAGCTTCTTTAGTCGCTGTCCTATTAAATGAAAAAAATTTCTTAAGATAGTTAACTAGCTATTCTTTCCTTACATTTGTAAAAACAAATAATAAACACTGAAACACATTACAGTGACAAAAACTCTTGATTAGTATTTTTAATTGTTTTTCTAAGACATTTCTCTTTTAAAAACATGGTCTTTTTGTTTGGTAGTGCTTATATTAAATCTCATAAATCCACTTCAAATCGTGGAGGACTGATTTAAGAGTTTCTTATTGTATAAAGCAGTCAGTAGGTGAGCACTGGACTATTACAAAGCACCTTTATAGAAAGAAAATCCAGCTTGGTTCTGTAACTAACATCCCAGACCATTTTTAGCAATAGCTGCTAGTAACTCTTAAAAGCTCTGAAGCAGTAGCACTATTGTGAACTAACCCCAAGGAACTACCTCTGCAAGTTCTGCTATCAATCTGATGCTGCAAAGCAGCTCAGTAGCTCCAGAAGCCTTTGTAAATTCCATCTCTGAGAATTGATTTCAACAACTATCATCTACTGAGTATACGGGGAAATCTGTTACCACTGTAGATTCAAATGTTGAAAATCCACTTCAGGAGGACTAAAAATTGCTCAATTAAAATACTAACCCTCACTGTAGCTTAATATTAAAAATGAGCTATGAAAAATAATCAGACTTCAGAAAATACTACTTTTTCTTCTAATACACTAGTTTTAAAAGGTATAAAACTGAAGAATGATTTTTGTCCAAAGCTATACTGAACTCTATTATATCCAGGTACTCTTTATATTTTTAAAAAGAAAAAGTGTGGGGGTTTTAAGTAATATATTTATAATACTGTCAAGTATTAAGATCAACAATTGATCTGACTTTTCCCTCTACGGACTAGTAAATCTACAGTAGCAAATTTTGCAGGAGCCGTTTTAACATCTGGCTTTGTATAGTTTTATATATTTATTACTACTGTATCTAAAAAACAAATCCCTAACAAAAAAACTCAATAATAACAATAATAAGAATAATGACCAAAAAAACCCATCAAAATATTTTGCTTTTGCTGCTATGCATTCCGTATCACATTTGTTCAGTGTATCTACAACTTGAATGGCTACAGGTAATTTCAATGCAAAAAAAATTTACTACTCTTATCATAAAAGCCACTCTGTATTCTCAATTGCCTCTTAGAACAGCTTCTACTGAAAGAAATTCTAATATAGATGAACAATTAAGCACCACTAAGAACCGTACAACTAGTACGTGTCTGGAAGTTTCATACATCTGATACTACTCGAAAACAAGGAACTTGCCTAGGAAACTGGGAATTTCCTGCAGCTAGGACACAGTTTATTGAATGCAATTACTTTTGCAGTTAGTAATAAGAAAGTGGCAGGCAAACAGCGTGAGACATCATATTCACGACTTTTTAATATCTGTTCAGAATAAATAAAATCATAATTGATCAATTATATATTCAGGCGGGGAAACACAATGCTAGCCTTTCATTGTCCATGGACACGCAGTGTCATCACCGGAGAGCACAAATGAAATGCTAATGGCAGAGAAGATGAATGCCAATTTCCTTCACTTTGCTCCAACTTTCAGTGGCTCTCTACAATAAAAGATAGCTATTTGTGGAGACTGGCTTGTTCCATACCATTAACTCAGAACAAAACATATTTTTAGTGGGACAGCAGTGTTTACTTGTAAGAACTGATGAATTGTACACCACCATTTATCACTTGTAGACAAAGACATTCAGGCACAATTTTGGACATAAATCAAGGTACATGCTCCTAAATAAAAAAGGGATTGCTTAAGTCCCTAAAACTGCATAGATTGAGGTCAGATTGGCCATAGCAACCAAGAATGGTACTTAGGCCTTCAGTAAGACTTAGCAACCAATAAATGAGCTCAGATCTCTTTTCATCTCCACTGGTGTGAAAGCCAAAATTAAAAAGATTAGATCACGCTGCACCCATCACAATAGACTTCACAGTGAAAAAGTCATTTCTAGCCTTTGATTCACATCCAATAAATAACATTCATGCCTTCCATAATGAACAACTTTCAAAGTAAATTGAATCTCCATAGTACTGCTTTCCCTCACTGCACCGTATTTACATAACAATATATCACAGGAAGCTCAGAGTGGGTCTTGCAAATGGAAGACATGTCTTTAGCACTGATTACACCATACTCAGCTTTAAAATGCTTGCCATTTAAACATAATGCACAGTAGATTATAATAAATAATAAACAACACTTTAAATCTTGCGGTATGAAACTTTGACAATTTCAATATGGAAATTTCATAGTAAACAGCTCCCTCCCCCTTTCCTTTGAGTCCTTCCATTTGAGGATATTCAGCAAATTCTACTTTCCAGGAGCACTGATGATACTATTTGTCTTGTGTTTCCAGGAATAGGGATGGTACATTATTTCATTTTTACTGCCTCTTTTCACCCTGTTCCTCTTCTCTTTTATATATCTTTTCAAGTACCTGAACAATTCTTTCTAATGTTCCAAACACATCAGCAACCTATTACTCCAATCTCACACAAAGCTCTAAGTATTGCTCGTTTTCCTCTCCCTAGAGCAGTAGTTATTTGTAAATAGGTGAAGCTGATCACAGCTGCAGGAATCTAACACAGATCTAACACATAAAATCAAAAAATGCATCTAGCAAATGTTTGTGTTGTATTGGCACTGTGTGCCCTGTACTTCCCATGCTCAGTTTGTCATTATTACAAATAGATTGTCATTTCCTTCTTACTGCAGGTTGCATAAATTGATGTTTAAAGGAGTGTTCGACAGAAATATATCGAAACAAAAATTCTACACCTAATTAAAAACATGCAGGAATAATTTCAGCCCTCTGCAGCAACAACTCATGTAGATTATACTATGTGAACTCAGCAGGGAACCTCATTAATTTTTAAAACTCTCTGACCCTAGTGCAGTTAAGAGTGTAAAAATAATTACAAATTAGGGTTGAGGGAGCACTGTTTTATTATTGCATGTGTGCTATCAGCTACACAACATTTTATCAGATATGGATATTTATGATAGCTGAGCATAATTTTAACACAGCCAAAATAAATTCTAAAAATGCAAATATTAAAGACCTTATATTTTCAAGAACATAACTATAATAGCCACCACTTCCACAAAAAAGAAAGCCTGTCTGCTTCCTGCAAACATTCCCATAGCACAAAGCACGTCAATTACAGATTAAACGCTAGTAACAGCCTGGATACGGCAGTAAACTAAGATATTTCTATAACAAGGCACGTTTGCCTTTCTAACTTATTTAGAAGGCTATAAAATACTTGGCAGAGGGTATAAATAGTCTCTCTTACCTAAAACTTGTCAGAAGAAAGATCCTTCTCCATTGTTGTCACCTCCAGTGCCCCCTCTTGCCACCATGGAGATTGGTTCTGCTATGTTTATTGCTCTGTGCCTCAGTTACAGCCGTGACACTAATCTGCCTGCACAGACCAGCAAAGGGGTGTGTGTGGGTGTGCGGGTGTGCGTGCGTGTGAGAAAAGAGAGCCTGCTGACTTCAGGATTGGGAACCTAAACCTCAGGCCAAGTCAAGGCTGAAAGAAAATGATCAAAGCTCTGTCCCTCATCAACAGAGTAGACAAGATTTCTCTCCCCCCTCCCAATGAGATGTAGGGCTGTCATTAGGGATTCCCACTAAAAAGCCTCTAACAGAGGCAGACCTTCTCCAGACTGCTAGTGCCTGCCCAGCAGCCCGTGCAGAATACAGGTAGCTATTGTTCCTGAGACAGATATGTAGCCAACCACTCAGACTCTGACAGATCTCAACAAACCAGTGAGCCTGCCTTCGGCTTAACTCTTTATTTACTAGCCGTTCACTTTTTACATAGATCTCCTTTTGCCTTGGAGAGGGAGGGACAGGGAAGGTCAAAAAAAGGAAATCAGTAAATTGTTCTGGCTTTGTTAAGAAAAACGTTTCATGTACATAAGCAGAAATCCTATGCAAATTTAGGAGTACTGACTTTCATTTTGAAATCTCATCTAGTCTGGTGCTGGACAACCCAGCAATAGCACACTTCAGCAGTAAAACAGGATTCCAATTCTGCAAGGGAAATAAGTCCTGCTCTGCCGTCCTCTGAATTTTCATCATGGGGAAATAAAACAGTTGGAATAGATAATATGCATCCTTGCTCATATAATCTAGGTATTAAGAAACAGAGAAATTTAGTGCAAAAGCTCCAGCAGTTTTTCAAACAGACATATGTTTTAAGCATTGACTGAAAATGAAGTTAGCATCTCCACCAGCAAATTGTGCAAGAGCAAGTAGATAGTAATTAGCTGGTATAAAAAACAGAGATACTCATTTCAGTCTCATAACAGTTATATATTTCTATAAGGAAAAATAAAAAGTTATTTTTTTTAATTTTATATGACATGGAGCTTAATCATTTATTTGCAAAGACACGGTCAGTGAAGCTGTTGGAGGAAACATCCTGATATTTATACTTTGTGCCTGACTTTTAGGAAGAAATGCATCTTTATATGAAAATGTAATGATTATTCATTCTGCATAACTATTGTATAAGTTCAAGCCAGGTGTAGACTTCAGCTCTAAAACATTTTTCCCTTTTTCTGTGCAAATCAGTCTTAATTTCATTTCAGGCAGATTGTAGTAGGACGTGTATATGCATGGATATACTTGCCTTAGGGTGGTTGCTTGGATTGCATTAAAACAAGTTTGAGGCATAAAGTTTGAAGATTACCAGCAACATTTTCACGTGCCCATCAAATCAGATTTATAAAATGCACAGTTTTTAAAAAAAATTTAAATTGAGACTGCTAACACAAGTGCAAATTAGAAACATGATGTCAAAAGCAGTATTTTACCCTGAAAGACCCTATCACCTCAGAGAAACCTTCCTATCCTTACAAATAAACAATCAGCAACTTCCAAATGCCATGCTAAAAAAACTGCATGTGATTTAATTTGAAAGTTGCCAATGGTCACTTTGGAGTGTTTCAAAGCAACCTTTTCTGCATGTTTGAGAATTTAATTGCATTCCTATAAAAATGCCAGGCATTCAAAGCCATTCAAAATTCTTCCAGTGCAGACAGACAGGAAAGCAAATCCTTTTGAGTGTTACTCAGTGTAACACACCCTGTGTGGCAGAATACCTCTAGCCTACTCAATGCATTTTAAAGAACCAGGAGTTTGCAGTCAAAAACCTTGTTGCTGTTTAATTCCAAAGTATCTCTTTCATATCAATTGGAATATCAGTCCCTAATGATAGACCTAGTCTTTCAACTGTACTTTTTATCATCAGTTTACGTAAATGCCTGGCTCTATGTAGGAAAATAGCTCTCTTTTATAAATGTGTTTGCAATTTAATAGTGTTCTTAGACAAAAAGATTAATTTACTATGAATTCTGAAGCATTGTGCACACATTTCCCTTCTATTTGAGCAAACTAGTAACAAACTCCTGCCACCAAATGGAATTTTAAATTTCTGGAAAAATATATGCCAGGAGGATCCTCTGCTGCTGTGCACAGCATAAAAAAACTGGTGAGTACATGGCCATGGAGCTGCAACAACAAAAGCCTGTGGAGTACATGTTACTGTCTGGAAACACCTACCCTGCCCAGCACATGCACTCCACTGCCAAACAGAGACCACCAGTACCATGCCACGGTCAGTCTGTTCTGAAGCCTGGCTAATGACCATGTGATAAGCTCCTGAGCATGGCCACATTTGATTTCAACCTCTGGCAAGGCCTTGCTAAGTGTAATAATACTGTGGATCCCACACGTCCTCAAGTGCCATGTTATCCCAGTATGTGCTCATCTGCTGCTGGCTTGGTGTCTCCATGAGCACACAGACGATTCAAAAGCATTAGTAAACACTCCTTTATGGGAGGACGAGAAGGAAAGCTTTCTGGAGGAAGCTGGGTACTTTGCAGGAAGACAGGGAAGTTGGTGCTTGTTATGAAGGTGTGACTTCCTCCTATGAAACCCTCCCCCTTTTTACTGGAGCAAACCCCAGGCTGCATTCATGAGGAAAACTTTGGAGAGAGGTATTCTGCACAAAGACTTTCACAGTCTCTGGAGGTCACCTTTGACAGGGACAATGGCCACTCTTCCCAGTCAAGTCTACCCCAGGTCACCAGTAACAGATGTTTTGTTATAAAGTACAAACTATGAGATTTATGTAAAGGATGATGCTTGTTTGGATGATTTGCCCTAATTTTTTTCTCTCACTCTATTTCTTTTTCTTTTGATTTTAAACAGCAAAAAACACACAAGCACTAAGTGGAAAGGAAAAAGGGGCCACTTAAGGGGGAGGAAAAGCAAGGGTTTTTCCTTTTTTTCCTTTTTAGTATTATGGGCACAACATTGGGTAACTAATCTCATGTACCATCGGATATTTGAACAGTTTGAAGTGATTTCCCAAAAAGAGAGTATAAAGAAAACCAGGTATGTCTTGCATAACAATTCTACATCTGAGAAATTTGCTTGAGAACAGACTGCTGGAGTAATTTCTTTCAGCTAACCCACACAGCCCCACTTTGGCAAAGGCACACACCAATATCACATATCCATTTTCCTCTGGAGATTCCATTTTAATGATTCTGTAGCAAATACCTTTGTATTTAGAAATTATTCAAACCAGATATGAAAAAAACACAGTGTTTCAGTAACCGTCTTACAGAGGTAAAAAAGCACATAATGTATTCAAATATGCAACCTCAATTAACCTTTTGCCTCACTTTGTGGACAAACCTATCTATAAAAATTGAGCACCCTCCACATTCAAAAGTCAGTTTTATAACCTCACACTGTTTGTGGCTAGTTCCCTATATAAAAAAACATAACAGGAGGTGATCTTCATGAAGTGCAATTTGAATTTAAGTCACTGTTATTCTCGATCTTTATTTCCTTAATACAAAACCTACTGTAAAACATCATATAAGAAAGCACTGCTTTTTTCTTTTACCAAAATACGTTTGTTTATTTATTATGTGGTAACTAGGCTTCATTTATCTCAGAAAATACTGAAAAACGTAAGATAGCAAACAGAAAGATATAAAAATATTTCGACAGAAGCCTGTACCTATTTTGCTTTGGATGTAGGCAAGTAAAGCATGTAATTTAGGAAAGAACTTACAATTAACACACATCCAGCTATGTATGTATACCACAATATAAAACAACTTGGAACTACAGTCAAAAAAGAATCCTTAATCTTCCCAAAATTTTGTATGTATCTTACTAACAAAACTGGTTTTCTTTAAAATGCTCTTCTAAAGAGCAGAACTTTTTTCCCCTCAACTCTTTCACAGAAACATAATTAGAGTACTGCATTCTCCACTAGATGCTTTGTGAAAGCTAATGTCAGGGATTACAACTCAGCAAGATAATTACAAACATTCTACATAAAGGCATAGGAAACCAACATCAGAGGTAGATTTCACCAGTTCACATTCTTCTTAGAGATTACATTTTTGATACGTGATCTGTTAGAGAAAATGAGTAGAAGGGGACAATATCTTTTTTCTTCTCCCCCAATTATTTTAGAGCATCAGCAGCAGACCAAAACACTGTTCAAATAAATCCTTTTCTTTTTGTAAAGTTTCAGATTCTGAGCCCCAAATACATACTTTGTAAAACCTCCCTCCATTCAGCACTGAGCCCAAACATTTGCCTAGCTAACTAGTAGTATATGAATTACAGCAACAGGACATATTCACTCATGTAGAATGAATTAAACCATCTATTTTGGAAAAAAGTTTACTTTTTAAGTGAATCTTGTACCCAGTTCCACATCAAGACAAGAGCTAAACAGAATAAACAGAACAAGAATAAACAAACAAAAAACCAAAAAACATACCCTCAACTCCCTAAACAATATCAACACCACCCCAAATATGTTGAACATGAATAGGAATTTTCCCCCTGCTTCCTTAAGAACAGTGATTTAAGTAGGCACACTACATTAAAGATACTCCAGTTTGCCAATTCACTTGTTAGCAGGAATTAATATTTATCACTTGTTTTCATTTGGACCTACCGTTTTAAGCTGATCCCTGGGAGTTGCTTTGAAGGGACACTTATAGAAGTAAAGTAGTTGGATGGAGAAAGGCAAGTCAGGACTGCCCCTGTGGCTTCAACCTGCCGTGGAGTTTTCTTCCTTGGAATCTTTTGATAAAAGCCAGAACACAACCTGATTTATTAATGCAGCAAAGTCATTACAATTCAGAGCTAAAAATGTTATTGGACTTCCCTCCAGCTAGTGCTGTTAAAGCAAGCCTTTAAAAAGCAATTTAATTCCATTCCACAAAGTCAAATTTCCTCCACAGATAATTGGTTTTCATTGTATGTATAAAAAGCTGCAATGAAGCCAGTAAGTCAAACTATATATTTTCTTAGAGTTGTATTTATTACTGAAAGACTGACCTGCTCCTGACAGAATTGTATTGTCTCTGTTATTCTACTGTTAACTCGGAATCTTTCTGTGAATAACACAAGCACATTCTATAGCAGCATTCACCAATGTACTATGAAATCTAAATATAATCAAGAATTCTTCTGGCCTCTCACATTTGTAGCCAGATAACTTTATGCTGTCAGCTGTCATAGATTAAATCTTCACATATAAACTTATTCAATAAAAGTTACAGTGCTCACACTGTTTTGAAATCTTAAAAAACAGTTAGAAAATACTTGCCTGGCTTGGGTCATTATCGGTATATTTGAAAACTGCCATACTAAAACAACTATTAAAGCCTGGTTTTGCGTATGTATACATAATATATAATATTATCTATTACTCATGGGCATGTTTGTATTCCAAGAGCCTGGGAAAAACAGCATTCTTTTAAGCATCATGAAACATCAGACTTGGAAAGGTTGCACACTAATAACAGCACAACAGCAAAACAAAGAAATCCAAAAAACTATCAAAGTTGAAGATACAAAAGTAGGCATGAAATTTTTATATAACTAAAAAATAGCACAAAAGCCCCACACTCATTCAAATCTTGTTTATAGCAGATACTTATGACTAAAAACAATCTTCCATCTCAAGCAGCCAAATACAATAAAAATACTTACCAGATATCTTGCCTTGCTTTGAATTAATGTATTTATTTTTCTCTTTCTTTTTTTTTTTTCTTAGTAAGACAAGGAGATTTATACTCTTAAAAGCTGTATTAGTTACTGTCCTCCTGCTCCCGCAGCTCTTCAGTTGTAGGAACAGAGGAGCTTGGCTGGTATTGTTTTGAGATAAAGAGAATGGCCCGTGTGAGCCAAGATATTCTGTACTGTCTGATGATCTCTGCAGTGTTCTTAAACTCTTCCACTAAGACAGGTATTTTAATTTTTTTTTTGCTGTCTGTTGTCCAAACAGGTTCATCGGAGCTCTTACAGCCACCTTCATTTTTCAGTTGTGGAGGCCCTATGTGCTGAGAGGAGAGAGATTTCTTTCTCAGTATTTATTTGCTTTTGGATTGGAGGAAGAGGCTGAGAGATTTTCAATTTGAGATCAAAGACAAGCACATGCAATGGGACAAAACATAGTTTTCTCAATTGTGCTCAGAATAGTAGTCGCTGAGTTCCCACACTCAGTGCTCTCAACTCTATAAGCTTTGCAGGGTAAAAAAGATGGATAGTTATATATACACACGCACACAGACGCACGTAGACACACACACATACACATATTTTAAATATATTAGTTTTCCCCCTTGCAGCACTGCAGTCTCTCTATTGTCAAATAATAACTGTATCTGAAAAGAAAGCACTTAATAAGGCTAAGGTCAGACTGCTTAGACTTGGCATTTGCTGCGATAACAAATCAGAGATGATAGCATCGTACAGATTTATGAATTTTTTGCCCCCGCAGTCACAAACATCAGACGTTTACTTTATAAAGAAAGCTTTTAGATTCTTCCTGCAGTTTCCATAGTGATTTCATTTTTTCCCTTTTATCACAGATTGGCTGAAGTACTGCTACCCTTTGTGCTTTAAAAGGCTTGTGCTACCAACTGTCAATATAAAGGCACTGTAGCTAAAGCACACACGCAACACAAACTGTCAAAAATAATTGAAATAGATAAATACTGGCTGAAAAAGATTTTGGTATTTTCTCTGCTTGTACCGAAGAGTAAAATAGAATACTATTTCATTTAAAGAAATGTAATTAACTTAAGCCAACCACACTTCTGTTCCATTTTCCATAACCTATGATACTTCTATTAGAGCACTTGGACACAAAAAATTACTTTCTTCACAAAAAGTCTTAACACAGCCTATATCAAGCAAAATGGCTATGTTTGTTAGGTATAAATGAAAGCACATTCATTAATTTTTAGAATATTCTAAAGACCTCGCTTTTGCCAATGATATTCTTCCTCTAAGTTTATTCTTTTAGAGAACATGATGATTTAAGGAAGACTTACACTGTTTCTGACAAAACAAACAATACTCTCTCCTGCTGGAAAGATAACCACCTTTCAAAGTAAGCCTAAAGGATTAGTTTCTGTTTAACCCATCACTAAACAAATGAGACCATGCTCTTCTCAACAAAACAGAACTCAGCTATGTAAACACCTCTATTCAGTTATCATTCCTTTAAAAATGTAGTCTTCAGACTGCAGAATGCAAGCACAGTATTTCCCTACCCCTCTTTTAACCAGCTTAATAGAAACTGGGTGTGTGGTCAACCCCAGCCATTTCCTTCAGTCTCGTGAGTTTCTATACTTGTGAGTCAGAAACGGTCTAACTTACTCAAAATACTGAATTCCTACAATGTAAAGATAAATATACTACAAAAACCTTTTGAGTTGGAAATTTTCCAGGTGACTGTAAAAATAATGAGTTTCCTTGCTTTCATACAATAATGGAAAAGTTAGCGCAAAATTTATATGAACAAATATCTTAAAACCCTACCAAAACCAGTAGAGTTTACAAGATATTTTAATTTATAGGGAAAAAAAAATAAAAAGAGAGAGAGGAAAAACTGACAACTTCCTTTTGGATGCATTTATGACAACTAATTATTTATTTCCAAACAGATTATCTACAGAAAGCTAACAAGATTCCTATTTTATTGTCATCTATTTATACAGGGAATTATACAACTGACTTTTGCTTTTGGAATATGAAAATCAATAGGGATCCACAGCCACTAAATAGGCACTGTGAGTATAAAGTATGTTAGTACTTGCAATAACATTTATTAGAAAAAAGAATTTGCAGCAAGGTGAAGGACTAAATGCAAATGAAAAGCTGAGAGTTACTAAGATTGTGTTGATTACTGAAATACTCCACAAGTAGTCCTGGACAAAATTGGTACAGAGAGATGCAGCAATTTTTGGAAAGATGCAGAGGCAGCTGTTGCTGCCCTGGGACATGAGGATGGGCTAAAGTCTCTAAAGCTCCCTA
Organism: Bombycilla garrulus; assembly: GCA_013400315.1. Lineage (NCBI taxonomy): Eukaryota > Metazoa > Chordata > Aves > Passeriformes > Bombycillidae > Bombycilla > Bombycilla garrulus. Next base: position 65,635 of record VXBU01008277.1, read on the forward strand.
AAGTCCTGTACCCCTTGGCAAGCAGCCACTAAACTGTCCCTTACAGTAAACCTGACAGAATCTGAACCTACATTTCATACCTATTTTTCCTCAGAACTTGTTCAAGGACCATTTAATGAGCACATTAAGCACTGTGTTCAACTAATCAGGTTTATCTGACTCACAATGATAAATACTGTCTTTGTGCAGATTTTTCATGCATTGGGAAAAAAACCCAAAAAAACGTGCAAAACATTAGAGAGTAGAACCCTGACTTTCTGATAGGACTGACTCCCAATTTTTAACACTATAGTTTATTTTAAAATTATAGTTTATTTTAAAATGCACATATACCTCAGCACAAACCTGAATCACCGAGGCGAATTTCTATGCAACAAGGGAGAAATACAGATCCTTAAAAACAACTCATCAATAAAAAGAAATATGAAAAGCTTTTTCTCTGAAGGATTAAAGATACAAAATTTGTCTTTTACAAAACAAAAACCTTTGAAGTCAGTTTCATCCTACCTAAAAATACGAAATTATGTTCTCATGTATTTTATTTACAAACTTTACATATATAAGATGTTCAAATGCTTTCTGCAAGATTCACAAGGCAACTGACTTTCTGGGGATTGCATGAAACTGTTGAATTTATCCCCAGTCTTTCCCTAAGCCAAGTTACCCTCAGGAAATTACTTTCTAGAAGGAAAACACAAACTATGTTGTTTTTTTTTTAACTGTTAGAGACCAAACAGGGCATTTGAAATGAAGAGTTGACTAACAGTCTACATTCAAAAAAGAATTTCATGCTTCTTTGCACTCAGCTCTGCATATTCTCCTTGGAGAAAACTCTTAAATACAGCAGGAATATGCTAACTAAAGTAAGTAAATATTTGTTACTATAATTTTTTTGTTAAATATCCTTTAATATAAATGATTCTTTGGTCATACATCTGATGAGCATCCAGGACATTCACTCATTCTCTTCATCGAATAAGGAAAATAGGTCAAGCTCAGAGTGTGACAACCCTTCCTCCTGTCACACTCCGCAGGTAGACTGCATGCTGACACTGTCTGTCTTTTAGCTTAGGCAGTAGAGTCCAAGACTTTTAGATCTCACATTTATTCGTTAAATTCATGGTAAAAAAGAAAACCTACAGAGAATTCCCCTTCCTCAACAGTTCTTCAGCAATGAGACCCTTTTTCTCATCCTCCAGATCAGAGTGGGAAGGGGCAGGGAGCAGAATACATGGCTAAAGAAGCAGGCTATATAATCATTAGTTTATCAACCTGAAAACTACCCACAAAAGAAATTCAAAATACTTTTCCTGGGCACATAGGGAGGGATCATGTTCTTCTTTAAAAGATAAAATAAGCATCCTTTGTTTCACTCATATACTGTTTTCTTAATTTTTCCTTCTGGGGAAAGCAATTTCCTACTTTCTCTGATTTTCCAAAACCGTCCTCCACATAAAGTGTGCTTAATCAAATACTGAAAATCTGCAACCCACTGTGACACATGAACTACAAAATGTTTTAAAGTTTGCAGTCCTAGTTCAATCAGTCAAAAACTCTGCAGTCTTAAACCACAGAATATCTCAAATTGAAATGGACCCATAAGGATGACCAAATCCAACTCACTGCTCCTCAGAGGACTACCTGTAACTAAACCATATGACTAAGAGCTTCATCCAAATGTTCCTTGAACTCTGTCAGGCTTGGTGCTATGACAACTTTCCAAGGAAGCCCATTCTGGTGATCAAACACCCTCTGGTTGAGGAACCTTTTCCTACTGCTAAGTTTAAATTTCTCCTGATGCATCTTCATTCCATTCCCTCTTGTCCAAACAAACTCCTGATTTATTTACCCACCAGCATGAGAAGCCAGTAGCGTATTTTCCATCTGCCAGAAGCAATGCCAGTAGCTTCAGGAATTCCCTGTCTAAGGTATCCATCATTTCCTGAGAAAGACAACCAAAAATCTCCACTAAGATTTTTAAATATATATATATATATAAATAGGAAGAAAAATAAGCCAGCCTTTTAGACTATCTTTAGGATCACAAAGCTATTTCTCTTGTACAGTAAGTGGAATCTAAGAAATCACTTGCTTCCTAAGAAGAAAAGAAACACCAAAGTACAGGAGATGCAGCATGAAGTATCAGACCAGTCATTCAGAGCCAGTTCAAAGTTCCTAAAGTTAAACATTTACTTNAGAATACATGGCTAAAGAAGCAGGCTATATAATCATTAGTTTATCAACCTGAAAACTACCCACAAAAGAAATTCAAAATACTTTTCCTGGGCACATAGGGAGGGATCATGTTCTTCTTTAAAAGATAAAATAAGCATCCTTTGTTTCACTCATATACTGTTTTCTTAATTTTTCCTTCTGGGGAAAGCAATTTCCTACTTTCTCTGATTTTCCAAAACCGTCCTCCACATAAAGTGTGCTTAATCAAATACTGAAAATCTGCAACCCACTGTGACACATGAACTACAAAATGTTTTAAAGTGTGCAGTCCTAGTTCAATCAGTCAAAAACTCTGCAGTCTTAAACCACAGAATATCTCAAATTGAAATGGACCCATAAGGATGACCAAATCCAACTCACTGCTCCTCAGAGGACTACCTGTAACTAAACCATATGACTAAGAGCTTCATCCAAATGTTCCTTGAACTCTGTCAGGCTTGGTGCTATGACAACTTTCCAAGGAAGCCCATTCTGGTGATCAAACACCCTCTGGTTGAGGAACCTTTTCCTACTGCTAAGTTTAAATTTCTCCTGATGCATCTTCATTCCATTCCCTCTTGTCCAAACAAACTCCTGATTTATTTACCCACCAGCATGAGAAGCCAGTAGCGTATTTTCCATCTGCCAGAAGCAATGCCAGTAGCTTCAGGAATTCCCTGTCTAAGGTATCCATCATTTCCTGAGAAAGACAACCAAAAATCTCCACTAAGATTTTTAAATATATATATATATATAAATAGGAAGAAAAATAAGCCAGCCTTTTAGACTATCTTTAGGATCACAAAGCTATTTCTCTTGTACAGTAAGTGGAATCTAAGAAATCACTTGCTTCCTAAGAAGAAAAGAAACACCAAAGTACAGGAGATGCAGCATGAAGTATCAGACCAGTCATTCAGAGCCAGTTCAAAGTTCCTAAAGTTAAACATTTACTTCATTTGGGTCAGTGATAGAGAACACAAAATTGCTTCACAGCTTTGTTTTCAGTGACATCTCAACTTGATAAATATGCAGATATAAAACCAATTGCTGGAAATCTTCCTTAATGAATAAAAGCATCAGATACATCCAGAAGAGCATCAGCGATAAATCAAGGACACAACTAACTGCTTATGGCAGTTTAGCAGGAAATTTGCACGCAGATTTTCCCCTTCAAATAGATGGAGAGACAGAACTGTGCTACACAGGAAATCCTTGAACGTATTTCATTCTTCATCAATAAAACACATTTCTAGCTAGAAGACAACTTAACCTGAATGCCATTACTGTTGTGCCTCAAATGCACCAGTGTACAAGGGCACCTTCTATTCACTGGAAATCAGCAACTAACCACCAAGAGATGAATCTTTTTTGAGCCATGTCTACTCGAACATGTGTGTGAGCTTATGTATGACCCCTTCTGTACATGATCTGGCACAGCTGTGAATGCAACTATCTAAAGTTACTTCAATGAATGCATTGTAAACAACCACCACCACCACGAATTCTGGCACATCAGCAAGTACACATTAAACTGTTGTTTGAAGGATTAAAGTGAAGGGAACTGTGGTAGAGTTTATTTTATCGTTTTCTATATATTGTTGTGTATTTACACCGGCAAGTTCAAAAATGTTCCTAACTATGAAAAAAAAAAAACACTGAAAGAAGATTCATTATGATTCTTAGCTTCTGAGAGAATCCCAGACCCATGACATGAACCCCAAGGATGAGATGACTACCAAAAAAGCTTACTTTGTAGAAAAAGAATGACACTTAGAACCACATTTTCATCCCAGAGCTTTAGACGACTTTTAGATTAGAAGAATTCATGGGAGGAACTTTCACAGAATCCCTGATTAAAGTAAGGTTAACTTTAATTAGATACCAAAATAGCAAAAAGTCGCCTCAAGAAAAATTGGAAGAGCAGAAAGAGGAAAATCACATTCAAAACACACAAAAACTAACTCTACAATAGACAAAGTTTCTCTATAAATCTCCTCTTACTGTTCTCTAAATTTTGCAGAACATGTATTGTTCCTTGGTCTTATGCTGCATATTTTAACTTTATTGATAGAATTTTCCAGAAACACCTCTAATATATATATTTTTTTTAAAGTATGGCCTCTATGAGCATGTTTAAAACAAGAAGAGAAAAGAAAAAAATGCAATGCTTATCTTCCAAAGAATGCTGAGAAAGGTATTAACATGATGAGGCACAAGTCCAGACACCCCAAAACTCCAATATTTTACTCTCTGCTCTTCCAACTTAGAAAAATAGAATCCATTTCCACTGTGTAATTTGTTTTTACTTGTGAAATGTTGAAAGAATGCCACATGAATGTGATTTTTAAATGGTGTTCTTTCCATATGCTGAAGTTTGAAGAAAATAATTTAAGAAAATATCTGCAGAAAAACATTTTACATGTGGTAATACAGTAACAACCATATATTCTTCAGATGAGGAAAACCTGTACAACATTTGCATTTCAAAAACTGTTGTTCAAGAAAACTCTGATAATGTGAACAGCTCTATGAGTTTTATGCAAGTACAAGTTACCTTTTTATTATAAGAATCGTAAGTGTTTTCAAGATTTATTTTGTTAAATCCCTTATTAAATTCAGGAGAGGCTTTGTGACAATCTAAAGTAGTCAATACTGAATCCTAGCTCATAAAGCTGTGAATTAAGATCCAAACCTGATCATTTTAGAGAGCAATAAATCTTTTAAAATAATACTTAGCATTTATTACCTACACTAATTAAGCTTCAACATGCCTGTGAGGCAGGCAAGTAAAACCTCATTTTACAGACAGGAACATTTACAGCAGACAGAAAGGTTATGTACATTGTCACTGATTAGAAAGAAAAATCTCTGACCCATAGTTGAAATTCTTTGAGCAAATTGTGAGCACACATCCACACTGTCAAGTTCCTCCTTCAACAACTTACACAGTTTGCATTAAACGCAGAACAAGGAAAAGTTGGGCAAATACAGAACTGCATACATATTCTCAAACAAAAAAATACTCCATACAAATAATACTAAAAACGGTCAACACCATGCCTGTCTTACTTCCACTTTGTCAAGTTTAAAGAAATACAAAGGTGAAAGGACAATGACGAGAAATATATAAGGATTACCAACCATAAAAATGCTGAGTCCTGTCCAGATATATTCAAGGACTTGAGGGTAATTTTTCTTATTAGAACTCTGTGATTACTTATCAAGAGTCAGAGATAGTAGAGAAGAGCTCACAGAAGCAACGCTGGATTGTACTGAGTAGAAATATATCCTTCATGAAACTAGTTTGCTCTTTTCTAAAACAAAACAGAAAGCATTTGTTGTTGTCTTGGATAGAAAAAACAATCTATTTGTGGCAATTGTTCCCATCTGAAAGAGTGACTTGATTACTAAGTTTTTCCAAAGTCAGCTGTATGAAGAGCTGCTCCTGTTAACTTCATTGAGATATACCCTGTCTAGTGCACACATTGCTGCAGAAGTGATGGGCAGGTTAATGTGCCACTTTCAATGACAGATGGCCTCTGAGATGAAGGATCTGAAATACACTCCGTTGTGGAAATTTATGTAACACACCCACAGTGGTGCTGTGCCGGAAAGAAAAGATTTAAATGTTAGTATGACAACTCTGTTTAAATTCTTCTATGTACAACTACATCTCTACTTCCATGCAAAGCTAAACATTGTTAAGATTAACTAAATTCTTCAACATGTTTTGAAGACATTGTGTAGAAGGATTTCAAAAACAGGTGTTTAATACAGCATAGGCAATCAGCTCTAGATCTACCTGCAGCTCTTCTCATCTCCCAAAGAAATCTGGTACTTAGGGTGGCAAAACATTACTATAGAATTGGAAACAAACAAACCCATGAGGCATCCCAGGTCCTACATGTTCAACACTGTGTATCCAAATATCCCAAAACAGTGCCTTGAAAATTGGTATTGCAGCACCTGAGAAGTGTGGACAGCTGACAAAGTCTTGGGTCTTCACAGAATGAGAAAGACTCGGCCTGCAAAGAATTTGTAGACGCTCTGTAGGTCTCTTCAGCTAAAGTAAAGTGGTATTTGTGTCAATGTATTCACACATACTTAGCATTCAGAAGCAAGGAGAAAATGTCTGGGTTTTTTTTAAAGAAAATAGAATCTTTTAATAATTTACTTTCTTCTGTTAAACATATGAACTCATTTATGCCACAATCATGAAATATGTCAAGCAAAGTAAAGAGGTGAAATGGTGAAGTTTTATGTGGACTAATAAAACTCGAAGTGGAGACAGGCATTTCCATACTGATTTTGATTAGACCAAATTACAGAAAGCGAGTCTCGTGCTAAAATATACTTACCACTTCCTCGGGTGTTGTTGGTGCACCTTCTGCCTCTATCTTACATTCGTCAAGAGAGCAAAACAACCACAGAAGTGAATGTATAAACACGAAACTGAACCAAGAGAACTTGAAAGTTTAAAATTGTAGCATGCTAAAAGGCAAACTAACATACTTAACCAAGATAATTTTACTTTTTTCATATACTTGTTTGTTAGTTTGTTTGTTTAAATGACATCTGCTTCATTTCCTCATTTGGTGGAAGAACGTTCAAAAGAAGGGAGCAGTGAACATTATCAAAGCCTTGAGCAAATTTGAAGTAACTGGTCTGTCCAGGCAATGGTCATTCATTTTGTAAAATAAACATCAAGTAGTTTGTTGATATCAACAAGTAGAGAGCTGTTGTTCTTCCGCAACTACAGAGAGGATGCCTCCTTAATTTGGTCAGAATTAATACAGAATAATAGGGAGCAACATTGACCACATGAAGGACTGGAGGGATAGCATGACACACAGCCCAGTCCCAGTCTGGGTCATACGACAGTACTCCCTTGATACAAGGAATACTTCTTTCAGCCTAGGCTTTGAGATATTTCAAGGGTGAAATTTGAAACATGGTACAAGGGTAGCCTGAATCTGATGGATCATGACTCTCAAATTGTTGCTTATGCCTCTAAACCAGTAGAGAGTCAAAACCTCCTCTCAACATTATTTGAAGAAAGCCTAAATGAGATTACTGCTCCTCTGTGCTGATACTTGTATATTCTGAGGAAGATTAATGTCTCAGCTTTATATTACATTTGCATTCTATGTACTCATTCCATGGAAATAATGCATTAAGTAGTTAGCATATAATTTGAGTGCATATCAGCCAAGTGTGCATCCTACTCTCAACATTGGCTTCCCACATTAACATTATTGCTAGACACTGAAAAGATTAACTACGTAAGTGAAATACTCTCAGTAGCCTTAAAATGATCATAACAGATCTACACCATATCTTCAAATTGCTTTTCAAAGCCTGGTTTCTATTTTTATAATCGATTTCCTAACTAAACTACATTCGTCATTATGAAAACAAATCAAGTCATACACACATTTTTGTCTCCTTGTGACAGACACTGCTTGAGAAAGGAACAACTAGTTTCATCCTCCAGTAAACAGCTGGTATCCTTAGATAAGAAAATCTCTGCACATGGCCAGGCTTCCAATATTGCGAAAAAATGTTGCACTAAAAAGAAAAAGACAACAGAAGACCCAAATTCTTACATGAGACAACATAATTTATAACCAATATTCACAGCATAACTTAATTATCACTTTTTATTTTTTGTATTCTGATACTAAACTGCAACCACAGCTTCCTTTGGTATCATTGGATTAGTTCCTGAGAAAATAAAAGGCAGTACAACAGGAAATATTTTTCTTTTAGTATGAGCAAATCAGAGAATGATTGAAGGATAAACTTAAGCACTAATTAAGCTTTGATATGTGACAGTTCACCCTTCATGGCTCAGTCATAAGATCTGCATGTTCTGAAAAGTCAGAGCCAAGTTCAGTCCCACTACCAATTTAGCAAGTATCTCCAGGTAGAACCAGAGTGTCTGATTGTCATCTTAGCATAAATACTGTAAGAAAATTCTAATTCCCTGCTTAGAAACCTTACTGCTGTATTGAATAATTTTAAAGACAAACCTTCTATAAAACAGTGACTCATTCAGATATCAAATTGGGCAAATATACAATGGCAAATAAATAGTAAAACTTGAATAATTATTGTTCAAAGTCACATTCTGGTTAATTCATAGAATGGCATATAAAAGGCCAAAGCAGCTTGCAGTGACCACCCATATACTTCCTTCAAAATAAATTAATGAGAAAAATACCACTTCATGATGAAAGGCTATAAAGTAGGGGATTTCTTTGTGAATACAACCCCTTCCCCCTTTTAGTATGGGGAAAAAGAGAGAGACACAGGATATGTTAAATGAACTCCTTAAAAGAAAGTATTTTTCATATGTTCTACCAAGGTAAAAGAAAAACTGGAGAAAATTCTACAAATGTACTCAACCTAGACTAGGCCATCCCAGTCCTTCCTAAATAAGGGACAGAGTACTATAAATCTCCTTATTGGCTCCCCCTTTTACTTCAGGATGCTAGTTAAAAAGAAATCACCAAAGAAGCTGCTGCCCCTTCTGTGCAGTGCACCATACTCTTGGCAAGCTAGGCAGGAACAAAAAAGCAAGCATGGTCCTCCTTCAATTAAGCACTCAGGGCAGACAAAGTGGCCTTCAGCTTCCATAATTAAAGAAGAAAAAGGCAATTGGCTCACAGGCCATAAACTCTTGCTGAAAGAGTAGCTAAGATATGAAAGGAGCAGGAAGAACTAAAGACCCAGATAACAAAGCTTCTAAGTAGAAAAAAAAAAAGAAAAGGAACAAAAAAAAGGAACAAAGAAAAATCATGCATATAAGGAATTATCAAGAAGGACATTTTAACATGTTAAACAACTTCTCTTTTCTTTTATTTCTTTTCTTTTTCTTTTTTTTTTTTGTTTGTCTGATTGGTATTGTTTTGGATTTTTTTCTCCTTTCCATTAAATTCAATTTATTTGAGTTTTTCAGGAAGCATAATCACTTTCTAGATATTCTAGATAATTTTCTGGTTTGAAGTAAAAATTTAAGCTTTTGAACTGTTCACATCAACAATAATGAATTACACCTCTAATATGTTCAGTCAATGGTATTCAGCCATGGTTTTTGCTATACTGAGCCTTGTGTCATTCTGGAGGTGTTTTTTTTATTGTTATGTGTTGAAGTATGATAGATGAAAGTTCATAAAAAATGGTTGCATGATATGTTTTCCCCGCTCTTCAGGAAAAGGTAATTGTTGTCATGGTCTGCTTGTGGAATAGAAACAGGCATCTGGGACTTTGTGAGTTTGACTATTGATAAATATCTTACCACCAGAACTGTCCAGGAACACCCCACACATACACAAGGCACCAGGAAAATGAGTAGGTTAGTACTTCTCCTAATTCTTAAGAAAAAAACACCAAACCATAATCTCCTTTTCTTTGGGTTACTTATGAAATAAGGTGTTGATTTCCTGTACTGTAAATTCCTAAAGGACCAGATGTTGCACTGAGTGAAAAAAAATGACAAGAATCCACAAGAAAAATGACATTTTTAGATGCCATGAGAAAATGGAAAGAAGGAGAAAGATATTGAAGTCACAGAGTCATATTTGTTCTTTACCTACACAGTAAGCAGAGACCTTTTAACAGAAACTGTCTTTACAGACTCCTTACAGTGATACACCAGTAGGCTCATTTGGTCCAACACTTCATCTGGAAAACACCTAAAGCTCACTGCTGCAAAAAGATTCAAAAGACTTTATCAGACGAAAAAGCCATCACAAAGAAATTTATCCTGATCCAACCAGAAGCATCTGCTCACACTGTCTGCCAGTCTGTTCTGCAGACCTAGTAAAAATGTACAGCTGAAGAGACAGACTTAATTTCAAATGCATTAAATCATAGCCAGACTGCCATTTGGCATAATGAGAAAGACCTTCCCCACTCCTTTTCTGTTTATGTATAAAATGCATTTGTATTGCCTGTCATTATTTAGACTGACTGACCTTGAGGGTTTGTGGTTTTTTTTGTTTTGTTTCTGCTCCTTTTTAAATGTGTGTGCCAGATAAAAAAAACACTGCACACTGTGATATAGTGAAGACTTGGATAGGATGAGTTCTCTGGTTTGGTAGAGCAGTACGTCATGGTTGTGCTGCCATCCATGATGGGATGAACTGCTGTTTTAGGCTGTTCCTTTTCAACACATGTAAAAATAACTGATTAATTCATTTCAGTTAATGACACTTACATGTTCTGCTCACAAGCATTTTAACACACACTCCCCACAGTATTCAGTCCCTGGAAGAATTATATGACTGCTGTGGCTCTGCAGCTGGAAGGCTGAGCAACACTTCTTTCTGAACATTAGCTTCCTGAGAAACAGAAGCATATCACCTGTGAAGGCCATCTTCTGTTTGACATCTAACAGCAGTCAGTGTTAGAGAACAACAGTGCTAGAGAAGTCCTTAGACTGACATGAGCATAAAGCATCCACAACACAGTTGAAACCAAAATGACAGTTAATGCCTGCGAGGACATTGGATTATCATTCCTTAATGTTTAAAGACGGCTATGAACAGTCATGGTACCAGAAACCTCTTGTGGAGGAGAAAAGCTGCACCGCAGGAATTAGGGTGGCCTGCAGAGAGAAGATTGTGTGTGTATGTGCACACAACCATAGCCAGGACTGTACACGCACATCTACATTATACAGAGATGTACAGTCCTCGTGTTACAGCTCCTCAGCGCATTCACAGCCAACAGAACTGTCATGCCACACCCAGTTGTGATGACTTGCCTGTGTTTTCAGAGACTCCTCTTCTGAAGAGGAAAAACACTTCAAGAATTCTTAAGCACACCACCCAAACCAAAGGAAGCAAATTTGGAGCAAAAGTGTTGTGTACCGTGAAACCAAGAGACAGCTCTAAGTAACTCAGTTTACATGTGAGATGGAAACAAGCACCAGTTGCCAAAGACATGCAATTTGATGTAGAGTGAAAAAGAACCAATGCAAGGGAATGTAAACAAAAGCAGTTGCAAGCATCTGCCTGGAGTACTGAGGGTTCTTCTTTCACCTTACTCATAGCATGTGTGGTTGTGGACCGGGCAAGGCCTGGCTTTGAAAAGAATTTCTGAACTATATTGTATTACCTGCAAAATCTGTCGGGTAGAAAGCAGTGTGGTTTGAGTTTAAAGTCCCTGGAGATATGCATTTAAATTCAAGCCAAAGGTTATTCCCATGGCTTTTAAGTCTTCCATTGCTATACCTGAAAGGAGAAAGTTTTGACAACTGAAATTTAGATCTTTGAGAAAAGATTCACTTTGAGACAGGGAAATGCCTCTGAATATAACACCACAGGGGTCCTCCTCACAGACAGAAAGACACCCAAATAACAGCTCTAGAGTTACTCTTTTCTAATATTCTTTCTGCTATCTTTTCTAATATTCTTTCTGCTATCTTCCTATAAAAAGGAAAACTCACCATCTTTAATTCATTTTTTAGGAAATAAAATGGATCACCTTATTAATACTGAGAAGAAGCTAAAGTTACCATTCCACGTGATGAACTGCAGGGACAGAGAGTCCTGAGGGCACATTTTTAAACTGTTTGACCTTCAATTAGCCATTCTTTAATGAACCTGCGGAATTAAATTGTTGTAATATATCCTCTTCTTTTACCAATATTTGTATTATTACCTTGCAGCCTGTTTGCTATTTTTTTCCAGTGGAAACAAAGAAGAAAACCACTTTTCTCTCCTTTCTTATCAAATATCAACAAATGCAAATCTCCTCCTCATTATTAGCTATTTTGGCACTCACATCCATAAGGAAGGAATTGAGGCCTCTTAATTATTCACCTTTCACATGTTAAACAACTCAGCTTCCCAACTCCTACAGAAACAAGATGACAAAAGAAAGGTGAAATATTTAGGCTGCTATTGCAGTTTATGAACCTTAACACAGGAGGGAAAAATTTACAATTTCAGAGAGCAGTGGAAGTGTGAAATACTGGATGGGAGCTTATTTTCTGAAATCCAAGCAGCAGTTCTGGAGTTGCCACAGGTCTATTACAAGCCTTGAGGATGTTAAAGCATTCTCAAAGTTGACTTTTCTCCAACTCAGTTTTCATTCACCTCTATTTTCCCACACAAGGCATCACCTCCTCCCTTCCCCCTGACAGCATTAGTCACTAAGATCAGAATTGTCATCAGAGATCAGCAGTGTTCAGACCCACTTTTTTTTTTTCTGATGATGGTAAATCTCACTGTAAGGATTTCAGAAGTGGCCAAAAAGACACAAATGCTACTTGGGATAATTTCCCACTGGTGCCAATTCCACATGTCCTGGTTCCATTCTCTTGCCATTTCTCAAGAGGGAATAAAGAGACAGTAATTAAACTCTATTTACACTGATACATTCCTCTCTAGAGAGCAAGGTTATGACAGAGCCCTGCCTGAGGCACAGCAGCATCTTGCAGCCCTTCTCCTGGCCCATCCTGGGCTTCAGCTGCTCACAGCTAGCTCCAGTGACACCGCTGGGTGAGCAGGATCGCCTGCTGGAGAAAGTGCTGCTGCCTCGGCCCCTCAGCTTAGGAGCTTTATTTAAGCTTCAGCCCATGGCTTGTTCCCGTGCTATGCTGCAGGCACACCTGTATCTTGCTGCCTTCTTGCTCGGCCTCATCTCCATCAGCCCTGGTCTTGCAAAGAGGTTCCTGGCCCGGGCGAGGGACAGTCCCCATGAGCAGAGGCTACAACGAGCAGGGACGCACGCAGCAGCAGAGGGCAGCACGCTCAATGCTGAGGGCACCTCTTCAGTCCTCAGAAGTGCAGAAAAACCCCGAGGAGAACTTTAGAAGACCCTTCTACATTATCTCCTTGCGGAGTTTGCACTGGTCAGCACAACTCATGAGCAGAAACATGCGGAGTGTAGTTGAACTACATGGTAGTTTTAATTTATAAATTTCAGTTCTATAATTTCTATTCAGTGTGTTGGCAAACAATAATTGTGTCTGACAACAAAATTGCTTGTGTGTGTAGGGGTAATGATACGTGAGCTGTGCGTGATGAAAGGGAGGAAGATAAGGCTGAGATGCAGACCTGAGTGAAGCACAGGATATCAAATGACTTAGCTGCTTATTTCTTTGCTGTTTGCTCTTGCATTGGAGGGATACAGAGTCTAGCACATCTCACTCATACCTGATGACATTTTCCTTAAGTATTGTTTTATATTTACATTTCAAAACATATACACAGTTAAAATTAAAGTTGCATCAATATCATCCCCAATCAAGACTCAGGAAATTAAAACCCACTTCTACTAATTGAACTGTACATCTGATCCTTTAATCATTGTTATTAGTACTGTTTAGCTATTGACAGTTGTCGAGAAGGCAGTGTATATCTTGCAAGGAAGGGAAATACTTCCATGCAGAGCAAAACAAATGGTAATATAAAAAGCTTTAGAAATCTACTGGGGAAAAAACCTATTTGTGCAAAGAGGCTGAGCTAGTGTTACCCTGAGAACATTAATTTTTCCGTTTCCTGACTTGAGTTTCAAAAAAATTTACTTTTATTATAAAATTAACTCAAAAGGTAAGAGCCCTTTAAATTCTGTTTCTCTTCCAAGATGCAGACAAGCACCACCACAGATAAGACTGCTGATCTCCAACTTTCTGGTTCAAACAATGTACAAACCCAAACAGCTCCACAGTTCTTCTAATTAATTAAGATTGCAACCAGAGGGACATCTGCCTTTTTATATCTCCATAAGATGTGAGAGTCAAATGTTGTATTCTTTTCAAAAGAATTTGAAGGGGAAAAGGAAGAGACTTCTGTTCTTATTTTACTTTCAGCTTATACTGTATTACTGAAAGAAACAAGTAAATGTTCTAGAAACAAGCTTTACTACCAGTTTCCAAGTTCTACCAGAATTATGCTCATTCATTACAAGAAATTATCTATGAATCACTACAGAACAGCCAATCTGGGGCAGGACAATGACTTAGTAAAGGCAGCAGTGAAAGCCAGCCTATCTACTGATTCATATCACATTTATCATAATGGCATACATTTTCTTTAGAACTGTAATTTACTATGAGTGATTCCCACTTCCTATATCACATGGCATTAGAGGTTACATTTAATTTTTATGGGTTTTTTACCCAGTTCCCTAGTTAAACAGGTTAATGAAGTCAATACTCTGCCTTGTCAGCCTGCTTACCACCCTCATTAATCACTTTCTGAACTGTTAGTTTTGCTGAAATTAAACTTTGGGGTGGAGAGGTTAAATATACTGTTCCCACAGGTATTGTCAAAAGAGACTTCTGGTGGAAGAGAGAAACCTCAAACACACACACCTAAAGAGGGACAGGCTGTGGCCTGAATGTATGCACCAGAGAAGCCAACATGGGTAAGAGCTCAGGCACAAAACCTATGAAAAGTTTAAATCAATGTTTATGTCATTCCAAGGCTCCACAGTAAAATTAACCACAAGATAAATCAGTAGCAGAGATTTCATTAGTACCAGCAGAATTGGCCCCAAAGAACTAGTGGTTGTTACTACCTCACAGATTGTATGGGGAAGAGAAATGGTCTTCTTACACAAGAAATACTGTGTTTATCATATAGTGAAAAAACAGAAATAAATGGTAAAATAGTGTTATTGTAAACAACTTTCTAATTCTTTTGTATCTGCTGGAATGAAATAAATCCTGTCATACTGTTGATTTTTAACACCATTTTATTAAACACCAAGAAAGGGCAGTGCCAGCCTAGTCTCTCTCTTTCCAATATGTGTTTACCAACAAAAGGGAAAATTCAAAAAGCAAAGACTATTTATTTACACCCTTACAACTTAATAATAGCCTTCTATGCATTGAATGGGGACTGCTGCTTGCATTAGTATAGATGACTATGGGGAATCCACAGCTAATGAAATTAAAATTTCAAGAAATTGCTGCGCCAAGTATACAGCTAAAACTATTTTAACAATATAACAATCCCATGTTCTACATAAGAATATATATATTTTTTATCTTTTATTATTTTAGTACCTTATCTTTCTTAATAACTGTGTTCATTTTAAAAAGAAAAGCCATTGCTTCAACACCCAGGTGGCAGCATGTGGATCACACAGATTTTTAAGGTTATCGCAGAGGCAATGAAACAGTCAAGGTGGGATTTTTCAAGCTTAAGTCATAACTAAACTTCTACTATATATCAAGAAATCTCATAGAAAGCAAATCAAACTTTCAAAGGAAGACCAATATTGCCTGTCAACAAAAACAGAGTTGGCAGAATTTACAGATGCACAAAACGGCAGAAAAGAGAGGATAGACATAAACTAAAAAACAATCTTTTAAGAAATTATTGCTGATTTCATTTGGTTAGACAGTTTTAAATGGTTCTGTGAAATACCATTCTCTATTTAGCAGCCAGTATTATTTCTATTTTAAGTCACTGATAGAAATTTGGTTAATGTGTGATCCAAATAGAACCACCCAACATTGTTTTGTCCTCAGATAGTAAAAGAATAAATGGAGCAGGCAGTCTCCAGAGCAGACACTATGATTCCTTCAAGCTTATTAAACCTCTACAGTGAAGAACATCCCTAAAGCACACAGCAGAGCAATCTTACCAAGCATCTCTTCTGAGGTGTGTTATTGCTTTATAAAACTGTGAGTGTTCTCTAGGAAGCTCCACACCAGGCTGCTGCTGCTGCTGCCCATGTCCAGCTCCTGCTTAGGGCTCACATCAACAGTTCCTCAGTTAAGGTCTGTGTGTGCTAAGACAAGGTGTCCTTACAGCTGTGTGGTCACCAACTAATGGGAGGCCTGGAGTGCTGCAGGCGAGTCACAACCCAGATAAACATCCTAAGCCCCTGAGAAAGGAACTTTTGGGACTGCTGTGTGGGTCATAAATATGAGAGTAGTCAGGAGGGATGTGGCCACCATGCACCAGAAGCAGACTAGTATGCAGTCCCTTCACATAAAGGCAAAGAGAATTTTTAAGGTTAAGAGGGAAAACCCCTATAGAATATGTCTTGTTTCCTCAGAAGATTCACTTTTTTTTCTTAAAATGTATGCCTTAAGATTAACATATTTATGTTTGCAGCAATCCTGCCATAATAGGCTGTTAAATATGAAATGAAATGCAGTTTCCTTCTCTCCACTTTCCCCTTTACTGGCTTGTTCATGAAGACTGATTTTCCCTACTCATATGGGACTGCCACAGTGCAATCCTTGTCTGCTCTGGGAAGAAAACCAATGCTTCAACAGTGTTAGAGTTCAAAAGGTGATTAAAGGTACTGAGCAAAGCACCTCCCTGCAATTTCCTATACCATCACTTAACATCATAGTGCTTCAGTTTTTTGATTACAAAATAAGCCAAAAAGTCATAACTGTCATAGTGGTCTAGAAAAGCAACAAGGAGGCTGCCAGACCTCTCCCTTACCATGCCAGGCAGAACCACACTATGGACAGTCAAGGGCAGATCTTCAAATGCCTGGGAACAGTCATAACTCAACTTCAAAGGCAGCTGAGGTGACAGAACAGAGAAAGGGAAGAAAAGTCATCCCAAACAGTATCTAGCTTTAGACTTTGGAAGCAAAACCAAGACAATTTTCAAATTGTTTCAAGACTGACTCACCCACACCAGAAGGATGTAGTAGGAGTGCAATATGCTAACAGAACATCCTTTTTATTTGTATGCAGATGCACAGAATTACAGGCATAAAGATGTTGGGATGTACCTGAAATAATATATTTTCTCCCTATAAAATATTTATGACTAATCTAATCTTACATTAAATGTTTCTTAATAATGGCAAACATTTCAGGCATTATAATTGGTGAATTGGTAGGAAATGTCATGAAACTAAATGCTTAAAATGTATAAATTACCTTAAGTCATCTCATTTGAACAAAATTATTAAAAAATATGTTCTATTCATTATTTTATGTATATTTCATTACAATAATATGGTTTCATTTATGTAACAAAAGCATCCTAATTAGATCTTTCTTAAATAGATAGAAGTTTATCAGTTAGCATATCCTGGGTAAACCATTCCAACTAATGCAGCTTTTGCTGCTAATGCCATGTTTTAATTCTTTCCAGTTGCTAGAGGAGTTATTTATACGCACAGCATGGAGGCTAATACTCATGCTTCTTTGACTGCACATGAAAATAAAGGACATTCAAGTAGAGAGAGAGAGTAGAAAATTAACAATTTAAAATCTCAAAACAACCCGTATTTTCAATAAAGGAAAAGACAAATAGATGAACACACCATGATAAATAAAACATGTGCTTTGACATCTCCTGGATTTAGCAGACAAATTGATTTATATCTCTCAAGTAAGAGACAACAAGGAATACTTCCTTTTTGAAAACTGGCACACTACTAAGAAACCAGAATGTTTTTATTTAATTATGGTAATTGTCTATTAACATTCTAATGCATGCTAAAACATTAGAAGCTTTTCTTTGCCTTTCTTTTCCCATCGTGACAGATAAATTCATCCAAATTCCATTCCTTCCAACTCCTTTTTGTCAACACAGATGAAGTTAAAGGAAATCAGTGAGAAAAAGAAGAGGAGGAGAATCATTTTGTTTTAAAGTGTCATTGCCTATGTTACAAATTCACAAGTATGAAAATACATGAAGACAACTGATGAATCATGTATGCAATTCACCAGCAATCAATCCTCACTCCCAACCCAAAAAAATCTTCTCTTTGAAAACACTAAAGGCTAAACATATTTCTACAGTTCCTTCTTAAAAGCACCATATCTTTTTGTCTTAACACTTTGGCCTGATTTCTTAAGAAATTAGTCATAATGAGATCATGGGTTTTTTCTAGGTACAGTGATTTTTTAACTTGTTGCCCAAATAGAATAAAATCTGAGAGTGGGATATTGATCTCATAGTAGTATTAGAGGCAATGCATGATATCAATAGCTTATGGTGATAAGGTCAGCACACTTTGGAATACAAAGCAACATTTTCTCAAATGCACAGGTTTTCTGAAATCCAACAGTAAGCCCTGTCAAAAAAAAATCACAAAGAGAAGGGTTTGTCTACTTTTATTTCCCCCCTTATTCTTTCTTGTAATCAAAGACAACTTTCTTGAATTTGTAACAGTAAAGACAATGGTAAAATAGTAGCTTTTCCACCAGGATTTTAAGGACAAATTGTCACCATGTCACAATTTTGGAATTTCCATTCAAGTTTTAGCACGTTATTATCACAGTTCATGATGTAAGTTTTATACTTCTCACTTACTCATGATATAAGTATTATATACATAAGATTGGGTTTTACATATATGAATATGTATCTATACACACACATTTGCACATCAATATGTGCCAGTTGAAACATTTTATCTTTACTTAACTAAAAGATTTTCTGTTTGTACTATAACATAACAGATTAGCATTTCTAGAAACAACCCAGTTTTTGAATCCACAGTGAAAGGAAGCTCTTCTATAGTACTTCTTACAAGCAGTCACATGGGAAAGACAAGGTGTAATGGGTGAAAGTTATTCCTGGGGAGATTCTGACTGCTCACACAAGGAAAATTTTTCAAATGAGAGCAATGTGGCATTGGAATAACTTTCCCAGAGAAGTGGTGATTTCTCCAACACCGGACACTTTGGCTGGACATGTTGCTGGGCCACCTTGTTGAGACAGTGCTTTTGCCAAGAACAGCTGGACTAGGTGACCCTTGAGAACCCTTCCAACATGGTATTCTTTGACTCTGTGATTTAGAAAATGTTCTTCACTGAAAATGTGATTAGGAACTGAAACAACCTCACCAGTGAAGTCATGGATCCAAGCCTGTCAGCATTCAAGAAGTGTTTGAACAATACTCTTAGACATTGGGTTTAACTTTTAGGTTGCCCCGCATGGAGTCAGGAGTTGATCCTTGAGTCCCTTCCAACTCAGGGTAGTATATGATCCTATGATTCACTACCATGGCTTCCAGTACAAATGGCAATCAAAACCACACCAGACAGATTTTCCTGGTGAAAACATAGGTATGATACACACAAAAAGCAGGAACTTTAATAGCTCACAACACAAAACATACACGTGGAAATGTAATACACGTACGTACATACAAGCCAAAGACCCAAATCAGGGGAGTAGTCCTATTCCTCATCACGCTGTGCCTTTAAATTGTCTCTCACCAGTTTCAGAAGCAAGCTCTTTACTCCACTTCAGGAACAGTTGCTTTTCTGTACTGTCTTTAGATATAACACAGTACTGTTCAGCTCTCTCCAGCTATTCATTGACTACAGGTAGGCAACTCCCTTCTTTGCCTCTTGACATACTATAATCCCACTCTGTGTCCTCTCTATTTAATTGCAGCCTATCTAAAAAATGGACTCTCCCAGATATTACAACATAGGAAAATCTTCCAACAATTTAATGAAAAAACAACGAAAAAAAAAATCTTACACAATCTTTAGAACTGGGACCAGAATTATCTTACATGAGTAATATAAAATGCAAATTTCTGTAGATTTAGGAAAGCAAGGTGACTAATCTGAGATTCAGGGCCATTTTTGAAGAGATATGATTTTTTATAAAATAGATAAAGAATAATAGAGACATGCTAAAATAGAAGCTTTTTCTCAGTGCATAATTTCCTCTTCAGCATCCTCCTCCCTACAATTAGGTAGTGGAACATACTCAAATAATGATAGGAGAAATTATCACTTTAAGTATAAGGAGATTATAATTTAGCAACACTACTGCTCTGTTGAAAGTCAAGAAATTTAATTAACGATACACCTAAATAAAAGATCTCTGCTTATGAAAACAACATTAGCAAGCATACTACCCAATAATGAATCCTGGGTTGCATATTTTAAACAGATTCCCAAGAGCAGCAGTGTTGGTTCACTAAAAAAGAATAAATTCAGAAAACTGTAACATTAAATCTGTTAAAACAAAATGAATAGACGGCATGAGTACATTCACCATCCCCTGGACAATCCATTTGTTCACATGGACAAGTCTAAAGCACCTTGATCCCTCTGTCTCTTCTAATCACTTTTTCCTAGACAGAAAAATAGCAGAAGTAATGAACCGAAAAAAAATTACAGATCTCAAATTAAACAGCAGAGACCTATTTAAAATTAAAAAAAAAGTTATCCATTCATCACTACAAATTTGACACTACTGTGCCAATATGAACTATAATTTCAAAACCTTGTGGTCAATGAATCACAAAATAGATTGTCAGAAATACTGCCTGAAATATGAATCCACGGAAGAAAAATGCTTGAAAATACCTAAGATAATTTCAGAGAATCAAAATTGGCTGAAGACACCTCTAAAAAGTCTCTACCTCCCTTTCTCAATTCATAAATGTTTTTTTTCTCCTAGTGACCATTTCATAGTAGTAAAAATAAGCTTCTGATTTCTACATTTGAAAATGCTGTGCATTTCCATGGTAAGCTAAATCACTTCTTATCTGGAAATTATTTATTTTTTAATAGAAACTAATCACAAAATAATTAGCTTTCCCCTACACTGAAGCAATCTTCTTGAAAAATTCAGGAGGCTGTGTTATGAAGCCTGTGGCATACTAACCATGATCTTCTATGAAGTAGAGCATTACTTCAGAAATTACAAATTAAGAGGCACACTGAAATTAATTTTTTCTAACTTTAACTCAAAACAGAAATTTAAACAAAAAAAATAAAAAAACCAGAAAAACTAAACAAAAAAAAAACAACAACCAAACTTTAGAAAAAAGTCATACTTCTTATATGCCAGTTGAAAGCAATCATCCCTCAACAAACATCTGACTTTCGGTCAGCCCGAATCCTACTGCACCACATTAAAGCTCCTTAAGGATAGAGATGGCTACAGTAAGCTGCAGTGCTTCTCTTACCAGATTGGTTGCCTCAGCTACACACCCTCCACAGAAACACTTCCAGGGTGCCTGGACTAAACCAGGGTAGTGAAACCCTGCTGTGTACTCCTCTTAGCTCACATTTTGGCCAAGGTGGTTTTGGCTCTGCTGGTATTGTTCTCCTGGGCAACTCCTCTGTTTTCATCACCCTTTTGCAACTTAATGAGAATGCTACAGAACTAAAGTAATCCAATCCTAAAATAACAGCAATTATGTTAAGAAGGTAAATGATGACAAATATCTCTTTACCTTTATATATTCCCTAATAAAAACAATAATTAAAAACAACAATTAAAAACAAAGGATATTTAGCAAGCTTTGACTTTTTCCTTATCCTTACAGTTCAACAAAAATTATCACAAGCTAATCTCTGATATACTAAATAATGGGGGGGGGGGGGGGGGTCTGGGTAGTTTAACTATATTTTTCCCTGTAAGAATAAACAGAATGGAATAGAATATGAAAAAGAAATATTGAAACTTGTCTGGGATTATTTATAAATAAGCCAAAATTAATAAGGAATGAAACAGCAGCTGCAGTCATGTTGAAAAAAAATTCAAGTCATCTCAGAACACCCAACTGTGGCTTCATTCAAAACACTGACAGGTTCCAACACAGAATTTCTGAACTTGTAAACAATCTCTCACTTTTATTTTGGCCAGTGGACAACAGTGGCTGGTGAGGGAAGCATTCAAATAGATTGCAAAGAAATACAACTCACTGCCTCTGAAAAATGGCAAGAATTCAGGGTTAAAACAACCCTGCTTCTTGGTATCAGTACATGGAGAGATGTATTATTTGCAGCTGGAACTGGGAAATGTCTGCCCAGTGACAGAAAAAGAGCTGATGGCCCAGTAAAAGAAAGAAAATTAAATAACTGCCTTTTCATTGCGCGGATACTAGAAGGCACTCCGATGCTTCAGGTGTTTTTTTCCCCCCGCTACATTTAGTCCCTCTAAACACACAATACTAAGAACACTTCGGTCCAAAACATTTTACATGTATGGAATCAGGAAAGGATGAGTCTGGGCTTATGTTCCCTCACTGACCCCATCCCATCTGACCAAGTCTGGAATCCTTTTGCTACATTTACAGTGATTTAGAGGTAGGGCTTTAAGAAGTACGATTAACCTTGATTTGAAAATCTGAGAGGCAAGCTAGGAATGAGCATCCCACTGCAGCTTCCAGCCCACATTCAGAGGGAAAGACATCCAATAATTCTCAGCAGTAAGCCCCAGAACTGTAAATATAATGGCAATCTGAAATCTTCATGAGATTCCATTTAGTATTCTTACATCGTAAGTAGGAACACGATATTTACCAGTGATTGATATCCGAGGAACATAATCTGTCTTACATGAGGTTATTTATTTATGAAGAGTCCTGCAGCTGTGCCTGGAGACAGAGTGGCTGCTCTGTGAAATGGAATGGATGTGTATATACATGCCCTGTATTTGGTGTCAAACTGTGACATTTTATCTAGAATTCCTTGGGTGGTGCATCTTCATACAATCTTATGGCAATGCCTTAATGATGCTAGCAAAAGAGTGCAGCCAAGAACTTGTCCTCCTAGTTCAGATTTCTTCATGGATGGGATTCTTCTTGCACATAAAAACAACAGGCAGTATTTTAAACATATCTTCTCAGTTTGCCATATCTGCAAACAAATCAAGCAGAGAACTCAGGAACACCACAGATGAGCAGGCTTATAGTCAATTTTTACTCTTTTGCTTGAACAAAAGACAAAAGAGTATTTGCAGTAAAGTCCAAGTTTCATTATTTCTGTGAAAAGAAAATGAGGGAAGGTAATGTACGGGTATCTGTGGCTAACAGCGTTTCAACCTTATCAGCTGCTCAGAGGGCAACTGGGTCCATTCTGAATATTAAAAAGCATGTTATTTAAAATGTTATGACCTTTAGATTAAGGGATAAATCCTCAGTAAACTCCTAAGTAAACTGCACTAGTGGCAAGGATTCATCTTCAGTTTTTCATTCCTTTGATGAAAGCACCTAACACAGAACTCCTACACAATCTTAGTCAACATATTAAAGGACAATATCCAAAGTTCAGAAAGTCACAAATCTGAAAGTCAGGCAAGTCCTTTGTTTTTGCATCACAATTATTCCTGTGAGAATCATAGTAATAATTAAAATAAATAAATAAATAGAAGGTTTTATCTTGAAATACCTCAGACTTCAGAAACATGCCAGTCTACCTGAACTCACATTAATATATTTGACACCTATGAAATTACCATCAAGCTCCTTCAAGGCATGCTACTGTATGGTGTATCTTTACATGCACATCTTCAGGCAAGGACTTGATCCCCCTGTGATTGACAAAGGCACTTACCACAAGAGAATCCTAAATCAAGACACAGATCCTCTGGAGAAGTAAGAACAAATAATGATGGTAGTGCTTTACTATCCTAACTAAGCAAGAATCATCTCTGCTTTCTTAACTGAACATTTTTTTCCCTATCATTTATGTGCACAGGGAAATGGGAAAAAACCCCCAACATACAGTTGGGGCTAACTGGTATCCCTATGAGCACACTCCAGTCTTCTGCAGAATACCAGACAGAACTAAACAGCAGTGTGATGAAATAGCATACACATTAGTAAGTCTGGGGTTTTTCATATAAATGTTTTTGTAGTAGAATGAACCGACAGAGCAGAAGGGAGAAGCTTGAAAAAGCAAGGATTATTTTATCATTTAAAAAAATCAAGAGCCCCAGTATTTCAGACCACAACTGTAGGTGCTTTCTGAAAATAGATGCATCCCTGCATTCTGGGGGGACAAGGGACTATAAGAACCCAAAAAGATTTTATGTTTGGAGGTATATCAAGTGGGTTGCTTTAGGCCAGTGGGGAATGGCAGATAAAAAGCTAATTGAGAAAGGCTGGGTAAGGGACTGAATTTAGGATAACAATCCTACCAAACACTTGAGACTATTTGTTGTCCCCCTTCTCCTATTAAGTCCGTAAGACATCAGCATTCCTTGTTAACCCTTGCAAAATGCAGATAAGACACAATGTTTGATGCAGACAAACTCTAAATCTTTCAAAATAAGAACAAAACTAAAAAGATAAATATTAGATGGAAGGAATATACCTACGATAAACAATTCTGTTGATGAAATGCAATTAGTAATCTTATTAGTTGATTCTGGAAAAACATGTTTGTTCAGAGCCTGCAATAAACAACCAAATGTTCCTTCATCAGAAAGTGCAAATCAGCCAACTTAGTTAAGAACTATTCTAAGAACACTTAATAGCATCCAGGTTCAGTGACTGATTTTCTATTTTAAGTAGGAAGAGAGGTACAGCACAAACAATCTAGAGGATAAAAGCCTGACAGCAAAATCTCCACACATACCAAAGAAAATAATGTGCCTATGACAGCTACAACAGCAGCAATTTTCAGCTTCTTACACTGCTCATGCAACGCACTTTGCAGTCATCCCTCTTGCATAAACCTGTATGTTATAATTTTGCGTTCCAATGGATCAGTTTGTGTGCTCCGTATCTGCAAATGAGCCAGATAATAGGAGTGTGAGAAGTGATTTGTGCTATCAGTGACATCAGGAGTTTTGCAGCTGTAGTCATTAACAGATTTTTTTTTTCATCCAGCAGCATTGACTAAAATCAATCATTCTGATAACCAGGCATGGCATGAGCTGTCCGCCCTGTCATTTCAATCTGATTAATCACACATACACAGACCTTTACCTTATAGGAGCAATTGTTCACATTTAATCACAAAGATACTTTCAAGCATACCATCATAGATTACTAAATTTAAGTGCAATGTATGTCTTATAGTTTGGCAAATACGTTTATGATAATATGGTTTTGGCATATAGATGTATTGTTTCATTCATTTTACAAACATTAAAATCTAATCTAATGTGTTGCACTTTGAATCATTTATCACATCAGATTTGCAGCTTTTGAAACTTCCATTATGCACGTATCCTTATCTGCAGATTTATCCTAATAACCCAGGTACAAATAAGTTATTAGTTATTATGTCTTCTTCACACTGTGCTTCCTTGTCAGTAGGCACCTTCTTCATCATGGATGAAATTACTTTATTTTACCTAAACCTCCTACATTCCATTAACTGGCCATTCTTTTGTTTCAATTTTCCTTTTTAACCCCAGAACAAAGCACAGCTCTTCCATTAAGAGTTATGCAAGACCTTCAGTCTCTTTTGGGATTTGGGATATATTTTTGTCTGTTTGTTTTTTTCTTTAAAAGGAAAGGCATACAAGAGAGTCCTTACACAATTGTAACACTCTGCAGGTAAACGCAGGCCACTCTCCAAAAACACAGTTATGCCAAAAAAAAGATTGAATTTGAGATCCGTTAAATCAGTAACATATTTGACTTTGCCAAAAACCCCCCATATTCCAGATACTTATTGCTTAGGCCTAAGTACACAAAAGCATTAAAGTGTCCTGGGGTCCACCATTAACAAATGTAAGAGGGCATAGGTTTCACTTTCAGTCCAGAAGCCAACGAAAGACAAGTATTCTGAAAATTTGAGTACAAACCCAGAAGTCGTGCTGATAAAATTGCACAAAACCATAATCTTTGGCTCTGTTGCGGAAATCATATGCAGCAGACAGGTTATTATTTGCTATGCATGTTAAGTAAGTGACTCCTTAAACTTTTAGCTTCTTCAAAAGTAATCATTCACCAACATTTCCGAATTAGGTGTATTTTCTGAAGAGCCAGATCCATATCCATTAGGAATTAGTTTCTGGTTACTATTTCTAAACCAGACGATACTTACGTTTTAAAATAAATACTTTTTCAAAGACTGTTTTATTTAGATCTATATATGAACTGACTGAATAACATTTTTATGTTTTACATTTAAACAAATAATTTTTAAAATATTTGAATCAAATAAGGCAAAAAGCCTTTTAGTTAAAAATATAACATGATGAATATAAAGTGAACCTTCCTTTCATTTGTAGCACGTTGTGCAGGAGGCCCCCAATAGCAGGCGCCTGCTCTGACTGCTCCCCAGCTGTACTCTCAGGAAATGACAAGTTGAATAGGTTGACAAGCAACTAACCTCCTGAAGGAGGAGATAAAGCATTCTTCTGCCAAAGAATTTTAAAAGAAAAGCCAATGTCTTGGAGGCAACCAGAGACTTGCTTATGCTTAAATAAATGGCAGACACACCGATTCATGAACAGTCTACAAGTAATTACTGAAAACTGCAGTGCACTTATTTCCAAAACTGGGATGCGGAAGGACACTGCTTTCAACCACATGTCATGCACCAACAGTATATACATTATAAAGCACCCAGAGCTTCAATCATCATTCTTTAATGCAATCAACAAGAGCCAGGCAGAACATAACTGGGTTGTAACCACCAACAGAAGCTTTAATATAACTGCCCCTTATACAGAAAAGGCTGACTTTTAAAAACATTCCTCCTCATCACATCCTAGAGTATTTTCCAGAGCAAGAACAGCTGTTAACCTTATTGTGCCCACACAGTTTAGCAAAACTCTATCACCTTTGCTGTTGTAACGCACTTTTATCAAGTAGAACACAGGCAATGAATCACACAGCAACCCATACTTCATGTAGAGCGTTTTACAGGGATACACTAAAGCAAGTGATTTTTGGATCTTTCTTAGGCTCTAGAAAAAGATTAAAGTGATTATTTTTGTACATATATTCATTTTCAAACTGGCAATCTAGAAGAATGCAACTGCAGATCAGAACATTACTCCATCTAATACACAGTCCATCTCCACAGCTGCTACCACCAAGGAATATGCAAAATACCTGTCAGTAAAAAATGAGGATAGTATCTCACAAGTCACAGGCTATGTCCACACAATTGTCTTCAACAGCTATTTGTTAGCCAGTTCTCTCATTTTCCCAGTCCCCCTTTAAATCAGTTTGTACTTTAGACCATGTAAAAATAGTAGAGGTGCATTCCTCAGTTTAAATTCTGTGGTACAGAGGAAAAAAAAACTTTGTGGGTTAGGGGATTTTTCTCCCTTGAGCCTACCAGCTCATAGGTCCATGCTTACCTCCTCTGCAGCAATCATCTCTGTTTTCACCTCTACCAGAGTACTTCCCAAATATGTACCCCTTCTGTTCTTAGAAGTTTCAGTCTGCTCAGCCTGTCCTTGTAGACAAAATCGTTTAAGCACACTGACTCCACTTTTTTCTGAAGATCATTTGGTAAAGAATTTGACAAATAGTCTGAAGTTCAAAGTAAATTAGATTTAAAAGTCAAAGACCTGACAACTATTTCCTACTAGACCACATTTGATTAACTGGATTTTTTATTTTTTTTTTTAGTTCCATGCCACAGAAGCCTTCTGGAAGAACTCTCTCAAACACCTGGAAATTACCACCTCATCTTCCTGTCTTACTGAATAATCCGTTACTAATAACAAAATGCTAACCATAACTACTAAATTAATCTATTTGATGATAAGAAATTTCAGCCTTTTTTGCTTCTGACTTTTAAAAATGTTTTTAATGCTGGAGTTTTTCTGTGTTCTCTCCACCATTTCTGTATTGTTGGCACAGTATTGCACCGAGCATTTTAAATGCAATTCCTATTGCAATGCAGAAAGGCATATTAACAATTTTTCACTTATTTATTCTCATTTCTTTTGTCTTATACTCTATATATAACTTTTCATCCTGTAATTAGAAAACTGACTTGCTCTGACTGATGAAAAAAGGAAACAATACAGGACATGATAATCTTTCCCTCTGCCTGCTTGACACATCACCGTTGTAGATTCACAGAGTCTCATAAGTTAGGGTGTCCAACTGCAAAAATAAGCAAATAATTAAATATGCACATCGTGAAGAGTAAAAATGAGTGGTTAATTCTTCTCAAAAAACAAACAAAAAGTAATTTTTGAATCTAGTGATGCATTTTCAGCCTCTTGGAACAAAACGCTTGCTTTTACTAAACAGATTTAGTTCAAAGAGTTGAATGCCCCAAGACATCACAAAAGCCATGTATTACACTGGGCCTTTCCTTTTCTTCCCAACCCATCATAAGTATCTTTCAAGAGAGGACCCAAGTAGGTATCCATTAACAGGGTAGGAAGAATTTCTCTCAACTAACAGATTATTTTGTTGTCATATACTCTTCCAAATGTGCCCAAAGTCAGAATTTCACCTTATCTGTAACTGTCATATTTATTTTTAACTCATTTCCTAAATGGAAGTACATTTAGGAAATAATGAAAGCTGTATTGTTCAGAACTGAATTTGATACATTAATATGGTGCAAGTGACTAACTGAGGAATACTAAATACAGTATATTTACAGTACAATCCTACTCCAGTCTAATGCAGATCACACAGACAACATGCATTTCTAAGAGTATAAAAATGTTTTTTCCTATTTAACATATATCAGTAAGTCAATATTGTATCCATCTTCTGAAAAAAATCCTAGGGGAGGAGATGTCTAACTTTTTTTTTTCAAATACACTGATTTTCCCTAGAGTCTGTTAAAGATTTGTCACAAGAAAAACAATAAAGAAAGAAGATGATGCACTGAACTCTCTCATCATGCCCTCATATGCCAAGCCCCTAGACACAAAGACATTAGAAAGAATAATTCTTACTGATTGAATACAATGACTAGATGGAGAAAAAAATTAAAATAGAATAGAAAAATATTCTCAGAATTTGTAAGCAGTATAAGCAATATTAATAATTGAGGGGGGGGGAGAGACATATCCAAAGCAGTATTTTAAAATAAGCTCATGAAGATACTTTTTGTGTATATTGTATCATTAATTGATGCAAATATAGACCAAGAAAATCTTTACTAATAATGAAGTAAAAAATAGTTTAAAAATTGCATGGCATGTCCTAACTGCTTTGAACTGTCAAGTGAGATGTCGATGGCAAGATAGATCTGAAAGAGCGGGCATAAACTTTTCATTTTTTCTTTCTTTTTAATACATTTGTAATTACGACATTACCTAAATTCAGCTTCGAGTACGTAACTGAAATCAAGATCTTGCTATATATCAAGAGATGAGCAGGACTTTCCTTTTAGTTACGTAGCAGTGAAATGGTCGTAATTGACATTTTTGTCACGTTGCTGTGTTAAGTCCCAGCTTGTGCTGCATAAATGCACAGAAATTCAGCCGCATTACACTCCTCTCCTCACCCTACCTACCATTTTACTTTTTGCTCTCTTCCTCTCTGTCCTTTCCTTCCAGTCTTTCATCATATGCGAGAATTATATGTTTTTTCCTCTGCTTGCTGACAGGGAAAAAGAATCGATAATGTCTGCACACTACCTGGTTCTGAACAAAAATCAGCAAAACTGCCATCAACATCCAGATAAGGTTCTTTAATTCCATTCTGAATATTAGAAGGATAATTTAAATCATAATACTGCTAATGATGAAGTTAAAAACAAGCAACACACATGCCTCAAAAAATTATAAAATTTCAAACCCAAAAAAGCCTAAGATTTCTTATGAAATGACAGAATCAGAGGTGATTTCTGCTTTCCACCTAATTCTAACAGAACAGACTGAAGATAGCACACATCAACCATATTAATATTCAAGCCTATCCCTTTAAGTATCACACAATCAGAGCTGAAGGGAACTGAGCTTTTCTCACAGTTTTCATTCTCATTTTTAAATGTCTTAATTTTTTACTATTTTATATTCAAAACACTTTTCTTTATCTGGTATGTAACTGCTAGAGTTCAAGTAGTTAAACAAACAGCACCTAATTGGATATTCTGTAAAATTAATTTCAATAGAGAAGTTGATGAAAAAGAGAAAGGTTTTAGTGTTTTACTAAAGCTTGTCCCACCAGAATTAAATCATCACAGCAGTCACTTCATAATCAAGATTCAGGATTTTTGAGGTGTTACTTACACATGCAAGAGAATATATGTCACGAAACACTTTGTTGTGCTATTGACATATAAGTGCATCTTAAAGAAACTAAACTAGCAGTTATTTAAAAGCCAATATTCATCAGAGAATTACAGATCAATTATGGTACCTGAAGCCAAATGGTGCTCCAGTCCCCACAACACTCACACATGGGTTCTATGTAGTGGCAACGGTACCACAGTACCATCACGGAGTTATCAGTTGCCACCCATCTGATACTATCAGCTAAGCTTTTGCTCTTGTAATAGGCCTGCTGAAGCTGTATCTACTGTTTGGCTTGTTTGTTTGTTTGTTTTAAAATCACCAACATTTACTGATTCCTTGTATTTTTGTCTTTTTGTTGTTAGATTTCTGATAATAAGATTCAGCTTGTCTCATCACACTCGAATTGCCCAAGATAACCCTTGCTTTCCCAAGCTAACATTGGTCACAAACCAGAATTATCAGAATACAAAGGGAGATTTTTTTCCAAGTCCCACTCAAGCATTTGAACTAACAGGATTCTTTTTTTCACATTTGAAAACCATGTAGAAGTTTAAAGCATCTAAGAAGAGAGACAAAACTTATTCTAGCAACACAGAAAGAGACAAAAATAATATTCTAGCTATTTTTTATGGCTCAAAAAAGCAATGATTTAGTCTTTTATCCAGCTTAAAGACACATCTTCCAATCAGTTTCAGACAGCTTTTCACAGAGTTCCCAGGAGTGGTGCAAGTTCCTCCCTGTGCCTCAACCCCGGCAGCACTCTAAAAATGTGGTTGCAAAAGTGTGCAAGAGAGAACTCTCAGTCGTCAGGACTCATTTTGGTCACTCAGGTGACTGAGCCATGCCCTGTGGTATTCAAAAGAGCATGAGGGCACAGAATGAGAGAAGTCTCAGCTGATGCTACCAGAGAACAGAGCCTCTGAGGATAGAGATAACCATGACAGCAGCTCAGAATGAACCTTTCCCCACTCCAGCAGTGCCTAAGCAAAATCCTTCTATTCATCGAGTTCAGAAAAAAGAGTGTAAACTCATCATACTGAGCTGGCAGGAGACTGGTGGAAATATGTTTGCAGGCAATTAATACATACAGCACTCACACTAATATCTCTAAGAGACCCTCAGAGCAGACACCAATGCACAAAGAAGCAAAACAGCCAGCTTGCTTCCGAACTGCTCTTTCACATATTGACATGTAAGTGAATGCATTGTTCTCACCACACCATATTTATTTCTGGTTCCACCTGCACAAAAATTTAGGGCAGGAGACTCTCCTTCCTTGCTCTTCCACATTGCTTGTCAAACCACAACAGGCTCCACCATGGCAGAAGGAAACAGGCAGTGATATCCTTCCAAATCCGGACAAGACAAACAGACCCTTCTGGAACTTCAGAGTTTCTCAGTATGATCTACAAGATTGGTATTTTGATATCAGTCTCTAACATATATCTTCTCTCTTGAAACCCACACATTTTACCCACCTTCTCTCTCTTTCTGCTGTGTCTGGTTGGCCAGAGAGCACAGCACTCCATGAAGCTCCTTACACTGTAGGAGGACAACAGCAACCACTGAACATATTGCAGAGGTTAAATGAAACTTGAATAAATCTTTTCTCTGTGAGCTTCCAGAATAAGTAAGAATTCAGAAGGGAGGAAAACAGGGATATGAATAAGAACAGTTATTGTTTTTTGAGCATATCTTCCACCACATTTCCACCTTAGAGTAATCCAAACACTATTCTACTTTTCACTGAAGATATATAAACCTCCCATTCCTGATCAAAGGCATGTGCCTGCATGGATACATTGGCTGCACGTTGGCTGTACTCTCTTTGTCCCTTGAATTTGGACACTGGCACCTCTCCCTTCAAAAGTATGCTATCAGCACTGTGTAGAGCCTTCCTTGCAGCAATGGCAAGAAATCATTTTAGGGGTTATAAAATATCTGAAGGAGGAAGAGACTTTCCTAAAGGCCCATACTGATGACCAAGTACATTACCTTCCTTTGATTCCACCCACAAATCCAACCAAAATGTCCATCCACACTTTCTTTCTTTCTTCCACAGGGACATCCCCTCCCGTGTTGAGCAAACCCTGCTTTGTTAAGAAACAGTATCTTCAACCTCCAGTTCTTCATGCCTTTGCTGTACCAAGATTGTCTCCTCACGAATGAGAAGTGTCTCCCTTTGAGTCCCCTCTCCATGTAATTTTTTTTTTATTGAATTGCCAGCTCAGTCACAGAGAAGCAACTCTGTGTACAGGTGTAATAACAAAGTCACTCTACTGGCAGTGTTCTCTCTGTATGCATATCAGTGGAGTTTATGTTATGCTCATAAAAATTGTTGGCACTTTCTTGTTTGTTTTCCACAGAATCTGGGAAAAGTCACACATCATTAAATAGAAAAAAGGATCCTCCAAAAACTGGTCCTTTATCTATTTCACTATTTGACTGCTCTCTTACTGATGCTGCTTTATGCTTATCAAGGTGGTCTAACATTGTCTGTGCTACTGGGCTGGTGACAGATACCTCAATGTGCCATACATGACAGCAACCTCCCCTCGAGTGTGTGCTGCACTGAGTAACAGGGATCAGTGCCCAAACATGCAAAAGAGTACTGAGACGCATGTGACAGCTGCTAGATTTCGGAAAGTTTAGGTGACGACACTTCCCACCCACCTTCCTCACCTGTGTGAGACCAGAGCAGCGAAGCGAGGCCGGCTGGTTAGACCACATTGACAAGATAAATGCATGCCCTTGAAAAAGCCCCAGTCCCATTGACGTCAAAAAGCAATGGATTGGGTCCCCTGTCAGACAGAGAAAGCAGACATCTGCTTCACTGCAAATGCGAAGAGGAATTCATTAAGTCAAGCATAGTCTTATTCCAAACCAAACATTATTAACATTCGAAGTGCTTAAAAATTTTAACTGATGTAAATTCTCTTAAATTCTCTTCTGATTTCCTGTGTTAAATAATGATAAATGTTCAAATCAAGAATTTTATTATTTCTTATTCTTTTATTTTTAAATTTTGTTGAGGCTTTTTGATACTTTCCCTGTGCTGCCCCCCTCCTCATTCTATGCATTTCTCCCCCCTGCTGTGTGCATCTGCTGTGTCTCTCTCTCACTTGCTCTCTCCCTGCTGTGTACATCCACCATTTCTCCCCACCACTCCTCTGTGTATGTTTGCCATCTATCTCTCTCCCCCTCCTGCTGAGAGTATTCACTGCCTCTCCCCCTCCCCCTAGTACGTGCATCCATCCTGCATCTTCCTCTGCCGCTGCAGTGCACATGAGCCTTTTCTCAGCAACTCCTACTGGCATTCATAACGCACTCTCCTCCTCTGCCTGCCTTCCCTCCTGCCCTCTCCGCTATTTTTCATCCCCTCCTTCGTGCACCCCCTTATCCCTGCTCATCTTTATACCACTTTCCCTTTTATCTTTTTGATATTCTGGTTCCTTCTGTATCTGCACCACTCTTTTCTCGGGCTCCACTTTGTACCATTTCTCTCCAGTTCTCTCTGATCTGCTCTTACAAACTGATTCTACAGGAAAAATGTTCTTGTTTGCAGGGGTGTGCAAGCCTGCATTGCAAACCATTCAGCACTATGTCAAAGGTAGTCAGCTTAATTTGCAGAAGAATCCTTGCTTCCTGCCATCATGTACACAAGGTAAACTCTCCCAAAACACTTTCCTGTCCTTTTTTTTTCCCCCATATGACTGCACTGCAGGGTTCATTTGCACGTAATGCAAAGTATTCAAGATATGCCTTTGCAAACCTGTGAGGTTCTTTCTGGCAAAAGAAAAGGATCTATTATGACACTAATCTTAACTGCCGCAGTTTAGGTCACAAAAAACTTAACATGTGCTTTAATTGGTATAAATTAGTGGGGCACAATCAAATCCAAACAAATCCTATGATTTTCCATCTCCCTTTCCAACTGATGTACAATAACAGTGGTTTAGTCACTCAGTGATCAGCTAACTGAATCAGCTCTCTTCCTTCTCATGAGAAAATTTCATCAACTTGCTCTCATTTTCAGTGTCCAAGTCACTTGAAAAATTTAAGTCTGATCACAAAACACATCCTCCAAGAACTCCAACAGTAATACCTACATAACCCTGTACTTTCTCATTCAGCACTAACCAGTGCTGCCTTTCATTCAGCTACAACTTATATTACTTATGCAGATCCCCAGTTTTCTACTTTTGACTATTAATATTCAGATATTAATTACCACATACCCAATACAGTCACATGATGTAAACCAGACCTCCTTGGTCTAGAAATTCATTAATTTTAGCAAAGATAACATCTCTGCCTGGCAAAATGTACCTTTGGTAAATCCTTCTAGCATTTATCCCATTTTTAATTATTTTCAAGCCTTAAATACTTATATTTTCTGTAAAATGTGTCTTACTAAGGTCTTGTTTAGATTTTTCTTTTTAGAACATACATAACAGATTTGCTATCTCCTCAAATCTACCTATTTTATCGGTCCTACAATAACATACTAGTTTTTTTCAAAGTCTAATGTCGCCCTGATTGCCGAGTCTGGCCGGCTCAAGTATGTGCACGTCACTGTGGACACGTTCTCCTCTGCTATGTGGGCTTCTGCTCACACTGGGGAGAAGGCCCGTGATGTCCTTGCCCACTGGAGGCAGGCCTTTGCCGTTCTGGGCATACTTTCTGCTCTGAGAACTGACAATGGTCCTGCCTGCACATCGCAGAAGGTGCGGCAGTTCCTGCAGTGGTGGGGTATCGCACACAAATTTGGTGCCTCATTCTCCGACTGGTCAGGCTATTGTAGAACACGCTCATGGTACTCTGAAGCAGGTTCTTCAAAAACAAAAATGGGGAATGCAGGGTGAAACCCCGCACAGTCGGTTGGCAAAAGCGTTGTGCACAATCAATCATCTCACTGTGCCGCAGAACTCAAATAACCCTGTCATTTTGAACCATCATCTCTCACTGCAGGCTGCGGACGAGGCACATCAGCCTCGAGCAAAGGTTTGGGTGCGGAATTTAGTCACCAAACAGTGGGAAGGTCCCTATGACCTTATCGCTTCGGGGCGTGGGTATGCTTGTGTATCCACAGATACTGGGGTACGCTGGGTACCTTCAAAGTGTGTTCACCCTGACCTGCAACCGCAGAGACAGAATCCGGCCAATGGACAAGATGGAAACCGTGACCAAACTGAAAGGCATCAGGCGGGTGGATCATTGAGTGATGACTCGGATGCAGACAACACGAGTGATCACTCCGATGATTCTCCCACAAATGGACATTAAACATTGTTCATGTTTGTTTTTTAACATTGTTCATTTTCTTTTCTCTTTTCTTTTTTTTTTAACGGAAAAGAGTGAGATGTTGCCCTGATTTTTGTAAGACTTTCTAAGCCTTTTGTGAAGAACTTTCTCACACACTTTCTGTAAACACCTCAGTGCTTTTGCATTCCTTCATAGAGGAGGAGAAAAATTGATGGAGTGTTTGTCTGTCCAGTGTCTTTGGAGAGGTGACACTGCCACCATCCAATCCACTGTCACTTTTGGAAAACTATAAATACTAGAGTCAGAAAAAATAAACCTTCTTCTCCTCTCTTCTGATCACCTGAGCTGTGGTGTGTGTCTATTCTTTTGTGTCCTATAGCAACAGCCTAAGATAAAAATTTTGAATTGTTTGGGGAAAAAAGCAGATAATTTTCATTTTGCTTCTGCTAACTTTTACTTACGTGTCTAATCTGCTGACTTCCACTTATTTAAGTAGAAGCCTAGTCTAGTCACACCTCCTTTGTCACTTTTGTTCGTCACTGTCACCTCCACAGGTACCTATTTCATTTGGGATAAAACTCCTAGACAGCTTGCTAACTGTCCTAGGCCTTCTCTAGTGCATTTTCCTCTCTCACTCCTGCAGGTGGTTACCTCTGGCTAGAGGGGCACCATGGCACAAGCAGGGTTACCGGGGCTCCCGAGCACTTGGTGCTTTCAACTCCTGAAATATGACAGAGTTATTTCACAGGCAGGGAAGCTGCTCTTGGTTGTGTTGCCACAATGTGTCTGTGGTATGTCAAACCTAGAAGCACTAACAAAACCCTACCAGAGGCAGGCATTTGATCCTGGCATCCCCACATCTAAGTTTTGCTCAAGTTTTCTAGATCATCAGCTGCTTCAAAACAGATGCTCTCACCTGTTGGTTCTGACCCTAAAATTGACTAAATGGCTTCTGCTCCGATTTTTGTCAAAGTCTTTTATAATTGTGGTACTTTACTTGACAAATTGGAAATACTTCCACAGCAACTGAAGAATTTTATTGAACTGTGAGTTGAAACGACTTTCTGTAAAATATTTCCTGGTATCAAATTCAATTTATTTTCACGACAGAGGTCACAGCTAATCTCCTTTTTCTTAAGGAAAAAAAGAAATAAGCAGCACTTCATATTCAAATGCATAAACACCTGCTTTACATTTTCTATTAAATAAGTAAATTTAGTTTTAAGAGTGACTTGTCAACATCATTGTAGCAAGAGGAAATTTTGGCAGTTGCACTGAAAAAACAGATGAAGGATTTAGTGCTTCAAATACGACCTGAGCTTGAGAAATAGGCTCAGTTGGTGAATACTTCCGTGAAAGTGATCAACACAAAAATGGATAACATTGCCACTGACATTTTTATCACACAGTTTGAATGTTGACACTCCAAAGAGGTAATAAGAATGGTCCAAAAGATCAAAGTCCCTGTTGCAGGCTTTCTGCACTTTCAAGGAGAAGATGGCACATCCATTTATACATGTTTCAGTATTTGGAAATGTTCTTTTTCTTTCTTTATCCAAAGAACTTAAGGACTCATCTACATGACATTGTGCTAATGAATAGATTCTACAGAGAATGACGAAATAGGCAGGTCCATATCTATACATAAAAGCTTAAAAAGAAAACTAGGATATTTCTAATGAAAAGCACCTTAGAAACATGAAAGAACAGTGGGAAAATATTATGGATATTCTTTTCCACATAAAAACACCTGCAATATTTTTGTTACCTTACTGAAGTTAAAAGCTCCATTTGTATTTTAAAGAATAAGTTGCCATCATATCCTAACTAGACAAAAAGTAATTTTATTTTGGTCATCTAGAAACAGGTCAAACCAGTTTGAATTTCCTGTTTCTTTTGCCAAACAAACGCTCTTCATTTGAGAATAAATTTCCATGCCCTGACGGAATAAGCAGCTCACAGGAGAGTGATCTAACAAAAATGACTGAGGCTCAGGATATGAATGTAAAACTGATTGCTTGACCTGCTCTGTAACACAGCTCGTATCATGCATATGCACCTGAGAAGCTATTATGATTTGCACATCTTCTGTCTGAATGACTGCCATCCTATCTGTAATAACTTTACCAGTTAAATCACCATCTGTTTCACAGACTTTCTAATGTTTATATCTCCCTTCTCTGTCCTAGGAAAAGAACAAAATTGCTTTCCTCTACTGCATGAGAAGAAATGTCCTTGCACTCAGCTGGGGAGCTAAGCTAACATATCTTAACTATCTCTATCAAACCAAGACATGGATTTTAGCATTGAAATGAACCTGAATGAAATCCATGATCTGCTACTCCTAGAGAAGGCAAGACAGAACAAGAAACACATTACACGTTTTCCTTTGTCCTTCCATCCCATCTGGCAAACTTGCTTAAATGCTAATATAACTGGTAAAAATGAACGTACTACAAACAGAACCCTGACACATACCAATGACACAGCATTTACAGGGATCCAAAGAGATCCCAGGTTAATATAACCAGAGGAAATTTGGATACTCTCACATACGTT
The DNA here is from genome assembly GCA_013400315.1 of Bombycilla garrulus. Classification (NCBI taxonomy): domain Eukaryota; kingdom Metazoa; phylum Chordata; class Aves; order Passeriformes; family Bombycillidae; genus Bombycilla; species Bombycilla garrulus. Next base: position 103,500 of record VXBU01008277.1, read on the forward strand.
ATAAGCTTTGGAAACTACAGTACAGCAGACCAGACATCTCTCCCAAACTCAAACAACAAACAAAACCAAACCCAAAAAATCTCAACTCCAACAAAGCTGCCTTTTACCTAGCCTTGCCTGCAAAGCTCAAGGAAATCGGTAACATACCCTCCACTACTGGGGAAGTCCATAATCACATTTCTTACATTTTTGCTACACAATAAGAAATGCAGACAATGCTGGCACCTGCACCAGGTAGCTCAGAGATTATAACTATGCAATTCAGAGATTTACAGAACTCTGGCAGGAGGGGGCTCTAAGAGAACCTTTGCAAAAGATGTATCAATATGGATTTGCAGAAGCATTCTGGAACAGTGAGAATTGCTATTCATCTCTCAGGACCCCAGATTAAAAAGTCAGAGTAGAGATCATAGCGGCTATATATAAAATCTTTCACAATGGGCAAGATTAGGATTAATCAGTTTGTCTGCCTTTATGCCTCTCCTGGACATTGACAGGATCTTTTGGGTTTTGTTAATGCTGAAAAAAGTGTTAATTAAACTAACAAATGCACATTAGAAACCAACCACTCACAAAAGAAACTTCTGCTACGTTCCTCTATTACTCCATTTTACTGACACAAAGAAAAATTACTTTCCACCAGATGTTTGTCATAGTCTGCTCCCTTCCCTCCCCATACAAGCAGTTCAGAGAATTAGCAATATGGTGCCATCTATCAGAAAGCACAGAAGCAGAACAGTCTTGAAACCACTTTCCTAATGTACATACATGCTTAGTGATCCCCTCCCTCCAGGTCCCACACACACTTCTTGTGTTGGTGAGATTTAAAATTTGCTGGAAACAGCCCCCATATCCAGGACGGACTAAAATTTCAAATAAAACAACGATTAAGCAACAAGTCCTTTCTCTCCACACAACAGTTCTACCCTCTTCAAACTGACAAAGAGCCTTCAGAGCATTCAGTTGACAACTTAAGAGATGTAGGCTTAACACTCTGTGCTGTAACACTGAATTATGCTGGCAGGAAGCAAAACAGCTCAGGAAACCCCTTGCCTGATCCCCAGCAAGATGAAGAGGGGGCAAAACCACAGAATGGCACAACAAACACACAGAGGAGCCCCAGGAGCTCACATGGTCCTTCTCCTGTCTGAGGCATGGTTACCTACACCCAGCCAAAAGCCACCCAGCCTTTTATCAAAGACTCCCTGATAGCAACACCTTCACACACATCCTGAAATAGTAACCTCAAGTCCAAGTCACCTTTACCATAGCCATTAACCAGAAACACTTCCTAGCAGCCAAGCAATAGTTAAAGCTTTCAAAAGTCTCACTGGCAACAACTGCAAAAGTTGCCACCACAAAATGGAGGGAACAAGATGGGAACTAGCTCACTACAAATTTTGATAAAATAATGATTGAAAAAAGCAAATCTACTCAATGAATTAAAAACAAAGAAATCTCGGGAAAAATGAAGAGAGAAATTACTACTTTCTTCAGAACTCAGAACTTTCTTAACCAATTACTATAGGATAACAGGAGTTCTTATGCTACTTATAAAACCCACAGATCATTCTCAATGGAGAGTTTCCTGGGAATCTGAAACTGAAGCAAAGCTCCCACAATAGTATTCCAGAACCAAAAGCAGGGCTCCGCAAGTTTTGAAATGTTAACATCTCCTTCTTTTCAAATTCTTTTTTGATTGCAAGACTAGTAGTAGGAAGAGTATCTTGGGCATGCAGATTTTGCAGTCTCCAAAGATAAAAAGTTCCAGTTGTTCAAGGGGAAGTTTGAAGATGGCAATGCTACACTGTCTTCTCATCAACAAAAGAAAGAATTAATGTACAAAGTCTGTGTCTTCTTGCTATTAAATCGAGCAACAGCTGAAAAACTCAGCTGCGCGAAGCAACTCTACTCATCTTCCCTGTAGTCACCTAAGATTTTGAAGAACAGGGCACTAAAACAAATGTTCAATGTCTTTTAAAGTGTCCAGACATGAATGAGCTGCCAGACTCATCAATTTCTAGAAACCAAGGTGACAGAACTATCAAAGACCCAGAGAAGTAACCACTGTATTGTCTTGCCTGACCTTCTGTGATGATGTGCAGAGGAATGAAGGAGCCACAGGCCTTATTACAGGGAAAGCACTCTTTGTTCTTGTAGCTTTCAAAACAAAGTACAATGATCTTTTCCATTGCAGCTGAAGCAATTCTATCACCAGTGTCATTTTTTCTGATGTCTGAGCTGCCTACTTCAGAAACACTTCTGTGCCTAAACACAAAAGCCAGTGAAAAGACAGAACATGGGTAGCGGGGCTTTTGTCCACAAAACCAGTAAGAAACCTTGTTAAAGGAAAGATGCATACTGAAAGTAATAGTGATGGTCTGTATATGGCCGTGTTTATTTGCTGTCAAATGCAAGACCAGACAGGGAGGCAGCTAAGCACACAGTCCCGGTCTCTTGCAAGGCTAAGAAGCCCGCTGGTTGGAAGGAGAAAATGTGATAAACACTTGGAAAACCTGACTCCCTGCAATCTGGATACCACTTTTTTACTGGCACTCAATTGCCCTGATCGTTAACATGAGCTGGAATGGTCTCTTAAGACAAACTGTCAGAAGCCTGTTCTGCCCTTCCCACTGCATTTCTACCCACTCCTTTCACTGCAGTCTTGGCCTTCTTGCTCCTCCTTTGTTTAATGGTTTTCTTCCCCTCTCCTTTTGTTTCACAGACATAAAAAGAGAAAGGAAGATGATGGGTGACCTGAGGAAAGGATCAATCTAGACACTGAGAGAAAAGAGGCCTGACATGGCTGTCAGTAGATGACATAAAGAGGATGATCTATAGTGCTTAGTGCCCAGATTACCTGTCCTGCAGCAAAAGAACATTTTAAAAATAATTATTCTTAGAGAACAAAATTAAAATGTGACATCCAAGCCAAATATAGGGAATAATTCACGTACAAGTTATCTGATAGCAAATTCACCAGCTTTACCTACTTAAAAACAAATTGAGCTACTTAATAAACCTTCTAATCTACATAAAAATATTAGAAAATGTGTAACAATTCCTACAGTAGTCATGTCCAGCTACAATACCAAAATAATATAATGACCAATTGATGATCAGACTGTCTAGTGGTAAGCTTTTGCTTTAAACATGTGCAAGAGAAAGCCTAATTTAAGCTAGTTTAAATTTGAAACAAGAAACAGGTAGTCAGGGATTATCATTGATATTCTTTGATTCCTGCAATCAGTAAAATAAACATAATATTTGGAAGGATTTTTTAAGAAGATACTTTTTATGAAAATAATTTTTAAATAGACATCTAAAGGCAAGAATAATAATGGTTAAGACTGCAACAAAAAATTTGACACATCAAGAAAAATTTAAGCTAAGACTTCTACTGTCTTTTTTAATTAATGTATTTTACTCCTTAAAAGACATATCATTGGCACAAAAGAAGTTGAACTGCATTCTGTTCTCAATTGCCTGTCATAACCTGTCAATTCACAGTGAGATAAAACAAAATGGTATCCGTAAGTGCTTAAACACTACACCATTTACTAATCAGTCTGCTTTTCGAACAGTGTTTTCTATTGATATATTAGGAAATATAATTTTGTTTTACATAGAGAAACATGTATAAAATCAATAGCAAACACTGTAAGAGCAAAAAAATTTAATGCTTTTATATACAGCATAAACTGCTGTCGCAATTATAAAGCAGCAGATGTACAGAGCAACAAAAGTAAAACAGTGCAAGGTATTAAAAATCCTAGGGAAAAAAATCTTACAGACTAATCACAAGATTCAAGATATTGAACTCTAGTGTTTTCTCTTGTATATACCTCATCATCTTTACCCTGTAATTCAAATTACAAACTTCCCAGATAATGTTACACATATACTGTGCCTATTCCTCTTCACCTACACCTAGATTTGTATAGGTACAGCTTTCTCTAGGGTCATTTGCTACTGTTATTGGACTCTTTGTTTATTTCATTCATTAGAAGGTTTATTCTACTTTCTTGGCAAAGGGGCAGAACTTTTAAGGAAGCACTGGCAGCAACACAGCTGTTATGCAGAGTCAGATATGTGCCTAGTTGTGTCTGTCCCCTACCCCTGTACCGATAACCACCTCCTCCTCCCGTGGGTTGATTAGAATAAGCAAAGTCCCTTCCAGACACTTTTTGATACAATTCGGCTTCTTTATAGGTCACCTGGTAAAATGAGAGACAATGAAGTGCTTTATGTGCCTACTCAGTTTCTTAAAGATCGCTCACCTTTAAAGGATCCTGGGCTACACTGGGCTTTCCAATCCAGAAGTAAAGCATGACTGTAGGCTGTGCTGAAGTCAAGGACCTCACCAAATTCAGTTATCCAGTAGCCCTGTACAAATCTCTTTCCCTAAATTTCATGACTCCCAAATCCCAGCTGTGAATGGACCCAGCTGTCTAAATTCCTTCTATGCTCCTTTTACCAGCAGTGCTGTAGGCAGTTCCTCCCAGCCTGATGCACAGTGCTTGTGAGGTATCCAGGCAGCAACTACAATTACATTTAACTTCAGCAGGAAGGACCTCTCAGGTGTAACAAAGGAGATATCATAATACCTAAACTTAATCCTTTTTACCAGATTGCCCTACATTGCTTCGGGTCCATGACTTAGAGTAAAAGGTGACTGCATGCAATTTCCTGAGGATGAAAATGAGTGATGTATAACCGGCAAATAACACCTTAAGTAAAAAGTGAAAGAGATAATCCACCATCACTTTGTTGAGACAAACAGCAATAACCTTTCCTTAAAAGGAAAGAAATCCTCTCACTTCACAATGCCTCCAGCACCAGGAGGATTTTTATTTCCTCCCCCTTCCCTTTTGGGCAGCATTTTTCCTCAAGAGTAAACACCTCTTGCCACCACCTTTGTGTCAGATGCCTTTTTGGCTGAAACATAGCAGACAGCACCCTGAGAATGGAGATGTCCCAGGATCCTGTCCTTGTGGTTGCCATGGCTCAATAAAGCAGGCAACAGCAATGCCAGCGCTTAAGGACTGTCTGAATCCGTGTCTTTTTTTTCCACAGCAGCAGCAAAGGCATTTCAAAGGAATGACAATTAATACAGATTCCTTGATTCAGCCTGACTGACTATTAGGAGCCCTGAAGAATTGATACCACAGTCATGGAAACAGATCCAGAGACATCACATGTCCCCAGTCACCGACAGTCTGTGGCTTTTCCAGAAATGTTAGTGCTCACAACATCTGAGAATCAGGAAAGAAAATGTAGAAACTCCTAACATACAAATAAAGGAAAGAAGCTTTCCTTTCATCCCTTTAGAGCAGATAAATACCTGGCTGCATAATACAGAGTTCACATAGAAAATTACACTGTTATACCAGGCATTTCAAACATTACTTGATGCTTTTTTTAAACAAACAAATGAAAAAAACAAACCCAAAATTAATTTTTATATGTTAAGTACAGCATGACTTACTGAGTTTCTGCAGTATATATAAACATGTACCTCAGCAGAATAAGCATGATAAACTACAGAAGTATGTTTAAAACTGTATTCACCCACATGACTGTGACCTTGTTACTTATGATTAACATGCTAATTTATATTGATCAATATCGGTTCTGTGGTGGAAAGCTTCAGTTTCAAACATCTGTTTCTATGGGGCAAAATGACCTCAAAAAGTAAAAACAAAACTTAAACCATTCAGAAAGTATTCTTCCTTTTATCCTCAAATATGTAAATTAGCCCTCATTTTGTATTGCCTTTAGAGTCGGATTAATTCAATTTTTATATTCTTTCACTGCATCACAGAAAAACAGGGATCTATCATTGCTTTACATTCTCATCCTGATATTAAATCTAACAGATCACAAAATCCCAGACCTCAAACTCTTCCATACTCCATACTCTTCACCCATAGTTTTGCACTCTCTCAGGCAAGCCTTTGGTTATACCACTTTCTTCCTAGTCCCTAACTTCATCAAACACTAAACCTAAATAATTCTATCGACTTGAGAGATCAATTTGGGGATTTAATACAGTTCTGGATGAGGGTTAAGGGAGAGGAGAGGGGAGGGGCTACCATGGGACCTGGGAACCACAGTACTCAATACAGTAATAGTGCAATACTACATTAGAAGGTACCATGACCAGGAATATAAAGCTCTGAGGTGCTTTTTTGTACATGTACAAGGTTTGTGCTTTAAATGAAAGTAAAGCTGAACACCAAAATGTCTATAGAGTCAGAAAGGTTTATTGTGAACTGCCAAACAGAACCAAGACACTGAAATAAGAATAAAGTGCCAGTGTGTATCTTGCTGAAGTTATTAGGCAAAGAAATAATACGACCTGCACAGCAGAAAAGCCTTCCTTCAAAATGGACATAGAAGCTCTTGAGTATGTATGGGTATCCATAGACAAACCATCCCTCACCTTGTTAACGGGTAGTTATGTGTCCTGGTGGGGCTCCAGAGAGTTGCACAGACTCAACACATCTTCACAGCAGTTTCAGCTAACAGGTCTTTCTGATTCCTAATGGTTCCAAATAGATCTTTTCTGACACAGGCACCTTCCTTTTAGCCAGCCGAAGCTCGAAGCTCGGCGGATGACCCATCCCCCCAACACCAGCACGGATTATTTGTATGTGCCCAGTTCGGGTAAACTGGTCAATACAAACTTTCTTAAATCACAATAGGTCTGGCAAGATGTCACATCAAACTACAGAAGTTCAATACCAAACTACAGAACACACAGATGGATCTATTGATCATCTGAATGGCCCAACTCTCGGTGGCAATTACCAAGTTTGTTTGAGAAGACTTGGCATCCTTCAGACCCCATTCACAAATGACAAAGGCAGCTAGAATTATTCTAAGCAACATTATTTCACGGTCTCTTCTGTAAGCAAAAGGATAACCACCATACATAACTAAAAAAAAAAGCCTAAATAAATTCAAGCATACTTTAAAAGGAAAATAAATAAAAAATCCAAACCCCATGCTAAACCAGCTTATTTAAACATAGTTCTCCATGGGAAATGATTGGGAAAAAATTCTACACTTTAACTTATCCTATAATAAATAATGGGAGTATAAGTATGTCTATGTTCACAATTAAAAAGCCTCAAGAAATACTTCTCTGCTGGCATTTTGGATAAAATTTTAGCAGAGTCTCCAGTCTGTCTAATTGCTATGATAGCGTACACAGCCTGCCTCAAAGCCCAGAACATATGGCATCCTCAAAGGATTTGATATCATTTTTTCTTTAAAACGTGCAAGTCAGTTGGTCATTGTTATCCCTCTGTGGAATTACTCAAACAGCTGCTACCTTCCAACTAATAGGTAAGAAAATCTTTGTCTTTTTTGTGGCTGCTAATTTCACTGACACACTTCTGTCATATAATGAGAGTGGGTAATATGCCTATAATGAATTTTAATGTTGCATATTTGATCCATGGTGTAAACAACGCCTTGTTGAAGACTGACATATACAAAAGGACGCGTTTCATGTTGCTTGCAAGGTAATCTGAATAATGAGGCACACATTTGAAATTTCACTTACAATGCATAAAATATATTGTGCTTAGAAATATCTTAAACACTTTATCACCAAACAGATTATTTCTTTTTATATTGTCCTTTACTTACCAAATAGTGATTTGCTAAAATGTACTTCTAGGTTATGATTGGGCAGTATGACACCTTATTCATGCTACATGCAGCAGGGTTATGAAATTCATAGTTTTCTGAGTTCTTATTTTCACGGTTCACAGATTCCATCTATCCTTGATCATCAGGCTACCTCCCCAAATCAAAGCTTTTTTTTTTTTACTTTCTACTCTTTCAAACTGAAAAACTTTTCATTCTCTATCAGAAGACTAATGAAATAATAACCAAAAAGAGAACTAAAACACACCAACAAAAGATACATAATTAAAGGAGTAAAAACCTAAATCTCACGAAGTACAGAAAAAAATGGTGATGAGAAAAGGAGATCATAAAATCATGATCATGCACCACATGTAACTCATATATGAAACATCACGTCCTCATACATGTGACGGTGGAAGGAGGGTAGGAAAAATGAGCTGCCCACATTTTAAAATTAAGTCATATGGACATTCTTGAAGTAAACATCCTAAATCTAACAAGACAATTGGCCAGGTTTTGTTTTTCCTTGAGTTTTAATTCTAAGGTCAGGTTTCTTCAATACACATATGAGCTTCTCTTCAGGTAGAAGAACATTAATGAAAAACAGGTAACAGTTAAAACTTCCTGGAACCAGCAGATGACAAGCATTATTTTCATAGCCTAAAGACTTTAGGCTATTTTCATAGCCTAAAGATTACAGTTTACCAATAAATAATTTATACTATTGTAGGAAAAGTGTAGAAAGTTCCTCCTAAAACCTCACAAGCTCACATTAATCCATATTTTCAAAATCTTCATGAATTCCAATGCTCCTAAACAGAAAAACAACCTGTTCTGAAAAAATACTATCATTTTACTGTGTGACAAGTACCAACAGTACATTCTTGGCCCTGTAACAGATATGAGCAGAGAGGCAATAAATTAATGAACACTATGTAAATGATATAATAAAATGACACAATGAAGAATCAATGCACAAAGCATCCCATCCACAAAGTACAACCAGCGGAAATCTTTGCATTAACTTCAGACTTTTAGATAGCTACTAACAGACACAGATCTGCAGCAGTTTTAGTTTAACGTAATTGCCTGCCACCTCCAGCTCCACCTCCTCTGCTCTGCCATCCCCAGTTTCAGGTGTAATCGGAGGGGCAGAGGACATACAAGTTCAATGGGTAACACGCTAAAAACCTCCGCAAACACAACTTTTAACAGTTTCAAAAGTACCAATGAATCAAATAATTTATTACAATTTTAATATGTTCTTTCATGGTTAGATTCTGCCCAAAATTCCCTAATATAAAAGACTTAAAAAATAAAAGTTAAAAGAAAAAAGATTGTGTTGTGATGTACCATTCTTCCTAGACTTTTATAGATTTTTTTTCATTCCTATATTCTCATAGAAAGACATTCATCATGTTTTTTATCAAAACCATTTTCTTTTTATCAGGGATTCTTCTCACAAAAAAAAAATCTATTTAGTTTTTCTTTTATGAATGTAGAGGATTCTTAAGAACATCAAAATCTTTTCACTGGAGTCTAAGTTACAGACACTTTTTTTTGCGAAAATGTGAAAGCGGTATTTTTCAATTATTTCAAATTTTAGGCATTATAAGAGAGCTGGATACATGCACATGATCATTTACTTTACATGCATCATATGGTAAGGATATATTCTTGTCTATAAAGTCCATCATCAGCTTGAAAATAAAATTATTAGTGAGGTGACACTATCATTCTCTTGTGGCACAGCCAAAAAGTTCTAGATAATTATCATCATTTTACAATTTTCACTGATGGAAGTCAAGAGCTTCTATGGTGCAGAGAGAGATATTTTCTTGTCAAATCATTTGTAAGATCTATTTGAAAGAAGCTTTGCTACATACTTTTCCAAGCATTATTTGCACTAAAGCTTGATAGTGTAGGGAAACCAAATAAAATTAAACAGTTATACTTCAGGCAGTTTGGCTGCTTATTAGACTGTGAGAGATTAGTTAACTTTACCAAAAAAAAAACAAAACAAAACAAAAAAACAAAAGGAACTACAATGCATTTTTGCAGCTCCTGAAATGATGAGCTTCAGAACAAAGAAAGTTTACCACCCTTTACTTAATGTGTTAGCGGCGTACATGAGCTCAAAAGCAAAAAAAAAATGTTATACGTAACACCTCAAAGTCTGCACAAAAAAAAGGGGAAGAAATATGTAGACATGCACACAAAGGACATCTCCATCCCCCAAGTGTCCTCCTCCTGCCCTATGTGGACACGCTGGCCTTTGGTCTCTCTATCAGAAGGCACACTTTTCATTTATCACCTGTTTCTAACCAGGGGTAGGAACCCCTACTTAGAAATGTGCTTTCTAAGAAACAAAAGCAATCAAACAAGTATTTTGACAACTCATCAAACGAAAAGTCAGAACTGAAACCTCCAGTAGCGTCAATCAGGCTGAAATGAGAGGACTTTCAAGACTTCAGCACATAGCTCAAAGCCGAATACCTTTTTCTCCAAGTGAGTGAGTGACGGCCTTTCATTGCTGATGACACTGTAATGGACCTTCCACACCCTTGTGAACTTTCTTATTAAATGCCAGCAACCTGCTAAGCAAATGGATTATCTACTTAAGCGACTCTCAGAGGGAACAGGCATTTCTTTCAGCACTGCATGTTGCAGCAGCTTCACCTCCTCCACCATCCTTCTCCCCCTCCCACCACCAAAATTCATTCCCTCTACTGTACTGTCCTCTCAAAAGAAAAATGTCCTTTACTGCCATACCTCCATATTTGTTATTTCGTAAGACAAAAAGGAACTCTGAAAGATGTCTGGTTTGAATCACCATTACAGTCTGATTTCTCATCTACTTCTGTATCAGTAAGTGAGCTTCATGCCATTAAAACTGTACCTCAAAATATAGTTTAAAGAACTTATAGGAAGAAAACGAAAACTGCAAACTGAAACACAAAAACACCCTTGAATGTATGACTGGTTTTAAAATACATCCTTCAGCAAGGAAGAAAACTGTAGGATAGGATTGTTAAGCAGCCATCTACAGGGCTGTGAAATTGCAGCACAGAACTTCAGCCTGCTCTGATCACACATGGATTGCAGCCGGTACTTCTCACATGTATAGAAGACATCACCCAGAGCTTCCCGGGTTACGAACAGAGAGGAGGGAAAAGCTAACACCTCCCTTTCTCACATATGGCACTAGCATATGCTGAACAGACACCAGAACTGCAGAGCTACAGACGAGGAAGTGAAAACCCCTGCTTTGATCCAGGAAGGGAACAGGGTCAATTCCTGCAGTTTAATACCAGCAGTTGTCAAAATATGGTAGGCTGAGCTCCTGAGGTAAAATGAAGTAAGGACTTAAGTGATGATCTTCTGGTTGACAGCCTGCAGGTCATGCTGTTAGTGCACTTACTAGTAGGATTATAGGAGGAATGCTGTTGTAAATTATAGTAAAAACATAAAATTCTTAAAACTAGATTATTAAGCTGGACTATTAGAAAACAAGGAAATGTTTCTGATCTCTGCTTCTGAGAAACCAAACAACAAAGTAGAGTGTTCTAGGCCAGATCATGGCAGTGGTACCTAATATTACAAGGCAAAATACTTTCAATTTCAAAATTTTTTTGGCTTAAATATTTTAGCTCTTGCTTCTTTTTTTTTTCCCCAGTAGGAAGTAATCTATTGTTCACACAGTGACGTGGCAAATGATGTTTTATTTTCATGTTACTGAATTCTGTATTTTTACCATGATGGGTAAAAAATACACCTAGTGCAGTTTAGAATGCTGCCAGTTTTAATTTGCCACTCACAAAGACATACCATGTTTGCAACCAAAGAATTTATTCTCACTATGCAGGGATAGCACAAAGTTCTTGGCTCCAACCTAGTGTGTGAGGAGATAGTGATTTTGTGTGCTCAAATCACAGCTGTATGTCTGGTTACCTGCAATCAGAGAAAATCAAAGCCGGTAGAAAACTGCTGTAAGCACTGTGCCAAACCTAAGTACCTCATAGACATAGCATCATCCCAGCACATATTGTCATATTGGCCATCTTAAGAATCTGCTGAGGAAGAGCAAGGCCTTACTATAAAGCTGATCAAGTAGTCACTGTCAGGGGTGTTCCATGCATCCTCAGAGCTCCTCAGCTCTCAGCGATGCTGTCAGGATCTTTCCTTGGCCCAATTCTCTCAAGTATGCTGCTCTAGATTTTTAAATTGTGAGGAAGAAATAAACTTTTTTCCCCCACTTTTTTCCATAGATTAATTTTCTAACAGTGCAGTGAACTGTTGTGATTTACCCAGGATCAGATTCACAGTTCCCAGTAAGAAATCCAGGAGGCAGCAGTCTCAGCAGCAGCAAATAATTTGATCAGTCCAGTTGCTTTGTGTAATCTCGGCTCATGTTCAAAAGGCCAGCAATTATGTTGTTAGCTGTGGCCAGAGAAGTGGGGAAATGGCAAGGAGGACATCTACTAGAAGTCTTTAATCCAGTCTTTCACAGCAATCAGTGAAGTATTAATTCTGCCCATTTATTTATTTTTTTTTTTGCATAGGCAGGCACAAAAGAGATTTTTTTTTAATAGCTACAGACTAACAGTTAAATTTAAAAACACTACAGAGACACTTCAGTACAGAGCACTAATTTGACAACTATAGAAGCAGCAAGTGGGTTCAGATGAGGAGAAAGATTTCAAGCTTTATTACTAACTTGGCTGGGAAGATAAAAAAAATTGAAAGCAAAAGCAATCTGACAGATGTCAGAGAAGCAATTGAACTAAGGTAAACTTGGAAGTCCATTCTAGTTGTACAGAGAGCAAAAAACAATTTTATCCCAATTCACTGACACCCTGTTCAGCCAGAGAGAAGCAGAAAGTTTTGAAGCCCCGAGTCAGGGAAACCAGGGGTCCAGCCACAGAGCAGCTTAAAAACCAAAAGGATTAAAGAAACTGACTGTACACCTTGCTTCAAAAGCCATAGGCTGTATGATCCAGGCCTCACAAATATCATGGTCCTTACATTAAAAGAAGTGCAGCTTAGAGAAATCACTAGGCTGCCTAGCTCAAAGTTTCAAGTAAAATAAAGAAATAAATACCTTAGCCTTTAAAAACAAGGAGAACAATCACAATGTAAGATCTCACAGAGTTGAGAAACCTGCCAAAGATCAGCTTTCAGGACTTAAACAACAGTTCAGGGAATATACACCTCTACAGATCTCTACAGGACTTGCAGCTTTGTTTGTGGTACCATGTCTTGAACTGCACTTCCCACATGAATCCTAAAAAAATGGCACCAAGGGTGGGATTCTGTGTTTACTGTCTCCCTAGTATCCATCATTTATAAATGAAAATACAGTATTTGCTAGAGACTAAGCACCAGATCCTTTAGCTCCTCTCAAGATTTTTCACAGAATGTCAGTTCCTTCTTTACATCATTAATTAAAAGGAAACACATCTCCAAAGATGATACTCTGGCACAGCTGTCTAGTAATTTCATCATATTCAAACTGTATTCTCCATTTCATCAGCACAAAGAGCCTCCAAAGATTTTGCACAGGGATAATTTGCAGCTATGCATACAGTGCCACTAAATGTTATATAAAAAATTGGACTAAATCCAGCTTGCTTGCTTTCAGTTACCTCTCATGCTTCTTAGCTTTTTACAGATATCAGTAGGACAAACTGATGTTTATCTTCATAAAGCATTTTTATTTTCTTTACTTTGTAAAATAAACTTAAGTATCCAGATACAAACATGATTTCACAAAATGAACTCATTTAGGGGGAATAAAGTGCTTTGTGGAATTGCCTATCAGCTTAGAATTGCAATTTTAAAATCAAAGTTACATGATGACCATTCTCTGTAAATACACAGAATTACCCAGAAACCATGCTTTTTTCAGCAGGAATGGAAAGTAACTTACTTTACTGTGCTCAGGTGATGTCAGATAACAAAAATTGAAAAACAGAGAAAAAAGTGCATAAAAGGAAAACTGAGAAAACTGGCAGAAAAAGATGGAAAAAAATTATGGGAGCAGAGAGAAAAGCAAAATTGACTAATTCAATTTACCCTTTCAATCCAAAATCTATAGTAGTAGGAATAAAGACAGACGCAACTGAGTGTATTTAGGTACCATAAATAATAATATACTAAACAATAAAACAGTAAATAAAACTTATTTGTCATGTCGATATCATAATGTGAACTGCAACTGTGATAAAATGAACAGTGATAAATTCAATATCAGCAGTCCACAGAAAAGTATGTATATAAACTGTGCATACATCTCCTCCTCTTTCACTAAACAAATTCCTGCCCAGTTATACATAGCTACTAGTCCCAGTTTCTGTTAAAAATCCACATATCATCAATCAAGCTCAACTGCTCAAACAGAATGTATTATTCGAAGGTCAGTGTAACACTGGACAGCCAAGGTAATGAGTTGATGAGAGCAAGATTATAAATTAAGTTTGACATTTTTATGCTAAATCAATTCTGAGTGATGTGTGGATAAAAAAATTAATTTATCCCAAAGTGATAAATTATCACTACTTCAATCATTGCACAAAACAGCCTGAGCAGTTATCCTCACATTTTCCACAACAAAATCTGTGTCCTTCAATGGATCTACACATAACCCATTCTATGCAGAATGAACTTCCTGTCACCATTGAGTTAGGAACACCTGGTTATGGCAGCAGTAATGACTCCACGCATCAGAAGGCAAATGAAGCACTTTATTGAGAAAAGCTTGCCCTCTTATAGATGAGTTTGTGGACTAGAATCATATTGGTCTAGCAAGTGACACCCCTCAGTCCATTGGTGGAAGAAGGACATCTTCTTGAAAACATCTTAAGACAAACACGTATCTCACACATAACATTCACAACACCAGGAGCAGGGATTGTTTTAGTTCTTTCTCTTCACTTTCTCACGACCCTCCCAGGATAGCCTGTGAGAGCTGTGAGCTTTTCTCTATGACCAGGCTGTCAGCAGCCACAACGTCCCATATACTACAGGTTGCAAGTGGAATAAATCAACCTCAAGTTTAAGCTGATAACTGTTACATAAATTAAGAACGCACCAGCACAACATTCAGACAGTAATTACCAGCATTCCTTAAAAAATAAAAGCAGCAATCCTATTACAAGACTTTTCAAATATAAAATTACTAAAATCCACAGAAGAAAATTATTAGCTTTTTACTATACAAATTAAACTAGATCCAAACAAGATAAAAATCTCTCTGTAGGAATACCCAAATACATACTTTACCTAAGGCTTCTCCATGGCAAACTCCTATTGCATCAGTCTTGATTATTCTGTGTACCATGGGTCCAATACTACCTCTCATCTCAGCTAGAAGGTCTACAAACAGTTGAAAAATTATGAAGATAAGCTTTTTTAGCTATCTTGCAGCACAAACAGGCCATCGTTTTTCAGTGTCATTCAGAACCTGGACAGACAGCCTAAGAGCCCAACTCTGGTTAGAGTTTAGTTTACCTTATCCTAAGACAGACCACAGAAACTTCACAAGCAAATGCTACATCTCAGCTGGGGTGCCTCAGCTAAGAAACAAGCTCTGGGCATTGTGGCTACAGGACACACAGTGCATGTTCTACCAGAAGATCAGATCATTGACATCCCTCCTTTCATATGCAGTTTACTGAATCAGTCTGCACATGCACTAGATTGGAGAGAAGAAAAAAAATAATATTGTTAATATTTTTTCATGTTGCATACAGAAGATATGCACTAACAAATTATGGTCTGTCCATGTAAAATATGAAATAATTTTTTAAAAAAACACAATGTAAGTAGTGGAATATCACAGAAACATAAGAATGACCATCTGAGAGGAAAAAAATAATATATATATTGACATATATTGTACAGAGACTAAAGCATGTCAACTTCAGCTAAAGGAAAGGAAGGACTCCAATGATGACCTGAAAGGTCTATAACTCACAGGATGATGGAAGTTGATTACTCAAATATACTCTTATAGAACTGATCTTTATGTGACATTCTCCAGGTCAGAGTGCTGAAAGCAAATGAATGAAGGAACATAAACTAACCAAAAACATACTAAAACCAGACAGAGATCTTGAGTAAATAAAATCAGAATGATTAAAATGGAGTTTCTGTTACTAGAAGTCAAATATTCTGAAAAATATAGCTTCTCTAGTCAATTGAATATTAGAAATATTTTATTAAGAAAAAAAAATCACTCTGATTGCCAAGACAGCCACACTGCATTGATTCCCATGAACATAACTTGTTCGCCATGATGAGAAAGGGTAACTGCACAGAATTTCTGAAAGCGTCTTGCTAAAACTGGGATTCCAAGTCTTCTTAGGCTGCTTGCAGTGAGATGCAAAAGCTTTAGGAGACTGTAATTAAAACCAAGTGCTGATGATCTTTAAAGTTCCTTCCAAGCCCAAACCATCCTACAACTCTATGAATTTCAGGCATGGAGCAAAGCCAAGAAAGACCATAGCCCTCATGCTGCTCACTGTAGCAGAACACATGCTCTGGCAAAAGCCTGTGTAAAATTGAAACATTTGCACTTCTCTGACCTAACATTTTCCAATAGAAATTATTCCCTTCAGATTTTGGTAGAGTTTTAAGAGAATTATAAACAACAGGTAAGTTATAAATTCAAAGTCACTCAACTCTTGAGTGGAAGAGCTAAGAAAAAAGCTCTGCAGTCCCTGCCATCTGTAGTTGTGGTCTCTTACTACAAAGTTCCTTCTCCTAAAATTTCTACCTGCCACTTTTCCCATCCTCTCATAATTTCTTAGCCTTCCATGAGGACACACAAGGCTGGGAAGCTGGTCTTGTTTGGTATGAGAACTACTAAAGAATCGGAAACACCTTGTTTCATTTCACTGGGTTGCTTTTCAGAGGGATCAGTCCCTTAAATTGGCCACTGCACTGGCTATACCACACTTCGGCCAATAAAGCTGGTCAACAGTGGGAATGGACATCAGGGAACAGCAACATCAATCTGATCCTGCTAGAACATGTTACAAGATCAAACTACAGTCTTCTTATTAAATTAATTACCCTTGCTTTAATTAACAAGTGAATTAAATCAGTCCTCTTTCAGAGATGCAAAGCCACATTGTCAGTAAGATCCTGGACTCACAACAAGCTCAGATCCTAATGCGCTACATCTGCCCTTGAGCCGACACTGTAGGCAAATAGAAAGAAGTTTAAAATCTATCAGTGTCATGGGGCTAACAACACTTTACATCTCTGCTCCCGAAGCCTTCAGAATACCTGATGTGAAGAAAAAAACCTTCATGTGCTACATCTTCCTGCTGTAGCTACACTGCCTTTTAGGCCTGGAACCAAATGATTACTCCTAGTTCCGGAGAGATCTGCACATGTTCTCTTGTACAGGGCAAACATGCAGTGATAGGACAAGGCGTAACCGTTTATAACTGAAAGAGAGCAGGTTTAGATTAGGTATTCAGAAGAAATTCTTTACTACAAGAGTGGTGAAGCACAGGCACAGGTTGCCCAGAGAAGTTGCAGATGCCACAACCCTGGAAGCTTTCAAAGCCTGGCTGGATGGGTTTTGGAGCAACCTGGTGTAGGGGAAGGTGCTCCTGCCCATGGCTGGGGTGTTGGAAATAGATGATCATTAAGATCCCTTCAAACTGAAACCATTCTATGATTCTATAAAGTGACACTGCTGTCCCCAACAACCTCAAAAATGCTTTCCATAGTTATCCAAGAGGTAGAAATATGGTTTTTAAATTTGACTATTAATATAATCTTTTCTGAGAACAGAAATAGTACAATTACTCAGTGTTATACTTGGTAGGTTGCCTCAGGCAAGAGGAAGCATATATCCGTATATCAAGTCTGCAGATTCTCTTTACCATCTTTTACATTTATCTTTTACATTATGATTCCCTTTTATTTCTTAGGAATGCTTTGCTTGGGGAACATCATAATACATCATCAAGTATATTTTACGCTTCTGCAAGTGCTCATATCCTCAAACTTAATTCTTCATTAAGACGACTGTCTGCTGTTGTTTTGGGCGACTGAGTTTCTAAACCAGAAATAAAAACGCATCAGAATGACCACATGTTTTAAAACTAAAAGAATGGTGCAACTAAGATAATCAGTCCTCCAATATTCTGCATTCAATGCTATACAAAATCAAGAGTGAGAAATATCACGAGACAAAATGATACAATGCTGATAGATTATGTGTTGATTTACATGAACATCAACATATTGGGAAACATTACAAACCATTTAATCTACCATCAGAGTAGAGAACATTTAGGAATGAAAAAAAGACCAATAGTGCTTCATACACAATTTGGCTTTAGGGACCAGATGTGTTATAGCTTCCATATGTCTCAGCCTACTAAATGCATTTTTAATGGCAAGTTCTTGCAGAGCAAAATCTGCACAGTTGCCTGGGTAGTCTGTCAAAAGGCAAAATTTGCCCTGAACATTATTTCAATGATGCTTCTACATGTTCTGGGAGCCCCACAGAGGTCACAGTGGGACAGAAACATCAGACTCAAACTATAATAAGCCTTTTTGGATATTCTACCAATTTCTAGGGCATTAAGCATGGATTATTGTTCTTATGACTCAGTATTTCCAGCCCTACTGATTAAGCATTTTGAAACCTCCCCTAGATAGTGACAGATCATTAGGACTGGAGGACTACCAGACCAATCACACATTTGTTTATCAAAACAAAACTGTTCCAAGAAATTGTCCCTCAGTCAACAGTACTCTGAGTGCTACAGTTCCTCAGGCCTTTCAAATTTCAGACACTTTTTTTCTTGTTTTCTATTGGTTCTAACAGACCCAAAGATCCCCACTGGAATGCAACCTAGCAGAGTCCTACACTTCATTGTACAAACAGAAGTTTCGGACAAAAAAACACAGAATATACGTACTGGAAAATTACTTTTTCCAAGAGGAATGAAGGGCAAAACATGTGTTAATTGGTGCACTCAAATGTGCCATTTGGCACACAGTGGTAATGGGATCTCTTCAGAAATTCCCAACATGTATTGTTCATTAAGGCAACATTTAAAAAAAAAGCTTTGTATGATAACTAACATTCCTTCATTTCCAACAATACTTCAATGGTATAAAGATAAAAAAGTAAAATAAAAAGTAAAAATTAAAAGTAAAATAAAGTAAAAATTATCCAGATGTAAAGGATTTTGAACTCTAATTGAAATCTAGTAGGACTTAGTTAAGAAACACTGCCAAGGAGAACATCTGAATTGGTTATCACCAGACAGGTGAGCCATTGTAAGCTTTTACAGGTGCTTCACACAATCACAGAATAGAGTTGGATGTGACCTCTGTAGATCCTCTTGTCAGTCCAACCTCCCTGCCAAGGCATGATCACCTAGAGCAGGTTACATAGGATCCAGGTGGGTTTGGAATGTCTCCAGACAGCGAGACTCCACAACTTTCCTGGGAGACCTGTTCCAGTGCTCTCAGTGTAAGGATGATGTTCTTCCTCATGCTCAGGTGGCATTTCTTATGTTTTAGTTTAGAGCAGTTACTACTTATCTGATCCCTGGGCACCACTGAAGAAAGTCTGGCACCATCCTTTCAGATACTTACATGTATTGATGAGATCCCCTCTCAGTCTTCTATTGATTAAGCAGGCCCAGCTCCCACGGTCTCTCCTCATATGAGAGATGCTCCAGATCCCCAATCAGCCCTAATCCACTGGACCCTCACCAGGAGCTCCTTGTTTTTCTTCAACTGTGGAAACCAGAACTGAACACAGTACTCCTGCTGTGGCCTCAGTAGGGTGGAGGATAGCAAAAGTCCTGTGACATGCTGGTCACACTCTTCCCAGTACACCACTGGCAGCCCTGACTGCCAGGGCACCACTGGCTCATGGTCAGTTGGTCATCCACCAAGACTTCCAGGTCCCTTCTTTCAGAGTTGTTCTTTAGTGGGTCAGCCCCCAGCCTGTACTGGTACTTGGGATTGTTCCTCCCCAGGTGCAGGACCCCACACTTGCTCTTGCTGAACTTCTTTGTATTTCCCTCTGCCCAATTCTTCAGCCTCTGAATAAATGGCAGCATAACCCTTCAGGTGTATGAGCCACTGCCCCAGTTTCATATCATGACCAAACCTGCCAAGGGTACATTCTATCCCTTTATCCAGGTCATTGATAAACAAGTTGAATAAGACTGGACTCAGTCTTGATCTCCCCAGTTGATCTCTGGGGAATGTTACTGGCTGCAGACCTCCAACTGGATTCTACTGTGATGATTACGACCCTCTGAGCTCTGCCATTCACCTAGCTCTTGATCCACACCTCACTGTCCACTCCTCTAACTCACATTTCCTGTGCTTACCTATGAGGATGTTATGGCAAAGAATGACAAAAGCTTTGCTGAAGTCAAGGTAGACAATATCTACCACTCTCCCTCATCAACCCATCCTGCCATCACATCAGAAGGCTGTCAGATTGGTCAAGCACAATCTCCCCTTGGTGAATCCAGGCTGACTACTTCTGAAGAACAGTCTACACTCAGTCAAGTTTGTAGTACAAATGCAACTCAAAGTACTCCAGATCTGTTGCATGTTATCAGTGTGTGCACAGGCTGCAGTGACTCTTAGCAACTTCAACTTGATTGCATACTTGATACCACAGAGTAATACTTCTACATGTCTAAAAACATGGATTCAAGATGTATGTTATTGATCGGTCACGTGAGAGCAATTTTAAATATGAACAAACATTAAGACAGAAGTTTCAGTGATCCTGTTTGCTACCAGAAAAAAAATTTAAATTAGGATACATGAAGGGGTAATTCTGTTGTAACTTCTCAAAACAAACAGATCTTTAAATGCATTTTTCTCTAGTCCCTAATAAAGTTAATTGCATGGACAATTTTTCAAGGCAACATGATGATTTCAGTCTATAAAAGCGGTTTCATGTAGGAAACAGATTTTCACCTTAAGACATTGTCATGGTTTATAAAATAGATCAAATTCCACTGAAATCAAACAAAAATTTTACTACTTCTTGAATGTCAAAGATGGCTTTTTCCTTATCTACCACCTGCAATAAAACTCCATCTGAAGTATCTTAGAGAACATTCAGCCTCTAATTTTTATTTTACTGCTTTTAGAATCCTGTAGTGAGCAATCATTGAAATATTGTCACTGATGGTAAGTTTTCAAACAAATACCCTCTTAAAAAAGCCCACATGCATATTTCATACTCAGAAAAAAGCAAGGATCTTCAAACTCATTAGGAAAATAAAACAGTTTCAGATACAATGTTCAAATCAACCACTAGATCTACAAGAAACTTCACATAGACTTACACTACTAAATACAAGCTTCTTTGCACGTGATTTAACATTACTATAATGACTCTGTATTCTGCAATTTGCTGTAGGCTGGAGAAACTTCATCAGAGTGGACTTTAAAAGTTCTGTGTTTAAACATGGATGTGCCTGCATAGATCAGACTGAGTGATGGAGATGTCAATTAGCCAACAATTAGTTTAAAAAAAACCCAAACATATACTTTAGCACAGTTGTCAATTGGCCTGAAATTAAAATTCCACACCCAAACACTCACTCTAAAAAGCATAAGAGATATACACAGAAAGAGAGATCATTCTGAGGGGTTTGGTTGTTGGGCTATTTTTTTCTTGTTCGCTGCAATGGAGGTATGTTTCTCTTTTCATGTTGGCTTAAAAACCAGAAGTTGTTATAAACATTTTTTTGGGGGGCGGGGGGGGTGTGGATAAAAACCTTCCACCATACTCACTTCAATAGTCAGGTGAAGGCCTTTCTAAAATGAATATTGCAAATTTCATGTTAAAGTCACATTAATATTCAGTTGTCCTCACATTAAACACAAAATTCTGTTTCCTCTGACACATATACTTATTGGAAATTAGAAAATGTGTAAGTTTTATCAAAGACAGACTTTGTACTTGGTATACTCATCTAAAACATCACATGTCAGATAGTTTACTTAATAAAAGAGTTAAATCAAACATCTTATCCCAGTAACAAACAGCTGCCTTTCTCCTCTCCTGTGAATCCCAGCAGATTAGCCCATTTATTGTTAAAACCTTCACACATATCAGAACTTAAACCTCTAATAATGCCGAAGACCACTCCTCAACACATAGTTTTCTTAAGGAAACTATGAACAGTGAGAAAATTTGGCCGTAGCTTGGGCTTGCTTCAAGTGCTGAAAACAGGTCAGACTGGCTGTAGCATAGTTACAATCAAATACCCTGTAACAGTATCTTTTAAATTGGATGTAAGATGTTATTTTCACTAAATATTACTTCAGTAGCATGACAGGCACATTACCTCACTTCATACAGGCCAACGCCCTGTGGAAATACATAGCATATGTACTATACTTAATTTTGCTATCTCTGAAACCAAGTATACAAGTCTGCACCATATACAGAAAAAAAAACCCTTATGAAATGAGATACAACTTTTAGATAAGTAGTTAATATCAACAAAATTTCTTTAGAGTCATGGAAGAAGTAAATAGGTCATGTTTCTAGCGAGGTCTACTATCTAAACCAGAAGAATATGTCAGGTCTTGTTCTGAAGCAGGCTTTTCTATTTTATTAAACAACACAAAAATAACCTCATTTAGAGGTAAGAATCAAATAGGTCAGACTGAATTCAAATTTGTCCCCCGCATTCAAGAACTTCTGTGGTTTTAAGAGACTGTCAGCACTTACTCTGAACATACTGAAAACCTTCTGTGCATTCCCCTCTATCTGCTTCAATCTGGATAGGAGACATGAGACTTAATGACTTGACTTCTCAGCCGAAGACTTAAATCTAAGATGATGTATGTGGTGTTATTTCCAGAACTCTAGATTCCTACACACTTCTATATTAAAAAATTATTATTGTGTTTTAAGTCAGAGTGATTAGATTTGCTTGTTTATTCAGAAGATATGTTCCCTGTGAACAAATTAACTGGAGTGGAAGAAAATTGCTTTCTTGTTGACTTACCTAGACAACTCTTCAAAATTTTATTAAACATAAAACATTTTGTATTTATATAAATACCATCATTAAATTACTTTACAATTTTTATAGAAAAGCTTACACCATTTTGCTTATATAAACTGCAAGTGAACTAGTCTCACCCTCAGCTTTACCCTTCAAACTATTTCAGCCAACTTGAAAAGGAAGTGTGGTGAAGAGAGAAGGAACAATACAGACCTGTTTTTCAAGCAAGTAAATTCTAATTTCTCTCATTTAAAAACAATGTCTCTAAAGACAAGTTGTTCAGAGTATACATGCAAAACAGGGACACTTATCTGAACTTCCCAATAAACTGATAACAGGACTGTTGTTAAAGCAGTCAAATGGATTTATATGGTTTAAGAAATGCTTAAGCAGGGAGGATTAATTACTACTAAAGTGACACCCAAACCATTAAATTTTATCAAATGCACTTTCTTTGATCAGATAGTACTTGACAGCTGTCAAAATGTTAAGCTTTAAAAACATCACTAAGCTTAGAACTACTTCCAAAGGATTTTGATTTTCTTATTAACATCCCAGTAAGGATGGCACTATCAGCTTCATTCTTATAATTTTCTTATTTTCAAC
Organism: Bombycilla garrulus; assembly: GCA_013400315.1. Classification (NCBI taxonomy): domain Eukaryota; kingdom Metazoa; phylum Chordata; class Aves; order Passeriformes; family Bombycillidae; genus Bombycilla; species Bombycilla garrulus. The sequence goes on from VXBU01008277.1 coordinate 126,803, forward strand.
AAATTAATAGTGAGTAAAGGTATAGATATGATGTAATAATGAAAGAAAACTTGAATTAGAGTTTCAGAGTTAACAAAATCATCTGGCAAACATTAAAATACAATTGATCAGATTATCACAGGTCTCACACAGCGCCCACAGCTTGTTCCTGCTGAGTAATGACGATGTCTGAAAGGTATCAGGGATACAACAGTTTGATAGTGTTGCAGCACGATCACTTGACAAAGCTCCTGCGATGGCATTTTGCTCAGCTATTCAGTCATTCAGGTAGGGTGCTTAAGTAGACTGCTGACATGTGAAAACACTGCTTCTTTGAATATTCTAAGTGAAGCACTTATCCTGCAAATGTCATTTTTATTTTGATCATGGTGTTCACAAAATAATGAAGGGCTAATGGAAGCTCCAAGTGAACTCTATGCAATCCAAAACAAACAAAAAGAAAGTCTCTGAATTATTATTAGTCTACTTCACTAGATTACAGAGTTGCAGCACAGTATGGCATCCTACACCTTACCCAAAGCCTTATGCTAAAATAACAAGTTACTCTGACTGTTCTCCAGTGTTACTCAGTTAATGTTATACTTCTAAAACACACAAAACTACCTCCTCACAAGATTTTTTAGGAAGTCTGTCCCCATTTAAGGGAGAAATCAATTTTAAAGCACCTTCTCAAGAGAGAAATTTAAGAGGGAAATTTACTATTAAAAACTGTATCTATACAAACTGTTTCATCTGACATGTCACAGTTTTGTTCTCTTTATCAGTATTTTATCTTGATGCATATACACATTGATAATCTCCATAAATTAAAATTAATTGTCCTGATGGTGCATCCTTAACTGATTTATTCACACCTACCTTACTCACAACATTGTCTTTTTTGTTGTTTGTTTGTTGGCTTTGGGGGTTTTTTTGAGCATTTACAGGGAAATTTCTCCTAGATTAAACCCTGCCAGAAACAGATTAATTTGTATTCCCTAATCTTCACTAAATCCAAGATGCAGAACCAGTAGTACATAGATTTAATATACCAAAGACCACTCTACAACAAAAAGGAGAACTACACACCACTGGAAAAGATAAATATTTGCCAGTGGAAAGGTAGGAATTAAGGCCCATTGCTGAACTTGCTGGCCGTAGCATGAAGACTATTTGAAAATTATGTTCTCTACAAACAAAACACGGGATTTTTGTTGCTGTTTATAATGAGAACTATGAGTGTTTGCTTAGGATCTAAAACTAGAATCAGTGAAACAAGTTGGAAAAGATAATTTTTAGAAAGCTATTCTAAAATGGCTTGGGAAAAAATAAAAATTACTCCTGCTGCCACTGTCATTTGCAAGAGCTGTAGCAGAACTGTCTTGTGATTTCATGCTGTAGGATCGTAACTGGAAGCCAGTGTCCCCCATGGAGCTACTACACAGTCATTGTCATTGCCCCACACCCTACTAGACCCTCTGGCATAGGTTGGTCAGAGTCCAGCCCCAGAGGAGTGGAAGTCTCCAAGTGCTGCCATCCCTAAGGGCTCCTTCCACACCCAGTAGCTCAGTTCTCATCTTGGCTGTTACGGAGACTGCAGAAAAACCCACAGGAAACACTGAGAACAACTAAGTAACAACCAGCTTTGCCCACATTTAATCCAGCAAGCTCTCACTGGAGGAAATTTCACTGATAAAAAATCCAACATGTAACTTTAATTTCGTGAAGTGACCCAAATAAGTATTAGAGACTTTTTGCTTGCTTTGCCTTAAAGATTTCCACTGAAACCCCGCATGAGGATAATTTTCAGGCAGCATTAATGCCTGGGTACACACCTCTAGCATGCTGTAACTGCTACCTGAGAGATGGGGGCACATTTTGCTATAAGATTCCATTGGTGTTTCGTCAAGAAATCCATTGCAGTCCGGCACAAAACCCCAAACCAATACACTTTAGCCAGAGATCTAAAAAGAATGAAAAGAATCAACCTACCAGTCATGAACTCTTCTTGCAAAAGAGAAGGGTGTTTACATCTGTAAAAGAGGAGTAGCAAAGACTACAATTCAAATTAAGACACGACCAGACACATGAGAAAGTAAGCAGCTGAAAAATAAAAGTAGATATAGCAAAAAACAGTGCAGAAATAGACCATTAAAAGTCAATTAGAATCCCAAGGAGGAAAGACAGGCAATGAAGGAACAGATTGATAATTATAAACTGCAGAATGGAACATTAGGTTAGCAAGATGATAATGCTGGATAGATGAAAAATAAAACTGTTAAAAAAGAGCAAGTCAACAACAAAAGAGAGAAAAACAAGATAAGTTAAAAACATCTGCAATATGTGAAAAATCTTTTGTGATTGACTTAGCATTTACTTTCTTCATTTTTAGTTTCATACCTTCTCTAACTCACAGTATCACATACTTAGAACACCTTGCTCCAGCAAAGACGATAACGATTCCCCCCTTGTACAACAATCATTACAGCTGAATTTTACTTTTTATCCTGAGAAACCAGCGGTGTTGATCTCACACCTTACACCTCCCTTCTCTGACACAAAGTCACCTATGCATGCAGCTTCACTGTTCTGCCAAGCGAGTCTGATGACCACAGACAGCTACGGTGAGCTGCACACAGCACTGGCATATTTATCTGTTTGTGGCATGGCAAAATAAGCAACTTTTAAAAATCCCAACAAAACTGAACTAACATCATCACTGCCACCTCTCACAAGTTTCACAAGTTTAACTCCCTCAAACTGCAGTCTATATCAGACAAGCAAAATGCTCGTTCAGAATATGAGACCAGACAAGAGGATTGGAACAGGACTAGCACACTGCCTCAGTGGCAGGTAATTAAGTTGGATTAGTTTAAATGAATCTTGAAGACACATTTTAAAATCCTGCACATTTTCCTCGCCAGCTGAAGATCTGTCAAGGAAAGAGTCATAAGTAGGAACAAAATTAGAAATTGAGTAGTTTTTTGTTAAGATCTTTGTCAAAATGCATCTCTCTGGCCTCATTCTGTGTAATAAAAAGCACTGGACTAAGAACTACATGTATTCCTGATGGGCTTGTCACAAACTAAGTTAAATTGGGCTGTCTACATCTCATCTCTGGCCTCATTTTCAGTACTAACAGCCTTCCTCAATAAACCTGATCATCACCTGCTACATCCTGTAGTCCAAGGTCACTAACACTCACCTGGAGTTTGACAGCTGGCAACTCTGGGAACAGTGGACCCTTAAAGGAGCTGCATTGGTAGCTCTGTTCTTTGACAGTCTTCAAAAAGTTTGTTATCCAGCCTCCACCGGAGCAGAATGACGTAATTACATTTAAAGTGGTCAACAGAATTCCCCTTTGCTGCCGTCTCCCCTGGCCAGGAGCTGTTGACTACAAAATCTCTTCCAAGCTTGGAAAGCAAGTTTATCCTCAGGCTGCAGTAATGTTATCACAGACAGAGTCATTGAGGGATCGGCTGCCTGACAGACTCGTGCAACGAGCAAGTGTCGTTTGCTTCTTTTACAGCCTCCTTTACAGCTTTGGGTTGTAACTCTTCCCCAAGAACTCTGATAATGTTAGGTGTGCTGTCTGCAGTGGGTACAGCTGACAAACAAGATGAGACAAAAATTTGTGTTTTCTCGCACAGTAGCCCATCTAATGCCAAAACCTCACATACTTCCAATTTGCATCACGCTGGGCAAGCAATGAAAATGGAAGAATCTAGGATCCTAAAGAGGCTTTTGACAGACAGTGTATTTTTGGCAAATGAACATCTGAAGAACAGTGCAAACATTTTGATACTACTCCAAAATAGCTCAAAGTCTGTCTTGCGAAGTATCAATAACAAAGAGCAAAAGCCTCCAGAACATAAAAGCTGTTGACAAAACTGTCAGTGCTGTGCAGCATTTGACAAGAAATACAAGAGCCAGCCTGGAGCGAAGAGGGAAGAAAATGAAATCCACCGCCCAACCCACACGCACACAATACTCACCCCTTAACCTGGAATCAAGCCTGACCCTCACCACTGCTCGGCCCATGCACAGGCAGTAAAATCCAACAGACACATTACACAGACAAAATTGTCATCACAACTAGACTTGGATACAAAACCTTAATAAAGGATTGAGCATTCACTTTATACTAACATTACCAGATGAAAAACAAAACCTAGTATTCCTTAAAGACAAAATACTTTTCCTTCTTGAATTTTAGCCTGAAACATATGTACAAAGAAACACTACAAAAGAACACACTTCTCTGAATACCATTTCTGGTTTGAATGCACATTCATTCCAGAAACATAAAGGAAAAGTTCATTTCATCTTTCTGGTCAATGACAAAAAAAGAGATCTGACTAAATGAAACTTCATTTGCATTACAATTGTTAACAAAAATACTTTTTTCGCCATAGTTAATAAGCAAAAAGTCATAATTCTTTCTTTGTAGGTCACTCTTTGATTTTCTCTGTTAGAAAAGTGAAAATAGATTGGAGTGGAAAACAAAAATAGGAAAACCAAAAATTAAATAGCAATTTTCTCCTATTATCATAAAATTATAAAGAATAGTTTGAAAAAATCTTTGTTGTTAAAGACCACTAGAAAATGAAAAATTGCAACCAACTGTATAATGATATCACTAATCTCCTAAGATTCATAAATTAATTCAATACATTCATCCTCTCAGTATGAACCTATTCGGTTACTGCTTCTTAATAACTACTAGAATAAACATAATAAATTTACTTAAAATTTCAGCTACAAATCACACTCTACTATATCTTCATTTTACATTTTTGGGTTTCTAGAATACTCAAACTATTTCATAGCATTTCTATATAATTGTTTTATTTAGTTCAAAAGTCCTGCAAAACCAAAGATTTAGTGGGAAAACGAAAAAAAAAACTTTCACATTCTTCTTCCAAATAAAGTTCTCAGTCATTTACAAAGGTTTTTTTATTCCTCCTCATTCTTTTTTTTTTTCCCAGTGAGGCCTACTAGAGATAAATCTCCCATTGCTCTGTTAGAAAATGGAATATATCGAAAAGCTGATTGAAAATCATTCCTATGACATAGGATGTGGTTTATTTTTAGACAGTGATAGTCTAGCCCTGGCGTTTCCTTCACATAGGGTTTTGTTCACTTGGATTTCTAAAATTGGGTTTTATTTTGGTTTGTCATTAAAATGAAGCAGTTGTCTTGCTTCTGTAGCCCAAATAACATATAGCTGAGTCACAAAACGAGCTTCTGTTTGACTTCGTAATTGTAAGGAGTTTGGGCAGTCTAACATTAGCCTGTTTTGGTGACGGAGAGAAGGGAAAGAGAAGAGGCTGCTTTTGTTTGTCATCATTCATATGAGAAAACATACTCAAATGGTTTCAAATTTTTCTGCGCTTCTGGTATTTGCAGTACTATGGTTTACGACTTTATAGTGTTCATCATCATACTAAAAGACTCAAAGTAATTTGTTTGTATAGAAAACTAACAGAAATACAGCCTTTTCGAAAAAAAAAACTTTTGATTTATTAATGTTCAGCAACATCGAAGTACAAAGGAACATTAAGATTTTAGCTGAACAATAATGTTGACTCCATTAAACAAATAAGAATAATCTTGATCAAGAACTGAAATTTCAGGCAAGTCCATTGTCAAAATTCTGAGCAACTGAGAAGAAAGCACCAGCGGAAAACTTGCCACAAACCTTGAAAGATATTTTAACATCCCTTATTTACAGATAAGGAAATTACACACAGATGTTACACCCAAGGAGGATATGTACTTAACTGAGAATAAACATCCAGAATTAGCAAACTCACCTCTGAACAGATATATTGCAGAGAAGCACTCAATCCACACCTGTGTAATTGCATCAAGCAGATATCTTAGGTAACAGGCTTGTTGCTAGGATTCCTAGGGATCTCTCTCAATGTGCTCCTCACTCTTTCAAGCCAATGATTTGTCTTAGGATGCTTTCAGAAAGAACTTGCTTGCCCTGTTTGGAGATATTTTTAGCTCACAGACACATTTAGAATGGACATTTTTTCCTACATAAACCCCTTCTATTTGTTTCTGCTGAACCAATATTATGACTCTGGTGCATAAATGCCTTCTGTTTTTGCTACTGCAGCTGAAGGAAAGGTGACAATGGAGGGCAATAGAGATGTTTTACAGCATATAATGCACACAGATTAGAGTAGTGGCACTACAAAGACTGAAAAGGCAAAGCAAAACAGCTACTGCATTATTCAGCTGGTCAAGGATTTTGGTTTTACCAAAACTTGCAAGCCTAGTACAAGAAGATGGTGCTTGTGCATGGCTGGTGTGCTGGAATCACATCATTGTTCAGGAACAGCAACATCCTCATGTAAGAAAGATTCCAATCCTTGGAACTGTGTAAGAAACTTGCCATGACCCATGTTAAGAGAGACATATAACACACTTACATGTGAGGAGGTCTTTGGTTTATTCTACAGACACGCCAAAGTTATTGCTTATATGACTGCAATTATATTGGCTGCTAAGTGGCCTTCTGCACCTCTCTGAAGCCACCAGTTCCACAGGAATGCCTGCTGTGCTCAAAAGACACAAAGCAGTAACACTCAAACATGACCAGAAAGGAAGGGACGCAAACGTCAATGTGAGCCACATCATCTTACAGAGGAAATCTCATATTCACCTGCTCTGTTACTTTTGTTGTATTAGATCATAATTAAGCAGTGTGTCTGCCCAAACATTTAATGGGACCCTGCCTTGACATATAAACAATGTGTACTCCAAGATGTAACCACAACTGCTGTTCTCTTTGTTTTCTGTATTCATAGTACAGCATCTGCCATTCTGCAGAGCATTAGAGGTCTGTGAAAGCTACTATGCACACCGAATCCCTGTTTATTGCTCTTCCAGCAATTCCAAGAAGAAAAAAGCTCTTTCTCTCTTTACACACTTTACTTCTTGTTGCATAGCAGTTCTCTCAGATTATAGATCACCTAATGTTTTAAGCATTAAGCAAGGATTTTTCACAGTCTCTATGCTCTCATCCTCCATAATATTAAGCAAAATCTGCTGTCCTAGACACAATTTTTTCTCCACATTAGTAATATACAGAGATCTCCAGGTTGCATGTTAAATACAATTCATCATATTTCTGACAATACAAGTAACTTTTCCAGAACTACCCTCTCAAACATCCTGAGAAAACTTTTTAGATGACATATGTGTGTGTAAAGGACTTAAAAGGGATGCTACTGCAAGTTATTATTATACTATTCCAAATTAGTTTTAATCTTTGTTTATGTAGAAGAATTTAAAATGTAGGGAAAAAATTTACTTGTCTAGGCTTTCACATTGCCTTGGATTAACAAAGAGACTTTGCCTACTCCCATTTTTAAATTTTGTGCTGTCATTTCCTTTATATACTGCATTACTGAGCCTTCTTTTCAGGCTGGATCTTTACCAATTTCCTATTTTATTGTGCTTTTTAGCTGCTATAAGAATGTCTTCAACATTTCTAATTATGTCTTTTTCCCACTGGATCTCATGATTTCCTGACTAGCCATCCTAACAGTATTCTACAAGTGGAAGTCCCTTTTTCCTCCATTAGATAGGTACAGATAAATTCTACTACTTATCTCCCAATGATCTACATAGTAAGTACATAACGGTTGTTTTATCTGTTTAAAATCCAAACTCAATCTGAAAATACATCAGAAGATCAGACTAAGGCCAGTATACAAAAACTTCCTCCTCCTAGCAGTATATTCTTTTGCTACCTAGAAAATAATTAGCACAACACAATCACACATATTTTCTGTATAATAAACAAATGAGTTTTATAGGAGAAAATAAGTTGTATCATGAAATATTAGCCACTGCTTACTTACAGTTCTTATGTGATGAAGTGCTGTAGGAGGACCTCTGATTCATTCCTCCTTGTCTGAAGCAGTATAATTGCACAAGTTGTATAAAAGCCGGGGACAACTCAAATTACTCATTATTACTCATGTTGCTGGAGTTTTGGGGTGGATTTTGTATATACTTTTCAAGTTATAACATTGGTAAATGATCATTTCAAAGAACATTTTTCCTCATAAAGACATACAAAAGAACAAAACCCAGACAGAAAAATGAACTCATGGGTATTGTCTAGTTACTACATTATAAAGTCAATGCACAACATGAACTTAATACTTAAATATTAAGTACATATAAAACATCTGTAAAAGATACCATACTTCAGGTTAATCAACACACCCGGTTTTCATTATGACATTCTGCACAAGTATTTTTGAAAACATTATGTTTACAAGCACCAGGAGCTCAAATAGGCTGTGAAATACAGTATCCAGAGTCCAAAAGTAGTTTTTAAACAGACGCTAATTAAGTGGTTATCACTGAATGTTGAGACTGTGCCAAAAAGCACTGCAAAAGTTGACAGCAAAGCTCACAACAAAATAGCCTGAGAATAAAACCTGATATTCCTCTTCACAGTTCCCTGCTAATAAAAGCATTAACTTAAGAGCACATATGAAGGGAAGTGAGGACCTCCTGCTGCCTCTCTGATATAGTGTTGGTGGCAAATGGGCAATTTCCATACATGTGGCAATTTACTAGTGTTACAACCCATCCCCAAATGCCTTGAGGCGCTGAAGTGCCAGTCAGGAAAGCACGATCAGCATTAACATATCATTATGAAAGAAACAGCAAAAGGGAAGAGGAAAAAAACCACCCTCTGAATGAATGCTTCAGTGAAAGTTTTTTGTAGACATGTTTTTAGAGGCAGGATCTGAAATGTCATGCTCTCAGAGGCACAATGCAATTCACTCTTTTATGAAATATTAAGCCAAGGCAGTAACTCTTCACTTCCCTATGACCATTCCTCTGATTTGCAAATAGCTAATTCATCCAGAATTAAGCAAGCTGCACCAAAAGTAAATAACCTTGTTATGAAAGGAGATGAACATTTTAAAAGAAACCAAAAAAGTTTGCAAGACAGGGGACTGGATGCAGTCGGTAACATATAAGAGCTCATGAATAATTCAAAATATCCTGTGCTTCCCTTAGTGAGGAAAATACCACAGGAAAAATCAGTTGTCCCCTCTATTCATTTATCACATTGTAATGTCTGGGAACTGTTTACCTTTCTCTTTTTAATGCACAACTCCTGATGGTATTAATAAGATCCCAAAATATCTATCCCATTTAAATACAGATTCTTGAATTCCAAGACACACTGTAAAGTGTAAATTCCATTTGTTAAGAAAGCCAGATATTTTTATATATTGCCAACTAGCAGTGTTAAAAGCAGCATCTAATATTACTGCAGGTAAGAAGAGGTACACTGTTAAAACTTTTAGAAGTTTATCTAGACTTTTCAGTTTGTTCACTTCATACAATTGGTAACTTGACTATAAATAAGTGGATTTTTTTTTCTGTGAAAAACACCTAATCAAGCTCCAAACCTGTTCCCCATTCAAAAAGTAATTGGGTGGGGAAAAAAAAAAACAAAACCACAAAAAATGCAATATAAATTTCAAGTTCATGAAACATTCCTTCTGCTCAGTAGCCAAGCAGACTATTCTACTTACTGACAGAATGTTTCTGCCCCCTAAATTTCATACATTATTTTTTTTATGTATCAAAATTTTAAAAAAATGCACACACATCCCTTTGCATATGCTTAGAGTTTTACAGTTTGCTGGACGTTAATGACCAATTACATTGTCTTCTAAATTGTTCATTCCAGCCACATACCCCTCAGATATACTTTTTCTTCATGGGACACGCGCCTGGAGTTGTGCTCTGCAATAGCCCAAGACAGTCCTTGCCACTTCCTGAACAGATAACACCTTTTACTGGTTAACAACACCCCATCACATTTTCCTAGAACAGATACATCCACATACCCAATGGCTGGTGGATGATTCAAAAAGTAAATGTCTCTCCTCTGCACTTTCTAAAGGAAATGCCAGGTGGCTTTCACTGCTGTATGACTCCTACTGGTTCAGCACACAAATCCAACTTCACATCTCTTCCAATATTCCCATTGCTTCCTAAGTACCAAGCCTGTTGGATGAAGCTGTGCTAAAGATAGCCGTAACAAGCACGGGCACAGGTACACCCCAGGAAAAACACTAATTATTATCATCTGTTCACTCGAGTCTTAGTGCATTTTCAAGAGAGACCAGTTTTTTGTTCAACACACAGAATATCCAGCCCTGTAGTGATCCCAAAATTTCCACATATATTTTCCATGTGCAAGAGCAGTATCTAGAACGTCTAGGCTCCCTGCCACCCCTGTTACTTCCTACAGTGAAATTTTTGAGGAATGAGTTCTTATCCATTAAGTATTAGGACACAGAAAAAGCAAAAATTTGTGCTCTGAGGAATTTGGCAAATGAGCAGTAAATATTTACCAGCTGTTAAGATCAGCTGGCTGTTTTGAATTTAATCTAAGTATAATTAAACAAACAAACAATCAAGATATTGAGATTGGATTTAACAGTGTGGAATAAGACCATACAAACATTCTTCCATTTTAAAATTATATCAGCATTAATGATAATCAATGCAAATTCTTTCTTTTAATGCTAGACAAGTATTAATTTTTGGTTAACTAACAACCCCACAAAAGCTTCATAAATCATTGCCAGATATCTGTAAGGATGCCATCTGAGAAGCATTTAATTTTTTAAAGTTTGCTGTCATAACATTAAAATGGTTTGTCAAAACAACCTTGTCTCCAAAGAAATCATGGCTTTGTTTAAATGAACATCAAGTCTTCATTTAGAAAATATTTCCTAAATGAAAACTGTCAATTTTTGGCTTGCTTTCTTAAATTGGACTTTTCTTAAATTTGGACTCTTTTTTGGGAATTCATTTATTCATTTAGGAAAAAACTCTTAGTTTTAGTTGTTCTTTTAAAAAAAAAATTAAGCATTTTAAATTTCAATCTCAAATCTCAATTTTAAGATTTTCATAGTGCAAATCTACATTACTGGAAGGAGAGGGGTTGAGTTTTTCAAAAGTCACAACTTTTGTTCAAATTTATACAGGATTTAAATGGATTCTAGTAAAAACATAACACCATAAGGTGCCCAAATCCCTTCAACCATTAAATTCTGGTACTATTCCAGGCTTCCTCTAGACATGAAATGCTGGTAAAACAAAAAAAAAAACAAAACAAAACAACAACAACAACAAAAAAAATTTAAAACATTCTCAACCACCCGACCACCCTACATTAGTGTTATAAGACATATAATCACTATCTTTATGGAAATCTGAATCTGTTGAAATAATAAAGACTAAAATATATTTTTCACAGCTGTGGAAGACCTAAAATTTTGTAGCATATTTGTGAAGTAAAATTTGTACATATGTTATGCCTAGGATTACAACTATAACATTCTATAGTACAGGACAAGAAATGGCATTTAAATTCCCAGCACAATAGCCCATCCCCTACAATCTCACAGTGCCTGAATACTGAGGATTCTCCTCCACAAAGTTCAGGAAAACTGCTTTTAACAAGGGAAATTCTGAACCAGCATGATCTTCTAGCACCTATCATGCATTTTGTTTCTCCTTTTTTTTTTTTCCTTAAGACTTCTTTTGGTGACTCATTGTAATTATTGTAAATACTTATAGATTTCCTGATTAAAAGTATAAAGATTAAAAAAAAAACCCAAGCGTATCTAAAATTTTCCTCCCAAAAACATATGCATATTCATTCTCCTTCAAGTTCCTATTATTATTTTTAATCCATCAAATTCCTTATGTAATATTGGATGAAGGCTGGGAAAGGAGGCAAAAAAAGAAACATGCTCAAGTTTCAGTGCTGAGAACCAGGCTCAGTGGCTTTTAGTGTTTAATTTCTGTCTGTCACTGGATAGTCATTTTGTTAAGTCTTCAAGGAAAGCATAATTCAAAGACAAAAGTAGGCTGAACATCAAGTTAGACAGTGACATAAAGATCCATTCTATCCAATTACAAAGGTAAATCTAACAGGTCCTCAACCACTCTACTCAAAGAAAGCATAGGTGTTAAAAGGCCGATGTGTGGAATATAAGAGGGACAGCAAGCAGAAGTAAAATGGCATGAGGAACAGACTGCACACAGAAAAAAAACCAGCATGATACAGTTCAAATGGAATTTGTTTTAACAGAAAATTAATTTCTTTTCAGTTTCTAAAGAATGCAACTGAAAAACCACAAATGTGCCTCTGACCCTCTGGTAATATAGTGTCCTAGGAATTAAGAAGCTGTTAATTCAACATTCAAAATAAGTGTTATGCTATAAAGTTGACATTTGGTATTTTTCTTGATCACTTAGGTTTTTAAGCTCAGCTAGGAAGAAGAAAGGAGATGCACAGATAGCTCATCATTGCACAGAAAACCTCACATTAAGGGTCTCTAACACAGAGTGGGAGGTGAAAAAGACTTAGACATTACATGTTTGAACACCAACACTAAGAGAGAATAAACTATAAATAAAAGTGGGCTGAGAAAGAGAAAATTCATTGTTGCACTTCTTGCCTGGCATTTCCAGCTGTGATTAGGGGCTGGGGAATATTACCATATACTGAACACAGTAAATTATATGGATGCACCACTTACAAATATCGGGTTGCTGGAAGGAAGCTAATTAGCTCCTCAGTGCCAATGATTCGGGGTCCAATACAGCTTTTAATTTCACTGTACCTCCATCCTTGGAGACACCCAAAAACCATCTGGATAACGTCCTGGGCAGCTTGCTCTAGGTGGCTCTGCTCAAGCAGGGATGTTGATGACCTCCAGAGATCCCTCCCAACGTCAGCCCTTCCATGATACTCTGATGAAGAAGTCACACTAACAAGATGAAATTAAACTTGTGCCACTGTGAGGGCTCTGAACACATCTTTCTTGAGGGCTTTGAGCCAAGTCCAGCTTAGCAGATGAGCCCAAACCCATCAATGCTGCTGAGAAGCATCTTCACAAAGAAAACTAGAAGGGAGGTTCCTGCCCAGCTGCTTTTTGGCTGGGGCACCACTGGCTCCCCTCACTGATGCACCACCATTGTATCTGTGCCTGCTCTCCCACCACCTTGGTCTTCACCCGGGCTCAGACCTCCTAGCTCAGCTTCAGACGTGCCCCAACTCCCCGTGGACTTGCTGGGAAATCACTGCTCAGACTCTGACCCTGACCACTGACTCCAGGCCCAACCCCAGCCCTGACTCGTCACTCAGCACCCCGGCTCCTTGTTGTGACGGTCGCCTGCCTTGTTACAATGTGGCGCTCCCAGCCAACCTTCGCTGGTGGAGCAGTCAGAACTTCCTGCCCCACAGCAACACCAGCATGAAGACAAATTCATTTAATCAATAGGAAAACATGAAGAAAAATCAGTGGTATTTCAAGACTAAATGTCAAAAGTACAGGAAGTGAGAGGACGAGCAAGCCAGTTTTTCTAGTATTTATGCTACAACAATTTGAGACAGTACAACCACATCTGCAAATACAGTACGCATTCTCAGTGCATGGTAATATGTAATAAGAATAATGCAATTTGCAATATAATAAAATATAAATACACAGAGGACAAAAGAATGCCACATTTATCTGGTAATTCTACAAGGAATGCAAGATAATAGCATATACTGTATTTAAATAAATACTTTATTTGGAGTCTGAGGGAGTCTAAAATACTCCGAAGACCATAAACAAGTCATAGCAAAGTATAAAACTGGCATTTCTAGGCATGGGTAGGTGCAGCCAGCCAGTGTCACAGTAAATAGGAGGGGAGGAGAAAAAGTATCTGTTTAAAACATCAGGACAACCTCCTATTTTAAAAGGCTCCCCTTAATCCTTAGTGCCTCTGGAAAAAGAAGAATTAAAAAAAAAAAAAAAGAAAGGCAGTAAGTATTTTTTCATTAGAGCAATTAAAAAAGGGAAGTTCTGAAGTTCTTCCAGAGTAAACTTCAGTTCTCAGTGAATTTAGTTCATTGGGAAAATATATCAAGTTCACTCAGATGAAACTGCTGGAGAGAAAAGGAAAAGGAAATATTCCTACAAGCTTCAAAAAGAAAATATTTCTTTTTACCTACATTTCCCTGAGATTTGCTCAAAATAGAGCAACCATGGTAGTATTGAACTTCAGACAAGCCTTTATTTTAATGCACTATAAATTAAAGAGAAAAGCCAATTAGGAAAAATTATGAGCTCTTTTATTACAAATAGTTTTTGTTCCATTTTCTAAGAGCCTGAAAAATGTTGTGGTTGTCAAATTTCTAAGACACAACAATTTTTGTGAGTTTTCTGCCCTCATAACCTGCTGTAGGCATGCACTCTTTATGCTTTCTAGAAGTAATACCTAGGAAAGTATTAGCATGGTCCTGTCCCAAGTATCACTTTAAATTTTCATATTAATTTGATTCCATATGTTGTATTTTAAATGTAGATATTTACAACCCAATATTTAAATACATGGTCAAGCTTCTGAGCAGCAAGAGGGGCAAGTTTCAGTGCTAACTGTAAATCCCCATGCCCCAAAGCCAAACTGGAGAAGGAAGGAGAGGGCTCTGTTCAGAAGGGGATCTGACATTTCAGTTGGCTGCAATATGACAGAGGAAAAGTGATTCTCTCTTGGCCCGTACCTGTAACCATGTATTTGCCTGATGATCTGGGCTCTGGGCTGACCCCATGCCACCCCCGGCCAGCCCACAAGTAGCTGTCTTCATATTCTTCTCACATCAAGAGCATATTTCAGTAAAAGAGGAACCATTATTTTTGTGGCTTTATGTACCGTTTCTAGGTTTTGGCATAATTTTTCTGAACTCATCAAAGCTCCAAATGAGATTTTCATGATTCAAGAAAAATAGTGAGAATGAGACAATGTTTCTTCCCCTGCAGCTGTTTCAGGTATTTTTCAACAGACCTTCAGTAAATTATTTCCCTGACACACTTTCAGTGATGCATCACCTTCTAACACTTGACTAGATGCACTGTAAAACCCTCTACTGGCGAAGGAAAGAGCATGATGAGGAATGAAGAAAAAATTAAGATGCCAACATACAGAAAGCAGAAGCATTTTTTAAAAAAAGACTTTTAAATACCTTTCAACTTCAAAGATGTCTTTGTAATTCACTTTTGAAAGCCTGAAATGTCCTATGGTTGGTATGCAGAAGGCATATGCATTGCATATGAAAGAGATTCAACACCTTTATTTTTACAAAATAAACAGACTTGTTCTTCCCTTTGTGGGGGAGCCTTCCTTCTACCCAATTCAAATTGGGGAAAACAGGACAAGCAGAACTTCACATAGTCCCACTCAGAAGCTAAATACAACCTGCCTAAGATGACAAAGAAGCAACTATAAGGCTTGAAGTTCATGTGCTTGGGCCCCCTCAACTTGTATCTTAGTTAAGAATCAGACTATTAAGAACAAACAAACAAACATCCTCACTAGCAAACAGCTAAAATCCTCCTCTCAGTCTGAATATTAATGGTACTTATGCCAGAAGTAAGGAAACTGCTGTCAGCATGCAGTTTCTCTCTCCTCAGCCTTGTAGAAAAAGAAATAGCAAGTACACCAGGCAGAGAGCAAATGGGATTGTGGCCATTTTGGAGTCAAAACAGCTTGGATGGTTTTTTGTTTTGTTGTGTGTGGTTTGGGGTCTTCAGAGGTGTTTTTAATCACTAAGCATCTATGCAAATGTTGCTCAAAGAAACCAATTTATACTTTCGGAATGAAATTGGTATCATTGCATTTCCCACTCATGATCCAAATTCACAGATAATTCTGAGCTACAAATATCCCAGACACAAGGAGGGGAAAACAAACAAACAAACAAACAAACGACAACAAAAACAAACAAACAAACAAACAAAAAACAACAACAAAAAAACAGGTCCAGCATAGTCTAGAACTGGCTGGCAATGTGCAACTATGTGGAAATCAAAACATTCTGCTAATCTCAGCTTTTCTAAACATTACCAACCACCAGATGCTCTCCTGATCTGAAAAGTGCATCTTTAATATTACTGAAAAATAGAGATTTCCATTTTCCAGCTGAATGGACTGGAAGACTTGCAAAGTTTCTAGGTAGAATAGTGGTAAATTTAAAAAAGTCAAACTACTGCGCCTCTTATCAGCCATTTGAATTTGCTAACTAACATGCAAGTAAAATTCATTCCACCATTTTTCCAATATGATCCCATGGATCCTTCCCAAGAACACCACGAAGAAATGTAACTCCCCCAAATTCCTGACAATAGAGAATTTTCAAATTACAGATAGCCTTACACACTCCTTAAAATGCACATTATATGAATTTCATTCATTTTTAGGTTGGATCACACTCACATCTCTGAAGACTAAATATGGCCTTTAGCTTTTAAAATAGTTACGGCTGATAACTGCATTAAAGCTGACAACTTGAGTGGGAAGGTTCTGCAAAGACACCTGCCTGACAAAGTTATCACATAAGTACAGAGTAAGTAGTGCTGAACAATAAAAAAAACTTCAAATACACGTAAGTATTATCCTTAAACACAAATTTCACATAGAGGATTACAAATAATCCCAACAGACTAGCTAAAGCTTTATTCCAAACTAATCCTAAATATTTTCCTCTTCTTATATGGATACAGCCCTGTAACAGTTTATATCCTTTAAAGAAAAGTTCAAAGCATTTATCCCAAGTAGGGGAATCAAGACAGAAAAGCAGTGAGGACCTGGCTCAAACAGGAAAATGGAATAAGTGGCAAACAAATCTCTCATGTACACCTACAGTACAATACAGGCATGAGATACACTAATACTGTGCATACACACTCCACAGCAGTGAAAATGGGGCTATCCACAACTTTCCTTTGCCATCTGTGAATTCTAGCTTATGGAACTTAGTCCTGCTGCTAATCCTCTCCACCACAGTTTCTTCTTTCCATCTCACCCATGGGAAAGAAAAAAAAAAAAAGAAAAGAAAAAAAAAAAAAAAGGAAAAAAAAACCCCAACAAACAAAAACCACCAAAACTCCACAAACAAAAAAAACACCGCAAGCAATGAGGCCAAGAGAAATGGGCTTTTCTGCAAGAAATAATTTTACTATCAACTACTCTGGAGAGAGGAATTGAGAGGTCACTCTGAAGAGACTTCCCAAAATGTTACCTGTTCAAGAGGTTTTTTTCCTGCACCTTCCTTGCTTACTCTGCTAAAGAAAAATCACCTCCTCTAGAATAACTGTTCCAATTCATCCCAGATTTCCCAAGGTGATGCTGCTAGGTGCTAGGAAAAAAAAAAATCTGTGCTGAATTTAAAGTTTTGGCAGATAAAACTTCTCAGTTTGTTTGGCAAAATGATATTTAAAAGTATAGAGCTTAATAAAAAGAAATGGCTCTTCTGAAATCTCATTAGAACCTGTGACTTATAAATTAGATGTAGAACATGCAATATCTCTAAATAATACTTAATATGCCTGCATTTAAATTCACTATTAAATGGTTAATGAAGAAGACTGGCTTCATCTTCAGCTTGGTAAATGAATATTTTCCAATTGTCACAATATAGTAGAAAGTCTTTATTCAGTTCTAAGCAGTGCCAATAAACAGTATTTCCTACCATATTCTTGCAAGACATGCTACCAGCTGTCACCTGGATAATGTAAATACATGCATGCGACTTAGATCTACAGGGACAGAAAAGGGAATTTCTATATTAATACTGTTGGGGGTTCTAAAATATTTCTTGATTTAAAAAATAACTGTTCATTGCCGTGTTAAATATGTCCTCCGGGATGATCTTTGATTTTTAAACATTGACAAAAATCTAAGAATTTCAACAAAAAATATTCAGTTGAAGAACTGCTTTTCACTGCCACCTTCTCAGCTCACAGAACTTCCTGTCTTCAACCTTTCTGCCCTCCCACAATTTCACAAAATCCAGTTAGCTGTAGATTACTTTATGGGATAATAAGCCTTTAAAAGCTTAAACCATATGCATCTTCTATACTTCATTATTTCACATATACACGGAGATTAGCAGTGACCTTCAGGGTTGAATGCATGAGGAATGCACAACCTCTAAAGTATCTTACAAATATACCAGCACGGGTATCTCAAGCATACGTAACACAAATCTACAGATTTTTACTAGAAGGAAAATCTACCTTTAGGACTGAGTAGTGAAAAATTTTAAAGCATCTTATGTTTTCTCTTGCTCTAGAATACAAGTAGCCAGTAGAACAACATATTAAAGAATGCCCATCAGATAAATACAGCCATAAATTACCAAAATATTTTATATAAATTTTAGTTCACTATCTTATTACTACTTAGAACTAAAAAGAGAAAATTCTTGCATGATCAGTTAATACTCCTACAGATTTGTATTAACTTTCCTGGTCCTTGGTTATAACAATTCACCTACCTGCAGGAAATTAAAACTTACTCCCAAAACATCTGATATCCCACAGCATCATGCAGTGCTTAAAGGTGTTTTCCTCCAGAAGTATTTCCCGTGCATATTGCAGTTGCTTGCTATGATGCACAAACTTCTCCTAAGTTTCCCTCAAATTCTGACATCACTTTCTTCACCTAAAGCCCCTTAGGCATAAAATAAAATTGCACTGAATCTACAGTTTAAAAACAGAATTTATAGAAGTGTCACATTTTTCCTAATATTTAATATTTTTCTATCATTATTTGGAAAAGTATTCATAATATTTGTAGCCACTTTTAACAAAAAGCATGTAAAAACATTAAAATAAAGTAGTTAGGAATTAAACTGAATATCACCCATGCTGCTGAGGTGTGGTTTGCAAATAATTACTGATATTTTAAAGAGCAGCATTTTAAAATAAAAATTCATGCATGTTACCATACTAGAACATAGAAATATAGAGATAGCATATGAAAGGCCTCTTGCCTAGGGACCAACCTTTTCAGGTTTATTCCAGTACTTTACTTGCTCCTCGTTATTGTTCAATATTCCTTCCCCAGGAGCACATTAATAATAATAAGAGAAGGCTAACAACTTTGATAGCTGATTTAGAGGCTGAGATTCTTTACTGCAGCAATGAGATGGTTTTTAAAAAGGCAAAATGCCAGTCATGAGATTCTACCAGGCTATTGGTAAACTACTGACAGCAGCACTACAGCAAATCAATCAACAATGCAAAAAGCTGACAAAGAAAGAAGAAAATAAAGGCTTGAACAACTTTGCAGTTTACAGGCTTTTGTTGACAAATTGTGCTGCCTAATGACATTTTATCTTGCATTGCAGGAAAACGCCAGATTTTGGTGCTAGACCAGGCCAACACAATTTAAATACATTTCAAATTTACAACTACATACAAAAAATAAAATATTCTTTTCAGACACACAAGAAGAAGGCACAAAGAGAACCACATTTCAAAACAGAAATAACTATTAAAAGGAGCTTTTAAAACAAAATAATTTTGGTAATATTCTTCCCTCTTTTTTCAGGTTGCTATTATTTGCATTAAACTTGAAATCTAGTTGAAAGTTACAACTGTCTCAGCTAGGGCTAATTGACTTTGCCTCACAAACATAAAAACTCACTAGATTAAATTACAAGCAATCGGTGGTATTTTTCAATTGAAACAGCCCTCAGTAAGCCTCATTTATAAACAAACAAGACACAGCATTATTAATTTATTAATGGACTCAGTGTAGTATATAATGGCATCATTAATACCAAAGTCACTTCTGTTCATGTAACTAATCAGAATTCCAGGAGGGAGAAAACTATTATGACAAATGTTTGGGAGGAAATATGGAAACTGCACGTATTCAAAACAATTTTTTGAAGTGCCTGTTGAGGTCAGTGGCTGACAAAGCCCCGACGAGGGATGGCCGCGTGCAGCTGTCGAGAGGGAACAGCAGAACCGGCCTGCCCTGGGAACTGCCCCCACATCACACCAGGGTACCAACTGCCAACAATTAGCTCTAGAAAATGTCAGTACTAAGTAGGGTTGCTTATTTTTGTCAGGACCCTTGGGACTGTGACACAGGGGTGAGGGTCACCCTCTGCTCTCCATCCCTTGGGATCCACCAACTCTTGCTCTTGCTGCTCCCTGACAATTTTAACTGAAACAGACAAGAACATCAAAGTGGAAGACAGATGGCGGAGTACTGAAACAAAGAGTTTATGGTCAGAGAATAAACAGAATTTCCAGCTACATCTGCCTATGTACACATTTTAATAGTTTAGATTAGGATGCAGTTTTTTAAACTGTACAGCTATATTTTATTGCTTACTTGCAATAGTCATTTTACAAGGTTCTACAGAAACTTCACAGACCTCTTGAGTCCACATTCAGTGTCTTTAGCACCTTTATTTTAACTCATGCATTTTTTTAATATCTATTCATGTCGACTATGTTAAAGTAATAACCAATTCCATTACACGTTGCCCTATCTTTTGTCTCAAACTGCATGCTTGGACATAACATCTTCCTGTTCTGCTGCCCCTGCCAAACGTAAAATCTCCCCAGCTCTCAGCCTTCAGCAGGAGACCCACAGTAATGCACCTCCAACATCTTCTGCAGGTATTCCTCACTCTCTGTGCAGCTTCTCAATAATGCTCAAAATTATCAAAATATCTCCTAAGCAGCCATTATTTTGGGACCAGCCATCCTGTAGGACACTCACCTGACTCTTTGAGGGCCTGGCTGATGGAAAGGTATGCACCCAGAAAACACACTCCGGTTGAAAACACTTGAGCCCTGCATGGCAGGTATGGAAAACAGACTCCCCCAGACCTCTCTGATGCCCTACTTTTGATCTGGCTTTAGAAGAGCACTTGACAGCCAGAGCTACATTTCTCCTGGGCAGACATAAAGCAGAAACCAACAATTTGTTTTAAGATTTGCAGACTTTTTCTGTGGCAAAAAATGAACAGGTGAAAGAAACAAAGGTGTGCAAATTAAAGCAATAATTTATAAAATAAAGGTCTTGTCTACCCAACAGCTTTCCAAGTCATATCTGTCTCCTGGTTTGACAGAGCCCAAGCCACAGAGGACCAAGGAGAGGATAGAGGACAGGGAGAGAGCAGACAATGCAGGAGTTAGAAGAGGCTAGAATTAGATAGTGAAAGAAAATGCAAGAAAAATGAGGAGCAGAAGCCAAGTACTGAAGAGCTAACAGCAAAGGTAAACAGAAGATGCTGTCCATATTGCAACAGCTTGATAAGTTAAGCAATTTCATCTATTAAAAGTCAATTAACAGCTCACCACATCCTCTGTCTCCAGTACATTTAGAAAGGAAAACGCTCCCTCTCCCTTTTTCCCAGGACCATTCCCACTTTTACACACGATTTCAGACTCCAGTTACTATTAATGTCTCTGTTACAGAAAGTGCAGCTCCACCAGCTCCTAAGATCTGCCCACCCACCCCATGTCACCCTCACACCTCTCCTTCAGCTGCCTCAATAGGCCTGCCTCATTCAAGCATCTGCTGCTGCTAAATGTGCCCCTGTTGAGACAGAGGAAGAAGAGATAAAGGCTTGTAAGCCCACTGTCCAATTTTTACAAAAAAATGCCTGTGACTGCAGACTTCAAACTCTTCAAAATAAAATTTCTCATTTTATAGGAAATATTTTAAAATTGCAGCAATTCTGTACAAAGGTAAGGACAAGGCAAAAAGGGAAAAATGGGTACATGCACCAAGACAGCAAATGTCTGATGCCATATTTCAGATTCTTCATTTTTCTAAGAACTGTTAAGAGCACCATGTGCATTCATCTCCATTACTGAGGGCACAGCACACATTAAATCTTTCCCAATAAACACAGGTTGCTTCCCTCCATCAAACCAATTCTGCAAACTTTGTACAAACCCACAGACACATTCAGCCACTGCTGTCAGCTTTCCCAGAGGGGAGAAAATTAAAAAGGTAAAATAAGAAAAATTTATCAAAGCAGCTGGGAATATATATACATATTTCACCCTGAAAGGAGGGCGGGAGCAGAAGAAAGGGAAATACCCATTTATTTTTTAAAAGTCATTCTAAATTAATTTAGCCTAGACAGCTCAAACCTTTTTTCATATCCTGGATTACTGTGAGAGTTTGTCTGTCTCATTAGCACTGAGATACTAAAGGAAGTGATTAACGTTTATTCCTGTATAAATTATAACAGCCATTGATTCCTCATTCCCATTTGCAATTGATCTGAAAGAAGATGTGACAGAACCTGCCCAGAAAAGCAGGATAAAGTAGTGTCCCAAAAAAAGAATGGGGAAGTCACTGATCTAAGCTAAATATGAACCAACCAAGGAATCAACCAAGTAATGTTTCCTACACACAGCCATATATCCTACACATTTTAAAAGAAGGCATGTAAGGAAAGGCCAAAAAAAAAGAGCATGAGCTGTACTTGATGGGCTTCCTGTAGCAAGAAAGAAGCTGAATTCACTTCCGTGACACTACAAACTGAAAAGCTTTTGGGATACAATATTCTATATACATATTTTTTTACTGATGCAATTTAAACATTTATCTGCCTATGATAAATATTAACTCTGAAAAGTTTATGCATTCAATAAAGCAAAAAAAAAAAAAAACCAAACCAAAAAACACTGAATAACAATCAAAAATATTTTGCTTCTTATTTATTGCTGTGAGAACATGCAGTCCATCTCAATACCCCAGAAGCTACAGACAGGAAAGACTGAAATGTATTCAGGATGTGTGATACTCTCTGTGACAGGGAAAAATTTCCTAGTTAATTCTGTAAGAATCATCCCTGCTACTGGTGGCCTAGGTGGTTGATGGAACCACAGAATAATTTACACTGTAAGGTCATTTGGCCCCAAATCCTCCTTCAAATTTGTTGTTGAATCTAACTTCAAAGCTAGATTATGTCATTAGGGATGAGCAATATTCAGTTAAGCTTTGAGCATTTCCAATGATGGATATGCCCTTGCTGGGTACTTTTTCTAGTGCTTAGCCATTATCACATATGAAAAATTATTTCCTTCTAGTAACTAATCAGATTTCTCTTGTGCCCATTGCTTCTCACCCATTACTGCACAATCCTAACAGAGGTCATGTCTGTGACCTCCCATCAGATAACAGAAGACAGCACTAAAATCACCCCCAAACCTTCTCTTGGGCAGACTGAACAAAACCTCATGTATCATTTCTCTAGCACTCATGTTGGTGACCCCCCCCCGCCCCGGCCAATGCTGGACTCCCTATTAAAATTTTTCTTGTGCAGGAGCCCAAAGCTGCACATAGTTATGCACCTACAGACTCACAAGTGACAACAAAATGTGGAAAATAAATATATAACTTCAAACTGCTCTCTATATTCTTCCTGTTATAACCCAAAAGGTGGCAGGTTTTCATGACACAGATGTACTTGTGTTCAGCTTGTTCACAATGCCCAGGCCTTCTTTTACAAACTGCCCCTACACACTCTATGCTGTTGCATGGGATGAGCCACTGGAACAGCGTGCTGGTTTGAGATTGATTGACATCTTGGTAGGCAGGAAAACAGCCCCCCCTGGAAGTGAGGTGTGCCTGTGGATTTCACATGAGCCCAGGGCAACACCAATTGTGGGCCAAATTTAAAGACAGACAGGGAATGAGCCAATCAAAAATGAAATGCATCTCAGTAGGATATACATTTGGCACAGGACTGCCAGGAATCGCTCTCTCGTTTCCGGCCTTGAAGAGGTAAAGACGTGCGGGCAGCTTTAGCCCAGCTTTCCCCCCCCCACGGCCACAGAGGCCTACAGGAGGGGGAGGCTGGGCTGGGCCGGGCTGTGCCAGGAGAGCCCCTCCGGAGGGAACTGTCCTGGCAGAGAGTGGGGGGAACAGAGGGACGGGCTGGCCCCAGGCTGGCAGAGAAGAATTCCCCCCACCCCCGGTGTGGAGAATCTCCCGTTTCTACAAACCGCAACTCAAAGACACGTTATCAGAAGAGCTAATAGTAGCTGAGGTACTGACAGAAGTTCCAGAAAATGAAGTTTTAACTGCTTCTTGCCCAGATAGACTTTTTAAAAACATGCATCCTACTCAACTGAAAGGGGAGCAGCTCAAAGGAGATAAAAGACAAAATCCTGAGGTCGAATGTCAAAAAAAAAGACAGGAAAAAAATCCAAAATGAGAAAGAAAAATAAAAGAGTAGTCTGGGTTAGCACGGACTCTTGCAAAGCCATAGAGAATGAACTAAATGCTTCTATAACATACAGAATGCTTTTTAAAGAAATGTCCTAGTCCTGTGGGGGATGCTAATGAAGCACTAAATTTTATCGTCCTCAGCCCCAGAGACAAACAAAGTTAAGGAATGCTAGAGCATT
>VXBU01008277.1:151322-178126 GCA_013400315.1 Bombycilla garrulus
CCTGCTTTTCCTGATGGGTTGGGGAAATAATTATTCAAGGAGTAAATTAACTAAAAATCCTAAATTTTGTCTTTTCATATAGTCAATAAGAAAATAAACAGTCAGTGGGGAGAGGATGGATGTTTTAAAAAATTCCTTCTAATTTATATTTTTTTCTTTCTTTTTAATATTAATTAATAAAATTTCTTCTCTATACTTTAAATAATTATACTCCTTTTTAGTCCTATCTCACAACAAAAATTTAAAAAAATAAATTTTCATAAATGCACTGGCCCTTGGTCAGTGTCAAACCATGACAAACAGGAAAGCCACCACAACCTTACCAATGGCGTTCATGATGCCAAAGACCTGAAAGAGAAAGCCATCTGCTTCAGGACTAACTGGTATGAAGTTTGAGAGCTCTGCTACAGAAAGGTGGATGGATGCTCTACCCCAGCATGTGTCTTATTTTCACATATCTATCCCTGTCCCTAACTAAACAAGCTAAATTCATCATCTGACCTGAAGTGTATCTACTCTTCTTTCTATAATTCTGCAGCAAGTTCCTCCATTTGAATGCAAAATATTGACAGAAGAGGATTTATCAGCATTTGTCACTCTGTCAGATACTCATTCAACATTTTAAATTTCAAAACTGAGGACTGAAGGACTGAACACAAAATTTTATCTCACATATGGAGTAAGGAAGTATAAGAGGCCAAAGCAAAATATTTATAATATGTGCATGCCACAGAATAGGGTGTCAGGATGGGAATTTGAAGATACAAAAGCCAACCATAATATAAAAATGCAATAGATGTGGTAATCAGGCTAAGGTTAGGAATTTCTCATCCCTTATCCCCACCTCCCTTTAAAGTCCAATACAAAGCAGAAGGTATACATATTCTGTATGTATATTCAGAAAATTACATTTATCTCCCTCAAACATCTGATAATGCATTGTTACTTCAGTTCTGATTCAGTGGGGTACTTTATCTAGTGGCTATTGTAATTTCAAAGTCCTCCCAACTTCTTGAGGCTTCACTATGATCATAATAGTATTTTAAGTATTTCCAGATGATACAGCATTGCCCAGAGAATACACCTTTTACAATAAATACTAATGGATGCTACTCTTTAAGCAGTGTTTTCTTTGTGCACTGAATTGAGTATAAATTGCATCCTTTTGGCACAGCTTATTATCCTAATAATAACGAGCCTCTCTCTCCCCATGACAAAAATTAATGAGGTCCCACCCTTTTATGATAATGGTTAAACAGTGGAGTTGGACTTTCTTTAAGGATGGCTAAAGTATAGGTTCTCTAGAAAGAAGTGTAGACCCTGTCATTGCTAATGTATTCTTTAGCTGAGCAAATAGAGCAGACTTTTAAAAATTCTGTTACCAGCTAATTGATTGAGAAGAGTCCAGCAAACCCTTTAAAGAAAAAAAATATGATCTGTACAAAAGGTTAACATGAAAGCTTAGCCATGCTTGTAGCATAACACATAAAATGGCCAGATGAGTAGCTAGCTATGACTCCTGAGTTTCCCAAAATTATAGTTAAATCCCTGTATGTATTTTGCTGCTATATTATATTTCTCAACGAATAGCAACCTTTAAGTACTCTATATGAAAGAAGTAGTTCTAAGAAGCAGCAATTTCTCTCAAGACTGTCTGAAAAGACAGTATAGAAACACAGAAATCAGACAGAAAGTGCAACCAAAACTTTTTTTGCAATAACATGAAAACAGTGCACACAATATCTGAGGCTGGAAGCAGTGCTGGTAGGTTCATTCAGTCCAACCCCCTGCTCAAAGCAGGGCCAGCTACAGCAGGTTGACGATCACCATGTGCAGATGGGTTTTAAATGTCTCCAAAGATGAAGATGCCAAAAGGTCTCTGGTCAGACCAGTCTAGTTGTTGACTGCTCCCACAGTAGTAAAATTTCTTACGTTTAAATTGAATATCCTATACTTGAATTTGTGCTCTTTGCCCCTTGTTCCCTCTTTGGGCACCACTGAGAAGAACCTGTCTTAGTCTTTTTTACCCCTGTGCCAACACACATGTAGGGCTGGGGGGAACCAGAGGATCTGGAAATTATAGTCACTATTTTTGAACTGTAACTTTCCTGTCTGCATTAGCCTCACACAAACCATGGGCAACAAGCAGACAAATGCCTTCCTCCACATACTTGTATTTAGATACCGTTTCTCATTCTCCAGGAAAATATAATATATATTGTATTTATGTCCTAGGGTGACTATATGATGCTTGTATTCCCAATCATCTGCTCTGTTTATGCTGCATATTAAGTTCTGCACCTTTCAGACTGGTTCTCAGAGCAAAGAGGGGAAAAGAAGCACACAGTCTGTTTGCAAAATCTGCATTTGCTCCACCACATTCTCTCTCACAGACTGTGGTGTCCATAGCACATACAGTGGGACAGAGCTCTCCCTTGCTTTTGAGTTAGGTTTTTTTTTCTTGGAACTGTCCAGCCCTGCTCTGGACTGAAAACCCAGAAGAGCACCGGGAGCTCATGCCTGTGGCCCACCAGGGCCCAGGATGTGGCGTTTCCAGCACCAGAGGGACCGATAAGGGACTGAGTGAGCCCCACTACAGCCCACGACAAGGACTTTCTGAATTTGCCATCTCTTCACAACAGCAAGACCTTCCATTGTTTTATATTAGTCATTTTTTTAATGTTTGTGAATATTCTGCTTGTTAAATAAACAGTTTTTGCCACTTTTCTCCAAGGAAATCTTTTCCTGAATCGGTGGGGAGGCAAAGGCCTGCTTCAATTTGCTTCTAGCGAGACCCCATTCAGGGGCTTTCTCCCAAATTTGCCCTAAACCAGGACAACATATAAATATAATCTATATTACATACACTATAGAATATAACCACAAAGTTTGTAAGCTTCCTAAGTGAGGTAAAGGATTCCATGTGTATGACAGAATCAGGCAGTGCTCAATTACAGAATTTCACTCCATTCAGTGACAAGAAATGATATTCCAATAATTTATAACTTAGTTTAAGTAAAGCTAACTTTCACATTTTATTGAAAATCTCCTTTGATTATACTCAAAATATCATGTCAGCTTCCTTTTGACTCTTATTCTTTGTGTCTATCCAGCAACTTTCATATTTACATATTCCAGTAAAAAAAAAAAATATCTTGAGAGTACATAATTACTGAAAATTACTGGTTTTCACCTATACAAGTACTCCAAATGCAACACTGAACTAAGTATTTTTTCAACACATTAGATTTTAGTGAGGTTTTTGTTTGGTTTGCAGGGGTTGTTTGTCTAGCTAGGGAATAAAGGAAGGGGCTGATTTGGTTTTTAGAGAGAAACTCTATTCTAATGGTATTCCTTCATCCTGTCACAGGAATGCGCATCAATGAAGTAAGCATGACTCTATACTCCTGACAGATACATCTTTTTCTGTGCCATGACACTTGTTTACCAACCTGTAAAGACTGAGGAGCCATGAAACTGTTCAAGTTAATACATAAGTCATAGCTACATCCAGGTAAGAAAGAGGATTGCACCTATAAACCGAAAGAGGGTCTAGGGTGATAACCCATATTGCATTTAGAGCAAAAGGAACTGTACTCCATACTCTGAAATAACACCGTATAGAAACTTAAACTACATTGATTTTGTGCAGTTCCTGAAGTTTGGAAGGAATGTGATTAGCAATTCAGTGTGTTGGCTCTGTTTCATGGGAGATTTTTTTTTCAGTTCAGCTGTTTAAAAAAATTAAATTTCTTTATTAAAATCCTCCAGAGGTCCACTTTCCTAGAAGTAAAACTGTCAGGCTTCCCATCCTTGCATAGTAATTGTGCAATTGACGCAACTGTAAAACGTATCCACTGCTGCAAGCTGCTCTTTCCAGTGAAGTAAAAGAAAAAATATTCCAACGATTTGCAAGCTACAGATCATTAAAACCATCCCAAAAACCAACACCAGAAGCATCTGCAGTTAGTGTTTTCCCGATTCTGTTCTGCAAACTTCAATTACTCTTTTTAACTTTAGAGAAGAAAGACATTCTGCACACAAACTTTAGGTTACATAATAATGCTTAGGAAGAGCCTGCACACATTTCTTTAAAGTTCACCAACTCTTTAAAATTGCACTGACACAATATTAACCCCAAAAGTATCTAATATTCCTGTATTCCTTTCCTTGTAAACTCTAACTTCACACATTACACTTCCCACAGATTTATTGCATCTTATACAGGTTAAAAGAGAAGAAAAGAAAAAGAAAAAAAGGAAATCTGTGAGAGCCACCTAAAGTTTTCAAAAGTGTAGGAAAGCAATAAAAAGTAACTTTTTGGCTTCAGACAGTTTTCAGATGGATAAAATGCATTAACGAAAACTCATACTTCATAATAAAAGATAACTACATATAAAATATAACTACAAAGCTCTAACATGCAACAAAAAGTCAAAATACCTGTTTCCTCAAAGATAAACACTGTGTTCACATACTCTGTGATCTCAAGTATCAGGCAGAGCCACAATATGTCTGTAAAAGCTGAAATAGAATAAAAGAGTCCAGCTTCAAACAGGGCTACCAAATATTCTGGAGTTGAGCAATATCACCAAATCCTAAGGGAAGAGTTGCAACAATTCAACTAAAGTTCCAGTTAGCTAAAAACTTTCCAGACAGTCTTCTTGACAGGTCTTTCAAGAAAGAAAAGACAAATAATGAGTACAGCAGCAGTCTCTACTCATTAGACAGCCACTTATGGATCTCAGCATCATCATTGATTTTTACACCAACAAGAAAAAGACTTCCAGATCTAGGTTTTTAAGAAATGGCCCAAACTAATTTACTTCAACTACCTGAAGGTTCTCAAAAGCCAGTAAGTTGATTTTCAGAAGTTTAAAGTCCCCTATCTTCCATCAGCCTTTCTTAATATCCCACTCCCTGTTTAAAATAAGACTAGATGCTGTCATTTTAAATGCCCCAGGATTTCTCTGTTATTTTGCCTTCTGCAGGACACAACCTCTCTCTGAGCAACCTTAATCCTCACACTACTCATGCCATTTCTTTTCCCTCACTGTATTAAGAAGGGTCCAAAATCCCCATTCCACATTTCCTCCTGTATTCAGTTCATTCTAAGTTCACCTGGTCTTCCAACCCATCTTGTCACGCCAGAAGCCTGGCCCCCTTTTTCACCCTCTGTGGGCTTATGTACACTTGAGTCATCTCCTCACAGTGGCAAATCATTCCTTTCTTGCAGACTGAGGAACTAATCATTATGTGAGTTAACATTTTAGAATGACAAAGGGGATGGTGATGCTTTTAAGATGAAAGGTAACCATTCATTCAAGGTAACCACTGACTGGTTCAGCTTCTGCAGGCATAAAGAGACAGTGAAGAAGATGGTGCGACTATTCTTCTACTCTTCCACACATCACCGAAGTGAATAAAACTTCACTCAGAGATGCCTGAAAGAACTCAATTGAAAACTGATCAGTGCTTCTAGAGTTGGTATACCAGAGACTTGTACAGAAATGCCACTCAAAGCAAACAACCATTTCAATCAGACAGAAAAAGGAAAAAACCCTTCAAATGTCAAAATATTTCTGGTTTATACTGCTGTCAATTCAAGCCTTAATATAAAATAATGATAACATAGAAAACTTCCATTCTAACAGTCATTGTTCAATAATTCTCTACAATTTAAAATCACATGTTTAATAATCACATGTGAGAATGAGCAATATCATACTAAAAGTATCAAATAAACATGAGCTAACATTAAAAAAATGAATAATCACTAATAATATCTTATTTAAATTTAAATAAGCAGCTCTTAAAAAACTAGGATAAAAGTACCTAACTATTCAATGGGAAAATTAACAAGGCATACACAAAAACATTTAAAGTCTCTTGCTCTCACCTTTATTGTAACTAATATATTAATCAAACTAAAAATGCAAAATAAATTGTGAAAAAGTCTGCCTCAAAGAACTGATGACTCAATCATCAAGGTAGCATTTAAGTAAGTTAAATACAAAATAAGTAAATAAACCCCTCAACTGCCACCCTCCTTCTCTTCTGCTGGCAATACCATTCTGAAGCTAACAAACCATCAAATTAAGGTGGAAGGGAACAAAAAATGAAAAACATTTTTGACTCTTTGTTCTGCTGATTTTTTTCTATCAAATTATCTGCTACATATCTCTCCTGCAGATGGAATATAACATAGCCCTAAAAGTTGTACAGACATTCTCACATGACTTTAGGGTGAAAGGATTTGCTCTTCTATCTCTTTTGATAAGAACAGGAAAGAAGAGAAGGGTAACAGTACACCAAATGAAAACTTGTTTGTAACTCCACATCTGCAGAGATCGCTGATTCCAGCTCAGTGCCCTTGGAAGCTCCCAGCAAAATGTGACACCTGTGTCGCCAGGGCTGTCTTACTGCCTGCTCATTCTCCAACTTACGGAAAAAAGGCTGGATGCAGCCCTGCAGAACCTTGGAACCTCAGTTACCCTTTCATCCCACACAACTTCAACACGAGCAAGACCCCAGAGCCCAGGCAGAGCTCTGTGTTCATGTTGGCAGCAATAGCATTTACAACCCTGTCTGGTCCAGCTTCTTCTTTCTTCTCCAAGACCCCAACACTTACAACAACAGTAACTGTTGTCCTAGCAGAAGGAGAAGCTTGGATGGATGTCCCAGAACATATCTCCTCCTCACAGCTTTGCCAAAACAAAGTGTGATTTGCCACACTGAAAATCTCTACAGTGAGTTAAGTAATAAGAAAAGTCATGATTTTCCTATTTTTTCCTTTGATCGTGTTAATATCACCTGTGCCTTTATGGTAAAAAAATACAGTATATTTTGCAAAAATTTTCCCATTTAAAGAGTCAAAGGAATGTCAGGAAAACATAAGGGATTACAAATTTGTACAGCTGTTTACCTGGGAGGGAAAAAAATAGCAGTTCCTATAATGATGTCTTCATGCTGCCTACTTAATTGATAAAGCAAATCTATTAATCCATTCTATATAAAAAATTGAGTACTGATTTATAGCATATGCGTACTTTTGTGTATTTCTACATACACATAACACAAATCCTTTGTTTTAGAAACCAGATAGATAAAAAAATACAAACTAGAAATCTATCATAAACTCAGAACAAAACATCATCCTGGATTTGACAACAGGTGGGAGTAACAGCATACCCTTGTTTGTCTGGCTCTGCATATACAACAGCAAAATAAAATACACAGTCTGAGGAAAATTCATCCCTGGTTGTTAAGAAAAAAAGAGAATTATTCATATGACAAGTTAATTTTGATAGATAAAATAAGATAATTATTTGGGCTCTTCAGAAACATGTGTCTGAAGTGTTAAAGTCCATGACAGATTAATGGGCAAAACACAGGCAGGGCAGCTGGGAGTTTATGGTAAATGAAGTATATAACACATCTGACAATTTTACTATTGCACATAGTACATATACACATATATACTCATTTACAAAGCTCTAGTGGGTGAATTAAATTAAACCATTTTCTAACTCCTAAATTGGCCAATCATAAGAAGCTTGGCTGTCAGATCTATTTTAAAGAAAGGCTCATTAAGCAGTAGCCTCTATTCCTTTCTTCGCAAGACACCATGAGACACAGTTAATGATTTGAAAAAGAATCTGTGGGCTGCAACTAACGATCCATTTGGGTCAAAGTTTCTATTGAACTTGTTTATTTCCATTTACAAGAGGTTTCAATGTCTTGTACAAAAGATGTTTACATTTCTTGGTGGATGTCCTTTCACTATATCCAATGACACTTGCATATCCCATGAATTATGCATATTTTTTGAGTGTCCTAATCAAAGAACATGATAGTAAAATTGTTGTAGTTTGATCAGATATATTACAGTGCAATCCAGTGCTTCACTACTAGGAAAGTACTTATAAGGAACAGATTTGTCTAAAGTTACTTTGTCTTTTGTATACACATGGGATAACTGTGGGAAGCCTGTCAGATACCTAGTGGTTTTCAATATGTTAACTGCTTCAAGGCAGATTAACATACATCTGGTTACACATTAACTAAGGAAGAGCTTTCTGATGAGGAGAAAAGCATTGATTAAGATGGCATAAGCAGCCCAACTATTAAATGCGTAACAACAACAGAAACGGTTTCCTATGACTCTAGGTACAGACATCAAGGTGAGCCTGAACTTTACAGGTGGAGAAGGAAAAGTGAGGAAACCTGTAACAGAGCAAGTGATCAGATGAAGGGGAAAGGTTGTAATTACTTTCATCAAGTAGGATACAAAAGGTAGACTTTGCCATTCATTTCCAAAGCCACATAATCGTGGACACACCTGCCCTGAGGAAAGGCTTTTGTTTTAAGAAGCCACTAAATTTAGTGTACCTAAACACCATCGCAATACTCATTTTATCTAACACCACATTTTCAGCAGTCTTCTTAACTGGAGGCCTAGCTGGGAAGTCAGCATTTAGTTCTGACTCTCTGTTCTTCAAAGATATCTAATAAAATAACATCAGAATTCCTCAAAAAAAATCAAGTTTTTATTACTCCTTCATTCATTGATGTTGCCATCAAATGTCACATATATATGCACACACACACAGAGATGTGTATATATATATATATATATATACACACTCATGATGAATCTCACACCAATTTTGATGTCAACATTTCAACCCAAAGACGCTACAAACTTTGCTGCAACACTGCTAACCTTTTCTTCCTTAATGAAACCAGAATGAGTTAAAGCAACGATTTTAGAAACAGCAAAGACGAGTCTAGAAGCCATTTGCTAAAAGCCAGCAATTTTTTTGACAGGTAGATTTCCTACCAGATTGCTACGAAGTTTTCTGCAAATAGATGTTTTTTTAGAGTACATATATCTATTATTATCATTAGCTCTCTCTTGCCAAAATATGTCCTTTCAAATTTTCAAAGCTCCCCTCAGTTTGTGCTGCTTTAGAAAAATACGACTCTGTGAAGAGAAGATATTTGCAGTATCAGATCAAATGCATACATGCATACTCAGGAATCTGTTCCAAGTAGACAGTTTTCTTTCCTGGGGATGAAATAACTGATGTAGAAGAAGCAGTGATACTTGTTTACTGAATAAACAGAGCTGAGTTAAAGGATGCCAACCCTGTCTAACCACAATGGGATATCCTAACTAGAAGGAACAATAAGATGGAAGTCAGATGTTTCCTTTCCATTTTTCTTCATTTTGTTATATGTCAGCTGGAAAATAAATTCTGGCTGTAACACACGGCCTTATTTCCAGTTAGAATTACTATCTTCTTTTCCTCATCTTTTCCATATTATCGCCCTTTCAGTTTCCGATAACTACTAAATAAATACAGAGTTCTTCCAGAAAACAGACAGGTCAGGCCACTCACAACTTCAATAAATTGCAGGAGTATGGACTGAGCTCCTGGCAAAATTGTTGTTTGCCCTCCTATTAAGATTCTCATCTGATATAAATGATCCTGAACTTTATATCACAACTTTGATTGGATTTTAGCATACTTACATTCTGCTTCCTCTTGTGGGATGCTATTAACAACCATTACAAACAACTTCTCAAAAGGAACATAACATATCCTAATACTCTGGAGCACTGTATCTGCATGTTGCAGGTACCTCTATTCTAAATTATCCTCCCACTCCACTATTACCTCACCTCCCACTCTCTGCAATAAAAACAAGATTCGCTTGATTTATAAAGGAAGTAAACATTGCATTTCTGTAGTTTATAATAGCATAAAATGGACTGAGTACCATTCAATGATACATCTGCACAACTGCTTGATCTACAATTTAACCACATTGTATTATTTCAGCTCTACACTTTAACTGGCTTTGAAAGAAAGGTAGAGAAACTGTATTTTTATGCAGCTTATGCGAGATGGAGTCCTGATATTTTCTAACACACAGAATGACATTTGAAATAGTGAACAGAAGTAAGTCTCAGAGGACACCAAATGACTGAAGATTGTCATTATTCAGACTCAACAGGAATCTCATTCCCTTCTATAGATTTGTATGAATAAAGATCTCCAAGACTACCGTTCACCTTGTATAACTTGTTTTATTACACATATAGTAAAAAAATCAAAATATTACAAATTTCCCAGACCAGTTTGTTCCCAAGACATCCATACTCTCGCACACATTTACAGTTCTGCCAAAGTTTTGGGTTTTTTTCTTTATTAAAAAATAAACTAACTAAAACTCAGTCAATTAAAATAGATTTTTCAGCTAGATCAGTCCCCTCTTCTGTTCACAATGAAGCTACACAATGGTTGGTGCATTAACCGGGTAAGGACATGGGATGTCTATAGAGAAAAGCAGAAGAGCAGGGGAAAGAAATGGGGGAAGGGGAGAGAGGAGGGTGAGGGGGAAGAGAAGAGGGAAAGGAATAGCACATTGCTGTGATTCTGATGGCAGTGCCAGCTTACAACCATGAGGACTTCACAGAATTAGCTTCTGGTAACTACTTATTCACTGCCCTGCTTCACACAGCTCTTGAAAGCAAGTTTTGGTGAAAATTTGTGTTTCCAAGGAAATAATCCTCTGCAACTGGATGGTCAGCATCTGCTAGTCCTTCCATCCTCAACTTAGAACCACAGCATAGACCGGTGGATGTCATCTTGACCAAGTCCTCAATCGAAGCCAGGCCAACCTTTGTGCTGCATCAGGTCACTTTAGGGCCATGTTCAATCAAGCTTAGAATGTCTCCAAAGAAGAACCAAATAGAGACTCAAGCTGTGTATCTGTAATTTAAAAGAATATCTGGTGCAGGCCAACTGCAGATTAGCCATTTGCACCAATCCTTCATTTTAAATAGTTTTATTTACACTCACCTATTTAAGTGAGCCCAACTTCAACTTCTTCTCACATTGCTGGAGAGCCAAGAGGGATGAAAATTATAAAATCACCAGCCCAGCTCTCAGTAGTGTAAGGATTTGGGGTTTCAGGAGAAAGAAAACAACTATCTCTGAAGAACTGAAGTCCAATTATTTTAAAGGAAACAGAATTTTCTCACAGTCTTTTGCACCACTTCAACCTAGTTAAACAAAACAGCAAACAACAACAGCTCACATTCTTACTATGGAAAATGCCATAGCTTGACTGAAAAAGCAAGCTATAGGAGAAACCAATTATTATGGCCACTAAACACAAGCCAGTTTTGAAGCAAGCTGGACAGCTGCTTCCCTGAAAAATGACTCAGATATTTAAGCTGGATTTAAGCAGACACCTCTCACCAGCCTAAATAAATCTTAACACAGGGAATTTGAGGAAGCTGATGGGGTGGCTCCAGTGACAGTAAAGGGAAAATGAAGAGTGGTGGAATGAGGTTGCCTCTGCCTCATTCACTCCTATTTCCTTCCAGCTCCTGTCTACAATGGCAAGTAAAAATGGAGCAGCGGTGACAGTGCCAGCTCCAGCAGCAAGAAAAAGGAATTTGGCACCTGAGACCAAAAAAGCCCCAGGTGCACCACTGATACTGATTACCTTTCTCCTACTGCAGCCCATAAGAGTCTAAGAAAAAAGTTTGATTTATTTGTACTGCTGTGTTTGTTGAAAACACCTTTGTTGACTTGAGCGCCACATATTTATAGCTTATTAAGTAAATTGGATCATTCTAACAAAGAACAAGCCACTGGGACATATTCCAAGGTGAAAAAAATACATAAAAACAGATGCTTACAATCAATTTAGTTTGTTTTCAGAACTATATACTAACCGCACAGTTTATAGCAATCCCCTTTTACTGATTTATTTCATCTTAAAAGAAAAACTTCAGAGAAAATAAAGCATTTCACATGTAGTTAGAGGGATAAATAGCTATTTTACCTGTATCTTAAGGTACCCTTATCCTTAGCCCACATTGCTAGGGATTAAAAAAGAAGATTATCATCTGGCATTTTTTCACTGACTTACATGGTAGAATACAGCAGAGTAAATGCTGGTCAATGCTCAGATGTTAAACACAGGAAAATGACTACAATGGAGTCTAGAAATTTGTTCATTTTAATAATAAATAACCAGCATATTAAAATGGCACATTCCTTTATGCAACAGTCTCTGCAAATAGCTTCTAAAACTAATTTTTTCCTTAGATACAGAACAAAAGGCCTGCACATTAGGGCAACTGATACACTTGTGGAATTTATTAAGTTAAGCATAAATGTGAAGACTAAATGAGCTTCTTTAATTTCCATAATGAAATTGTTTTTGTAAAGTTAAAAATACTGTAATGAGGCCAAAACGGTGTGCTTTCAGAGACTCCCATGGTGAAACAAATGAGATTTTAGCTTCTCTAATTGGGCATACTGCAGGCTGGGCTTGATGCTGTCCTCAGCACAGGATGTTTGTTATCCCTAACAAAAAGAGGTCTACAGCTGTCAGCACAATATCATATAGCTTCTCTGAAGCCAAGCTATCAGAAGGAAGGCTGCTGCTCTCTGACTGGGACCACCCAAAGGGAGAGATCAAGTAGAGAACAGCTCTACTCTTCCCTGATTAAGAAGTTATTCGTAGAGGTAATTTGTTTACATCTATCAGAGAGAAGCTTTTGAAGCAAGGAATGAGTATTCCCAAAATCCACTGAGAGAATCTTATTTGATTAAATAATGAATATGGATATTCCCTTACTCTTTCATTCCCACCTACCCCTTTTCCCCTTGCTTATTAAATCTCATTACCTGTCAACACAGGCCTTTGGAGCTTGCCTGTTCTGGCAGGAAAAAGAAAAATGTTACAGGCATTTTGTTGCATCTGTAGTGCCAGAATCTGCTGGTTTGATGACATGTGCAACACCGCAGTGACACCCTTCAAGCCTTTAACAACTTAAGACTCGTTTCCTGAGGTTCAAAGTGTAAAGAACTGGGAAAACACATAATCAACTTTAAAAAAAATAACCAACCTAATCATCTGGCAGTAGTAAAAAAAAGCCACCAGGTTCATACACAGCTAAACCATTATTTAATATTCAAACAATAATTTTATACAGCAAAAAAGTACTACTTAAGGCTGAAACAAAATGTGACTATACATACTTTTAGATGCCCTATGCAAGGATACTTGATTCCAATCAGTTACATGAAAAAGAAAGGCTACTCTACAAATGCACACTGACAGAGATTTCTACTCCTTTGCCCTTCATTGCAAGATCAGACTGTTTAACCCGTGCCAGAACACTTTAATGGACTAAAAATGTCAAGTCATAATTTCAAAGTGACTTCCTTACTATTTAAATTTTCTCTAATGATTTTATTAATTGTTTCATTGTAATATTTGGAATATCATTGTATCATTTATATCTAGCCTTTCACTCTTTTCCTGATATCCTGCTCCGCTTTCACTTGTCAAGATTTCAACTGTCAACCTGCTACAAGCAAAAAGTGTGTTTTCTGTACAGAAAGGCTTTCAGAACCCTGATAGCTATCACATGTTCTACAATTCAACTCTCTGTTGACTCACAAAAAGATAGGCAACATAGGCTCTATAATGAGAGCAAAACAATTTCAAAAACAAGAAAGAACGGTGAATAATTATTTTATTAGAGGTTTAAAAAAGGTAGTACAAAAAAGTGACAGCAGAGGAGAAACAGTAGACAAAATTTTAAATCATCAGAATTGGTGTGTTTTTGTGAGTGGCTTTTGCCTCTTTGCTTAGGTTTTGGTGAATGCAAAAGAGTGTAGCAAAGCTGCACAAACAGAACAAGAAGCAGCGTTCTCCAACGGCAATTAGAACTTTCCCAGAATTTTGTAAGTCATCCATTTAAAAATACATCTTAGCAGGTAAACTCTTAAAACCTCTTGTGAG
Organism: Bombycilla garrulus; assembly: GCA_013400315.1. Taxonomy (NCBI): domain Eukaryota; kingdom Metazoa; phylum Chordata; class Aves; order Passeriformes; family Bombycillidae; genus Bombycilla; species Bombycilla garrulus. The sequence continues at coordinate 165,162 of VXBU01008277.1, forward strand.
ATTGTGCTCTTCAGCATACTTCCAAGACCCCTGTGTGCTGCATTAATGTTTTGTAAAGGAATGCAGAGAATTAGCAAAATATAAGTGAATCATCAAGTTTTTTCATTTTAATTCTAACTTGATTCATTAAACCCTCCCCCCCAAAAAAACAACCTGTACAGCACATGAATCAGATTCAAATAATGAGATATTTTAATTAATTTGAACTTGGAACTTTACTCTGGACCACAGAAACCTTCTTAGAGGATACTCAGAAGACCAGCATGGAGCAAACCAAAATATCACATTACTAGATTTTCAAAGAAAATCTATCTTGGGAACCTCCTACAAAGACAAGGATGATTCCAAGGAAAAATAAAAAATGGCTAAATAAAAATTATATACATATTGCACACAGTTTATTGCTCTGTGTAGTAAGTTAGCCAAAGTATATCCTTTCAGGTTTTGAAAGAGCAGAGGAAGTCTGAGCACTGTGTCCCTGCATACCTACATTACACTATGAAATGTTAAGTTGTGTATCCGCATTAAGTGAAACAAGGGTCAAGATGATACAGCCTAACTAACAAATTTAAAGATTAAAAAACTAACAGCCTCCTGAAATAGGCATAAAACAGATTGGAACTGGCAACTGGCTGTCAGTTTCCAGAAACATCACCACTAAATGATGATGCAGTGAAAAAAGTTTAAATATGCATCATCTCAGTGTTAAAAATACCTAGGCAAAGGGTTTTTTTTCTAGACTGCTTATGTCTTAGTATTTAATATAGATCTAAGAAATCTATTGATTTATTTTGGTTAGCCCCTTAAAAACAGGATATCTTCTAAAAATCTTCCTGTAAGGCTTGGACTGTAAAAAGGAAAAATGCTTAAGGTGCGAAATATCTTTGTCCCACTGTTTTTCCTTTTACATATTGTTACTGTGATGAACAAATTACATTGTCCCATCAATCAGCACATGTGAGCAAGATCGGTTCTGACACAAAGCAAACAATAAATCTCTCTCTGTAATGAGTTCTGCTTTCTAATAAATTCACCCATTATTTTACTCTAGAAGATTAACTGTTATAAAATCTATACTATGAAGCACTGACAAAATATACATACAAATATACACACAAACTTTGGGGTTAAATCACATTTCAGTATTCGCATTATTTCACAAATAACATGTCACCTTTATTTAAGCTGATCAGGCCAGCATTTCCTTTCTATCAGCTGAAGCAGCTAATCTACTTTCATTGACCATCTAGCAGCATAATGTACCACCTGCTTATTGTGATTCTCTATGGCCAGACATTTAAAAAAGAAACAAAACCAAACCAGCCTTTGTCTACCCCATTCTGTGGTTTAACTTTGTACAAATGTAATCTTAAATTCTTTAGTTCTCTCGGGCATTTTGTGAGTAAAGATGCTGGGATTTTTACAGCACCGCATCTGTGCATGCACATTGTGATTAATACAGGAGAAATCCTTCAGACATATTGCAATTGGTGCAGCAAAGCTGAACTTATTTGAAGCACTGCAAAAATAACTTTCTGTTAATTTATTTATTCACAGCCAGACAGGTATAGAAGATTAAGCGATTATTTTTTTCATTGCTGTATGAAAGCAGAAGATGCACATATGGTGGTAAAAGGGTAGAAAATAGTGTTATAATCCATTCTAATATTTTGGAAAGAATTTGCTTTTCAGACAAACTTAGTATTTTAAACAACTTTATATGCTTTAGAAAATCTAAGTCATTGCCATGAGGAATCCTGTCTAGTCAAGTTTTCATTGCTATTTTTGTCACCTGCTAAGACAATTTCTATTGGTCTGTAAACATTCACAACCCCACCAACTGCCAGTTCATACTTACTGATGAAAATCAGAAAAAGAAGCCAGAAACATGTTATGTTCAGTCTGCTACTTCATTTTGGGTTAAGAGACTACAGTTTTGACAGTAGGGCCATCTGCTGTTAACTTTCCTTCTCATCATAATACCAGTCCAGTCAAAAGCAATTAAGTGTGTTTTGCCATTATAATATGCAGATAATTATGATAAATTACAGTTTTTAAATCAGCCTCAAATTATGCATATGGCAAGTATTTTCCTTGCAGTTACTGATGTAAAAGATATTCCCACGTTTTCAAAATATTTCAGCTATTTTATTGATGATGTTATTTCTGTAATGAGATATCTACAAGAAAATTTCTTGGGCACAGAGCCTGACAGCCATTAGAAATCTATTTATATCTCAGCAAGACATTTTGCCAAGTAGATAGAGTCATAACATTCTGCACTGCCATTACACAAAATAGTCAGAAAATTGTCTACTTTATTGTGTCACAAAAAAATTAAAAACATATGCAAACACACAACTAAACACACAACTAAACACACAACTAAATAGCCAGAAGAATATTTTACATTTTGTTACAATGTGAAATGGTTCAAGAGTTTAACATGGGATAAAACACAGGATAAAAACATCATTTTAAGGAACTGCATACTGCTGTTTTGTGTTGAGCTCTCTTTGTCATCACTCAGGTGATCCCCAGGATTAGCCAGGCATAAATAGGCAACAATTCAAAGTGGAGTTGATAAAAATTCATCTTCTACTCCAACACTGGATTTATCTTGAGGGTACTTTTTTTATACGGGTAGGAGCATACTGTCATACTTTCTCTGAAATTTAACTGAAAAATCACTGCTGTTAATATTTTAACTTTTTTTACAATATTTTCTCAGTATTTCTTTGCTAGTGAATGGACTTCCTGAGAAATAATCAGGCGCTACAATGCAACCACATGCTCTACGTGACCAGACCAGCATTGAATGATGATCCAGGATGCTTCATCCATCTAGTTCTTGCCAGGAATGTGGGACCCACTATGAAAGATGGCTCATAAATCCTGGACACTAACAGCAACCAGTAGCACCTGAGCCATGGCAGGCCACAGAGGAACAATGAAGAAGAGAGGAAAGAAAAAAATTACACAGTAATGCCAGTGGCAGCAGAATGAAATCTGAGCTCTGCTAAACGTACAGAGATGGTGTCTGCATGGCAATGGCCTAATCATCTTCCTTCTCAACATTGTGGGGACACAGTGTTCAAATACAAGTCAGAGAGAGAAAAATTTCAATTTCAAGTTCAAAAACTTGCAGTCAAAGACATGAATGGTAAGAACTCATATTTAAATCCTCTCCCTCAAGCAATGAAGTCAAGCATTTAGCAACAACACAGAAGGAAAGCCAGTGGTGAACCTCTGCTCTAGTTAAGTATCAGCTAGCTTGCTCTGCAGCTGTGCTTGCAATAACCACGTAGACTCAGAAACAGGACAAAACAACAAAACAATAGCAAAATATCCCTATCTCTGCCTTCTGATCCTTAGCACTATGAAACAGAAAAGGGTAAGATCTTTAACTAAGGGTAATGGAGCCTTTACATAGGCTTGAAGGCTTTCTGCTTGTAGAAAAGATGTGTGTTCTCTCCATACCCCTCTGGTAGCTGCTGTTAACAGCTGCTGGTGCATTACCATTCTTTTTTTCTCCTTGGCAGGACAGGAAAATTGCTCCCCACAGATCAGATGCCAGTCAACATGGCAAAAGGAACTGTGTTGAGCATATTTTCTCTTCCTGTAACACTAAATTGTTTTCAAAATGTTTCGTTTCCATCAAACCACTGCTTGGGGTGAGCTGTTGCTTCTAGATTTTTTTTTTTTGAGCATAACATTAAGTTGTATTTAATTTCCATAATCAACTGAGAAAACACAGTGGATGTTTTTATTTTAGAAGTGCTGCAAAATTTAACAAACCATTAAACTGAAAAAGCTCTTGTCAAAAAACTATTGAAAACTTAATGTTTAGCTAATTTATGTTTTCAAGATTAGCTTTGCACAGTATCACAACTAGATTTTACTACTCAGTATAATTCTCTGCAAAGTTTTTCAAAAGAGGATATTTGGGATTGCATGGCTTCATGTCTAACACAACAAGATATTAAAATTTTGAGTTGAGAAAGCTGCATGCTGCCTATAAACTATGGTATGTAAATGTACAAACATATAAAATATTATCCATATATTGGTACCTGCTGCTTCAAAATAAATTTACTGCCCTTCATAAAAAAGTCCATTTTCTGAATAAAACCAAGAACTGCACTCTCTACTTGACTAATCAACTAGAATTCATGCACAAGCCAGTGCACCCTCAATATTAATGCAGGTGGCTGCTCAGAAGCACGCAGAATGACAAAAGCATTCACTGAGTCTTTTTGGAAGCAGCAATGCTGATTTATACCTTCTTAAAAGGTACGTCAAGAGCCAGAACAGATAAACAAAAATGCAAATAAAATTCAGCAGGAAAAGTGTTCCCTATAAGCAGAGTTCTCAGCATAGTTTTACCACAAATCTGCTCTCAAAAAACAAACCATACTATGAAATGTAATTAGCACCGCAGCTAGAATTAATAATGAGTTAAGAGAAACTGACTTAAAACAACAATCTAACAGATTTGGGGAAGCCATCTTAGTGGGGATATTTCTGTTTGGTTACAGTATCGTATGTGCATTTTCAGTGTTGCATGAATAATAATTAGCATGTCTGTACTCAAAACAAGAAACACTAATCCCCACTTAAAGCTTATACAAGTCTGATGCCTCTAGTTGACAAACGAAATTTTCCTTGTCTATCACTTTATACTCCAGTTGTGGGCTAAAAGGATGTCAAGGTAGGAAGCACACCCACAAGTACTTACAAGTGGGTACTTAAGTAATTCCCCAGTACAGATACAGATCCCAACTCTTACAAAACTGCAGAGAAAAGGTGAAAAAAACCCAAATCAAATGAAAATTCTTTCACTCTTGTCCTCTAAAACACATCTGAGAAGTGTGATTGCTTATTATTAAGCCAAGTGAGATACAGAAGACTGTATCTTAAAAATATTATTCGTCGTTAGTGACTCCATGACCAGTTCTTTCAGTTAAGGCAGAGTGAAGATGTGCTCCCTAGAAAACAATGCTTTGGTGCTCTATGTCAGTAAAACAGGAGTCTAGATCTTTGTGAATGCATCAAGGTCATATCTGGTCTTCAGCAACCAATTTGGGAAGTGATTTTTTTTTTTTTTAAGTTCAAAAGGAGATAGGACATTTGAGTGAAACCATTTTTGGAACTAATTTCTTCTTAAATCTAAGTAGTAAAATACTAAGAAAGTGAAAAACTTGAATTAATTGAGAGACAGCACTCTTCACCATTTTTATTTGCATCAACTGTATATTCAAATTTTGTCAAAGTGCCATTAATCTCCCCTCCATGGTATTTCAAATATTTTCCACAAAGACCTACAGGAAATTTTAAAAATCTACTACAAGTTTTAAGCATTTAGTAATGACTGTGAAGTCCTGATAATTTTCATTTAAAAAAAAACAGCTTTCCAATTTTTTGTAACACTGAGGACTTCTGTACCAAATAATCTGTAGTACAACTCTCTACAAGCACTCAGTAGGAGCTATTAGCATCTAATGCCTATCTTTAAAAATCTCTTCTGTAACTGCTCCCTTTTTTTTGGTCCACTATCTCTCAAGAGTGGCTTCATCTGCCTGATCAAACCCTTCTGCCAGAAACCTGGCAGCCAAGACCCCTGCAGCACTTTGAGAGAAGTACAAAGCAGGCTGGAAAAACCTCTGGCACAACCTTTCAAACAGATATCACATCAATCTCTTCAGGACTGACAAAGAAAACAGCTAATGAGAGAGAGAGATGTCCAAGTACACCAAACGATGGGAGGAAGGGAAAAAACTCCCTAAATTCAACTGTTTAGTTCACATAAAAAGGAAATAAACTCAGCATCATGTAAATGCCACTGGATTTGCATTGTTATCATCCATTCTCACCCTTCATTGAACCAGCTATCGGCATCCACAGCCAGGCACAAAGACCTTGAAGCCCTCAGTAGTATTAACAGTGCAGTCAGCACCTCACAGGGAGCAGGTTCCCCCACTTTAGAGATAGGTATCTGTGATCACTACAGCTAAAACACACAAAGCACGCTTGCTGAGTTGCACACTTTGGCACAAAACCTGCAGGTTTTGCCCTCAGAGCACTCCACATGCCTGAAGTGCTTTGAGATAGAGCAGGAATCGCTACATCCCAAGGAACACTAACTGTAGCTGTGTTTTTGTCCCAAACCTATCAACTAGCAGGACTTAACAAAAGCAAAATTTACCTAGAAGCACAGAGTGCTCAGTATATCTCAGCACAGGCAACAGTGAAAGTAAAGTCTCTACCTTTTTCTGTTTTCAAACCTTCCCAAGTAGCAGATGAAGGAAGGAGATAATCATCTTTGGACATACAGACATACAATGCAGCATCTCAAATATCTTCAAAATGCAGACACTTCCAGAGAACTCTTCTTCTGAAATATAATTTCTGCTAGCAGAGGGTATCTTTCAGATACCTATTATTCAACATCAGAAAATCGTAAGTCGTTAAGCAATGCAGGAATGAGGAATAATGACTGACAGCACTGTCCTTTAACTCTGATTCAACATTAGCCCTAGCTATGCCCACTTCCAGTACATGGTGATGCATTAGCACAAGTGAAATAGAAAATCTTGGTATTCTTTTTACTATTTTTGTAATATTGAATCAGATTCCTGGCAAAAGAAGAAGCAGCAGTAAAAGTAGGAATATTCACCCAGAGTAACTGAAAGTAAAAATAAATTTCAAGATACCTCGTTCATGGTTTGAAATAAAAATCTCCTGACATCTGGTATGGATCAGCTGGCTGAATTGCTCTGATTACTAATCCAAAGCCAAGTTCTTCTTTTATTTATTAATTTACTAATTTATTTCATGGTTATTAAAAATGTGTTTCATAATAAATATGGAGAGTGACAACACAATACTAATTAACAAATGATATGTTCTCAATTATTTAAAAGAGTTCATTTTTTGAAAGGAATTGTGTGTCAGAGAGATTGTCAGTCCTAAATTTTATCCATGCCTTTGCTGTCACAACTTGGTTTTGGCTTTCTTTGGATATGCTAAATTTATAGGTGTTGACAAAGTATTAAGAACTGCAAGAAGTGTCTGTGTAGAGCACTTCAGCAATAATCAGGCCACACCTGGAATACCACGTTCAGTTTTGGTCCCCACTATAAAAAACAGACATGGGCAGGCTGAAGAGGGCCCATAGAAAGGCCACAAAGGTGATCAGATGACTGGAAAGCCTGCCATGAAGGGAAAGGCTGAAACAACAGGATTTATTTACCTTGAGAAAAGAACTCTTATGGGAGCCGTTATCATCATGTTCCAATATTTAAAGGGTGGCTACAAAGTAGAGTGAGACCCCCTTTTTACAAGAAGCCATGTGAAACAAGTTACTCCTGGGGAGATTCTAGTTGGACACAGGAATAAAGATTTTCACAATGAGAACAATCAGCCATTGTAATAACCTTCCCAGAGAAGTGCTGGATTCCCCAGTATTGGGTACATCTAAGATTCAGCTGGACATGGTGCTGGACCATCTAGTCTTGAATCCAAATTTCTATAAGCTCATTTTAGACAATTGAAGCAATTAGAGCTGTGCCTTAAACTTTCCCTTCAGTCTTCTATTCTCTATACTTAATCAATCCAGCCCTCAGCTCTTTGCTGCCTTTCTACCTCGGTGTTCTGCAAAGCTGCTTTCCAGCCAGACAGCCCTCACTGTGTAGTGTTGCATGCAGTTGTTCCATCCCAACTGCAGCAATTTGCATTTGCCTTTGCTGAAGGCAAGGTTCCTCCAAGCCCATTTCTTCAGCCTGTTGAGAGCACTCTGAAGAGCAGCCCTGTGCTCCAGCAAATCAATCACTTCCCTCCAAAAGAGCAACACTGCGCAAACTTACTGAGACTGCATGCAATCGAATCATACAGGTTGTTATGAAGGAGCTAAGCAGTCCTGGCTCCAGTGCTGAGCCCTATGGAACTGCCAGCAGTCAGTGATCAGCTGGGCTTCAGATCACACTGATCCTAAGCTTTTAGGTCCAGCAGTCAAGCTTGTTTTCCAGCTACCTTAGTCTGCCTAATCAGTATCACATCAGTTTAGCCATGAAGGTATTACTGAACTCTGAACTCCAGAGTTCTAATCTTGCTATTTACCTTCCTCACCATCACCTCACAGGTATGCAGCTGGATCTACCACTGACCTTCCCACACTTCACTAGGTCCTCTTTACTCATAAGCAGATGATCACCTTCTGTGACTGATGGGGCAGCACTTGCATTAAAACAGATCCTCAACACATCCCAAAAATCTTGTTGATGACGAGCAGTGCATGTTACACCATCCAGCAGATGTTGACAGGTCAAAGTCGCTCACAGAAACAATGTTTTCCATCAAGCTTCCTCCGGTCCTCTAAAGAAGGTTTCAGACAATTCCTTTCTTCTCTCACTCAGTCTGTATCAGATGTTCTCCGAGACACATTCATGTTGGATTCTCCTTTGATCTTGACCAACTTATTACTCCTTCCAAAGCAACTCTGGATCTGCAAATTCAAGCCACCACTGGAGCACAAGCTGTCCTAGGTTATAATGTAAAAAAGTGCCAGAGGATCTGTATTCTATCTCCATCTTCATTAACTGTTGAAACCAAGGAGGGGCAGTGTTTTTCTCTGCCTCCTCCCCTGGACTATCTCCTGTTAATGAGCCATTAACACCTTGCCCTATGAGTCATAGATAACTCCCTCCGGGAGCCCTTTGTGTTTAATGGGCCATTGTGAGGACCCACCCCATGACTCATACAATGACATCAGCCCATTGTGAGGATCCACCACATGACTCACAGAATTACATAATCCCATTGTGAGATGCTCCACCCAGGGGGAGGAGCCAAGCATTCCCACCTGGATATAATGTGGGAACTGGGACAGAACAAGTAGCCCTGACCCACTGGTTTCCAGAGGACAAGAGCTACCAGACCTGTCTACAGGATCACTACTTCAGCAAGACCACCTCATCTGGACTGCTGCCACCACCCTAACTAGCAGGGTGTCAGGTTGTATTCTGACTCTGTCAGTGTTTTTGTTTCTTTTGTATTATTTGCATGTATTTTACTTTTTCCTATTAAATTGTATTTCTGACTTAGAGTCTCACTGGTTCTGCTATCAAACCAGCACACAAGCCTTCCCTTCATCTTAGCAGCTGGTACTTCCAAAAGAGTCTGTATTCCTCCACTACCACGCACTGTTCGTGTGAGCCATCCCATACCACATTTCTGTGCCCCTGAAGAGGTACCCAGATCCTACCCAGACTTTGTGTTCCCTGTTGCTTCCTAGACACTGTGTTTCTGTACAGGTAGCTGGGCCACAAGGGAAAGCATTAAAGGTTTGGTTATAATTTGGCCATTTAAGTACTTCTCTGGCCCTCATTCCTCCATTTCTCTTTGGGTTTCGGTCTTCATTTCCTGAAATGAATACTCTAAAAATTAAGTTTCATTGAAAGTGGTGACATCCTAACTGAGGCTCAAGCCCTTCTCCATAGGTAAACAAAAACACATGTATGTGTAAGAGAGCAATAGCCCTACCACCTTCCAGCCAGGCTGCTCACTTTCCTTCACGCCTACAGTCAGAAAGAATACCTTGGACAATGTGAAGCTAACCTATATTGGTGCAATGCTACTTGAAGCTGGAAATTACCTGAAAGGACAGTTCTAAAAACTACTCATGAAACTTAATCAAAGCTTTTTAGACAGCTATTCAAACTTAAAATCACATGTGAAGCATTCTTCCCTGAGGATGAACCTCACAGTACAAGCACATTCATTTATGTTCATATCTTCGAAGAACAGATCAGCAAAAACCTCAGAAGTCCAAAAATGTGCAGGATGCATGACTGCTCTTGTGATTAACTACTGAAATTACAGGAAGACAAATACTGGTGGTCTGATTATGAAATTAGATAAGGATATATATTACCCTTTTACGATATGTTCCAAAAATGCTCCTTTTTCGACTTCTTCATATCTCTGTTAAGCAGAATTTTCTGGAAAAGTTGTTGTTAAAAACAAGTACAGTAACCTGCTGAGTACAGAGAATGAGCTACTTTTATGCCTGAAACTTCCCACTGCTCCTAAACAGATTTGTGACTCCAAGCAGACTCATCTATCTCATTAACAAGAAGTACTATTAGGGAAAAACAGAAACCTTTGAATTTAATTAAAATTCAAGTACATTTTGTCTGAATGCATATTTTTATTTATGTTGTTACATACAAAAGGAAGAGCATTATAAAGTTCTATCTGTGCACTTGTTTACAGAGAAAGAATAATCAGCCAATATTTTGAGGGAGCGATATTCAAATAACAGAGGAAAAGGTACCAACTACTAAAATCTGTCAGTTCCTGGTTATACCTTATCTTTGCATGCCATGGTCTACTCCAAAAGTTTCCCAGTGGAAAAGGATGCACCTTGCTACCATAACTTCAAAGTGACACTCAATCACTGTAAATAAAAACAGTTGAGATGCAGAGGTGCATGAAAATCCACTGAGAAATTTTTGAATGGTTTGGGTTGCAAGGGACCTTAAAAAGTCATCTAGTCTAGCCTCGCCTTCTGTGAACAGGGCCATCTTCATACAAATCAGGCTGCTCAGAACCCCACCTAACCTGGCCTTGAATCCCAACTCCCGTTAACATCATCATGTTACTACTAGGATTTGAAATTTCAATTTGAAAGTCTTAATCACACAAACGTATTTTTAAGTAACCTTTCAATTTCAGAGGACTACTTCACAGTTGGTTTTGATAACTGGTGATCTTTTTATACTGTTTTCATAAGGTGAAACGCATAGCCTAGCTATTCTAGGATTTCTTTTGATTACATATTCAAAGGATACCTGTAATGCTATTTCAAAAGTAAAACTTCCAAAAACATATTACCCAGAAAATACCCAGAGGAAAAGAGAGAAGTGCTGGGGAGAGAGAAGAGCAGAAGGAAACCTTAAAGAGTCCTTTAGTTACAGAAGACAAAGCAGAATAAACATAGGCCTAAACCAGAATAAGTTTCAACTGTTCTTCATCTAAATTCCAAAATATTTCTACTGATACCACTGAAAGCACACTCATCTTGTTTTTCTTCCCCACAAGGTCTGTAAGAAGAGGGATTATCCAAAGAGGTGCACAGGACTTAAACTGCTAATAAAAAATTCTGCCCTCATGCTCACTGTCATACATTCTGGTTTTTTTGATAACTGACAAACACAACAAGATTCAAATAAATATCCACTGAATTATAGACGCTCTACCCCTACCAAAAACAAAAAAAAAGGGCACAAGCTGAAAGCCAGTTAAAAAAGCAATCAAACTGAACCCAGCAATAACTACTTCAGTGTTACAAGGGACCCTCTACGTCAGGAGAAAACCCATAGGAGGATGCCCATGCAGATGGTGAGTCTATCCTACAGCCTGAGATTTACATATTACATTTGAAGATGAGCATTTTGAACCAGTTTCCTGAGGTAAAGTCCACTGATTTTTTTTCTACTTCTTTGAGGAAACAATATGAAAGGGGAGACATCTGTCTTGCTCCTCTTTTGAATTCAATTTCTTCAAATAATTTCTGTGCTATCCAACCTCCGATGGGAGAAATTGCTGAGGAGACCCTGTGGTCATCCCTGAACACCTGAGGTTGAACAACTGTGAATTCCAGGAGGCACAGCTATCAAATACACCCCAAGACAGCTTCTGGATGCTCAGCTTCTGCAACCTCAGCACAGCCACTCTACAGCAATAAAGGTGAACCTAACTGAGGCTGAGAGAATTTTTCTTCCCGACGCAGAGCTTCATCCCTAGCAAGCAGAACAATGAAATTAATTTCATCTAAGCAAATTGCTACTATGACATGTTGGGTATGACACATTGGGAAAGAAAGACAGAGTGATATGACCGGCCCCATGTTTAATGAGTGCTTCGGAACTAGATAACATACACGTAATGGATTCACCCAGCCTCTCTCTGGAAGCATACACTGCCTAGACAAAAGCACTCCACCAATTTACCCACCTGAGGCATGCAAAGTGACATCAGTTGCTAACAACAAGCTCCTGGACTGCAGTCACACTGTAGTTTGAAAATGTTGATGTCTTAAAGCCAGACCAACAAGGTCCTAGTGGTACAGAACTGAGTGTTAAAGAGACCAATACCCAGCTCAGAGACCATACTCCAAGGGCCCCAGATGAAAGGAGCTGGAAGCCCAGCCTCAAAGCAGATTAGAGCCTGGCCAGGAAAAGCAGCAGCAATTACTTCAATGTAATTTATCAGGGTCCTACATCTTTGAGATCCAACATTCCAGATCAGGCTCTGTCAAGACAGCAGGCCCAGCATAAATGATGGACCTCTCAAACATCATCCAATCAAATTTCATTTCTGGGTCAGATCAAGACAGCATCTAAACCAGCAGAAAAAAGGTCATACTTGAAGAGGGAACACAAGAAATAAGGGAAGTATGGAATGGTCATTCTCAAGTCTTACCTTCTAGCTTCCAGTGAAGACCATTGCTTTCTTTTCACTGTAGGCAGTCTTCCCATTAAATTCTAGCCCAACAGAGTGCATTGGAAGCTATAAATACCAACACAGTCGTCATCTACCATTTCCATGGCTAAACCAGCTCATTTTTATAGGAGCCCTCTCTCTAGTTCCTAAGGTACTGACCCTCCTTTGTGCTGACAACACCAATTCAGTATCACACGTCCATGAGCCTCTGATCTGACAACTTATTGACTTTCACATATTCGACAGAGGATGGATGACATTAACCTGTGATACACAGCATTTCAGAGAGGACACCTTATTTCTGGGATTTCATGAGTCTTTTTTCTAATGAAGAATATTGGCATTTAAGTTTCACTCATAAGCCCAAGTATTGTACACCAAGGAAAATACTATTCATTTTCAGAAGAAGCAGGATCCTGAGGGAGAAAAAAAAAAAAACAAAAAAAAAAAAAAAAAAAAAA
>VXBU01008277.1:178229-218848 GCA_013400315.1 Bombycilla garrulus
ACACAACAACAACAAAAAAATTCCCACACACAACCATCTAAATTTGCTCTGTCTAATTCATTTGGGAAGCAGAGGGAAAACAAATTTGAAAAACACCAAACTTCATGGAAACTTATTCCCTCAAGTCAGGGTCTGAGAAACTTGGTCAACTTTTGCTTGCAAACTTTAGAATTCAGAAACTTCGTGAGTTTTCCACTGCAGCAAATGGCAGAGCTTTAAAAAAAACTCTAAGACTTTAATTAGACATTAAGATATCCTTTTCCCAGCTCCATCCCCTAGGATATGTTCAAAGAAAGTTGCATTTGAACAACTTTCAGCAGTCTGGGGAAGGAGCATTAACTTTCAAGACTTTTCTTCCACAATCTGACAAAATCAGACAAGTTGGAAAACTCTACCTACGTATCGCTGAAATACACCAAACATTTTGATGAAAACAGTTTTGTGCTTGTATCTTTGATCTAGGATCTAAGTTACCACTCTAGATGAATCTAAACCAAGTATTCAGGTATTTCAAATGCTGAATGACAGACCAACTGAGGATTAAAGGTCAGGCCAATAGCTTGAAATGTAGTAAAAACAGACAATGCTGAAGTACACTTAGATCTTCACGCAAATAGCCTTCAGGCTTGCTATGAGTTTGCTCAAAGTGAGACAGCATGATCTATTCAAGTTGTGCTCCAGGCTGGATGCTGTAAGACAGAGTTGTGCTCATGACTATGGTATAAATTTGTTGCATTATCTATTCTTTTGGATTCAGCTGTATTTCACTACTGACAGAGCAGATTTATTCTGCAGCTTTACGTGACTATCATGGGACTAATTCCCTATGAGATTTATATAATTTAATTTTGGGCTTCTTGTTGTCTGTCCAAAATGCTTTCACCTGCTGATTTTTCATACACCTGGAAACAAAGCTGAGGCTTCCTCAACAATTGTGGTTCCTCAGGGCCTATATAGGAAATTGTTACTGCTCACATAATAAATTCCCTGTGTACAGGACATAGGTAATCCAAGAATGCTCTTTCCAATGATTTATTTAGCTGCTGACTTCAAGCTTCCTTTCCACATAACAGCTTTTCTGTCATTTAATCAGAGATAAACAAGTTCCTGAAAGGTTCTTCCAGTTTAATATTGGGTTATCAGACAGTTAAAGCACTAAAAATAATCCATTAAGGACCATTCATGATCTTAGTCAACAGGTTTTGATTGAGATTTCAAAACACAGCAGCCATTATTACAGGTATGCTGGAACAACTAAATCTAAGCAGTAACTTTGCCAAGATGCCCAGAATTTCTCATTTACAAATGCTTTTTGTATTAATTCTTGCCTGCAGTAACCCATCAGCAAAAAACATCATTCAGCGACATGTGTTAACCAGTATTCCTCAGTAAAATATCAAAGGAAATAATTACCAGTATTTCTACTCCTAATATCACTTTGACACTGCAGTAGGACTGCACTGATACCACACTGATACTACTTGAAAATATAAGCATAGTAACAAAAATAATCCATGCGCACACATACATCCATTAAAAACAAAAAGTTTTGTAACAATCCCATCTTAAAAAAACCAAAGTTTTTTTCAAGTTTCCAGAGAGGGTAGTATACACACCACTGAAGCTAAGGTGCTTACATCGGCAACTATTATCCTGTGGCTCCTCAATACCCAGTAGAGAAAGAAATGCTTTTCCAGGAACAAATTCAGAGCAGAGACCCAGTATAAGCTCTTTGTAGAAAAAAAATTCCTATAGAAGTGAAGGAAACATAAAAGAAGCACAAGAGAAACTGTCTGACTGATGTTTAGTGGTTCACACTGGAACACAGAGAAACAAAAAAAATCCTCATTATATCACACTGTCTCTTCAGGCTGGCAGAGCTCAATGAAACAGGATTCCGACATGACTGGATTACTGCCTTCTCATTCTTTGACGAGTCCTCATCTCAGCAATTCTGAATTATGGCCACAGGAAATAGATTTCATGGATATTTTTATGAGAAGAGAAACAGAGGTCATATCCTCCCAGTATAGAAACAATAATGTTTATCTAGTGTCTGGCTTCTGCAGTTATTCAATTTAATTAACCTCATGACAATACCAACATGATCTGTGGTAGAATATAAGATGAGATTCCAGTTGTCTCACTGATTTCAGTTTTGTTTTGAAGTTTCAAAGCAGTGATTTGGAAATTTGAACAGAAAGAATGCTATCATATTCTATGAGATTCCTGAACAATCCGAAGTCTTACTTTGAATTACCTTCAATATGCAAACTACTGACCAACTATATTACTTGTTATTATGCCAGGGCAAGTGTTATCTTTTAATGTTACTGACATATAGATCTGCATTGTGAAAAGGAAATAATGTAGGTTTATGTCATCTAAGAGTCAAAGGTTTCAAGGACTCAAGGATTCATGGATGCCCAGCACCTGGGTAGCTAATAATCTTATTCACAGTCCTGTATTTGTTTAGGAATCTTCAAGATAAACAACTTGGGCACTTGACTTCATTTCATGTAAATCTTGAGATCATAAGTATGAATGATGAATTTTGCAGGAGAGATGCTTTTATGACAGTTTGCACTATGAAGAGCAACTGTAACACAATTCACCTTGAGAATACCTGAAAATGAGTCAGATCATATGGCAAGTAATTCGCTGTAAGTGGAAGGTAGAATGGAGATATTCCTCTGGAATGAAGATCACATCTCCAGCCCTCTAGAATTTCAGACCTTTCTCAAACATAAGACTTTATGATTTTCTGGTATTATTCAGAAGGTATAACACTTTCTAGATAAGTTACATTAATCAGGAATTTGTCAGGAGTAAGCATTCTGTCTTACTCCCTGTCTTCTATTCCTAAAGGAAAAAAAAAGTTAACTCTTATAATTAGAAGAAACAAAAACAAACTTTGACACTATTATATTTTTTCAGTTAAGCCAGTTGATATGCTTTTACATAATCCTGGTCCCTGATGTGAAAACACTTCTGTACCCAGCTATAACAAACACTTAAGATTCAGCCAGGTTGCAGACCACATAAGAATCCATAATCCTGGCTATAGCAATTAACATCTCCAGCCACTGGTCACAGCCAGAATGGCTTCATGAAGGGAAAGTCCTGCCTATCACACCTAATTTCCTTTTATGACAAGGTAACCCACCTAGCTGATCTATGAAAGCCAGCAAATGTAATTCCTTTGGACTTCAGCAAAACTTTGATATTGGCTCTCACATCTGGTCAAGACATCCAATTCACAGCTGCATAACTGTGTCACAGCTCACAGGTCAGGCACAAACAGTTATGGCGTTTGTGAATGGGGTAACATCAGACTTTACAAACTATAAAAACTGCTCCAAACTTTCACAAAGCAGCAATCTTCCAAACATTTTCCTGGAAACTTGTGCAGTTTCTCCCCTGAGTAGGGATGCCAGCTTTTCTGTTACTACCAAGAGGTTAAGAAGAACTCTGTGTACATTATCATCACTCTGGTAGTAAGTTACATTCAACTCCTAATCAATTCTACTTCTTTTACTAGCTTTTTCTTTTGCTTTTGTTAATGTAGGAACCTCGATAAAGTGTACTGTTTTACATCATATTGTAATCTATTTGGAGTTTTACACTGTGTAGTAACTAATTCTGATTAAGATCTTTCATCTGTTACCTCTTGTCTGTTTATTACTCACTTTTATAAATAGATCTGGTTTGCCATCATGAGAATTTTCAGAGTGATTCCTTCATTTTAAAGTGTGGTCAATTTCTGAGACTAAAGCAGGGCCTGTCTGAAGCTTCCACTCATCCCATGACAGCTGGCCAGTGAGATCAGATAATACCATATGTTGGTTACAGATAGTAATGTGTTATGCCTCATTTCTTGTTTTAATTTTGTCCGTGGATTAGTAAGGCTGAAGTTTTCTACGAGTGAAGTAATTGCAAACATTTGCCTTAACCTTTCCCCTGCCCTCCTGCCCCCCAAGGTGTTCTCTAATACTTGCTATGGAAGAGCGACTGATGATTAACATTTCTTAAAGGCAAGGGTAAAAAAAAAAAGTAAATGCAACAAAATGCACAGAAATGCTACAGTGGCCTGGAACAATTTCATAAGAGAAATGGAATGCAGAGCACAAAATTTTCTTTACTGTGTTAGAGAAGTTTCTTCAGTTCAACCAAAGAATAATCAGAATATTATAAACAGTCTTTTCAGATTAATTTGCAGTCTATGTCTCATCATTTGTGACTGGATTTCGGTCAACAGAAGGAACAGTTTCAGGAACAGAAGAACAAGTTAAGGACCTTAACTGTTCTTTGAGCAGATAAACTAATTAGCCTGGTGTCTCCCATGTCCCTCACAAACCCAAATTTTCCTTCAATTACTGACATCTGTCATTGTAATAGCCGGTATCTGCCCAACATGCTCAGAGCCACACCAAGTCTGTGTAGGTTTCTTGTTTCAGACTAATCCAGTTGATACGCACCAGTTCAATTCTTGCCCAAAATACTCCTGCACGCAGCACCACATACTCAAGTTTAATCCTAGACTCCTCAATACAGGACTCTTGTTCCCTTTCCTCCCAGAGATGCATTGAGCTGCTTCTAACAACACATACAGAAAGTAAGGGTCATAAGAGCAGAGGTCTCCTTTCCTTCTTCACAGTGGGGGCATAAACATGGGTTTCTACTCTTTGTCAACACCAATTTTCATGTAACCTCTAAATTTTTAAGATCTTGCTTTAAATTGGCAAAAAGATCCCTTAGCTATCAGAGCACAGACAGAGATGGAGTAATGGCATATGCTTCATTTCCTTTGGTAGTCTGGCAACAGATTAGGTAAAAGGATGCATTTTTCAGAAAATGTTTATGTCACTCAGTGTGCCATCTAAAATTTTTGAATCTGTAACTTATCATCTAATGCACGTTCATTTGAAAGTGGGAGACAAAGGAAGAACGTGAGTATAAAAAATACTCAAAAAGACTTTTGAGGCATAGTGGTAAGCATAACAACATTATACAGCTAGTTTAAATAAATAAATAAAATCTTTAATATTTAGCTAGGTAACAGCAATAAAATTAATAGTGAATGCTTTGCTACCTTGACAGTAAATTGACATAAACAAATTTTTAAAACATTTCCTGTCATGTAAATGAGCTAAAACGCTGCTTCCTGAATAATAATATTTGGACCGTGCTGTCTTACAGCAAGTCCCTATAAACAGAAGATGCAGTTAACAATAGAGATAATGGAAAAGCTGACACCTCCAGCACTTTTTTTATGTTGCATTGTTTTCTGAAAGACTAGAGTAAAACACCATAAGAAACACTGCAGAGAAGTCCAAGGTAAGGGCTCGGCATTTAAATTTCCCAAAAGAATTACTCTTTTGACATTTCCCTTAAGAAAGTTTATGATGTACGGTGGTTTTGTTCTGCTTTTCACTACGAAAAAGTGATCAGAATAATGATAGTAATTGGTAAACAGACGAGGGAGAAATCCCAGAAGCAATCTCATATTAAAAGGCCACGCTACATATTACTGAGGAATACTGCTCTAAAACAATTTTAGTTGACTCAGAGATGGATTTTTTGCTGTGGGTTGTTTGGGTTTTGGTTTATTTTTTTTTCCCTCAAATAAAACTTTCCAGAAAGCAAGACAGCACATTAAGAAGGTCTCAACAGGTCATATAATCCCTGGTAAGAACAATCACTTCTTCTACAGACACCCACATAGCTTCTCTGACTGAGGCTTCCAGCAGCAGAGATCTCCACAACATTCCCCAGGCATTAGATGAGGTCACCTACCTCACTAACTTTCAAAAAAACTAATTTCCTAACATCTAACCTGAATCTCTCTCAATTCAAATTAATTTTCCTCTTCTCCTGCTCTCAGTAGGCCTTGGAACTCCTCTTTCTTCCCTCTACTTTTCTTACCTTCTTGATTCTGACATTTATCCCATTTTTCTTTAAATTCAGTGCCCCAAACATGATATATAAGTTCTGCCAATATCCTACTAGACATTAAATAATATAATGTTACTTATAAGTTTTTTTTAAAAGCAGAACAGTGTGGGTACACATTTAGTGTACTATCCAATACAGTTACCATAAGCTTTTCTTCAGTATTTTGTAAATAAGGGTTCCTTCACTTTGTCATTGTGCAGCTAATTATTCCAAAGGGTAGCAAATTGCAAAGTGCTCACTAAATTTCTACCAACTTTTTATAGACTGTTGCGCCGGCATGTTTATCCTAATCCTGTCCTCCAAACTTCTTGCTGTTTCCTCCTCATGGCCACCTGCAAAGTAAAGAAGTATGCTGAGCAGACCCAAACTAAACCCTCCAGAAACACATTCAGTCCCCTATTCAACAGCAGATGCTTCACACAATTAGTCTGCACAGTTGCCTAAACACTAGTTGATTCAGATTGCAGCTGTCTCATCTACCATGGCTTTTTGGGTTTTTTTTGGGGGGTGTTGGTTTGGGTGTTTTTGTTTTTNTTTTTTTTTTTTTTTTTTTGGTTATTGTTTTTGGGGTGGGTTTTTTGTTTTTTGGTTGGTTGGTTGGTTGTTGTTGTTTTGGATTTTTGGTTAGAAGTGCAGAAGGCAAAAAAATAAATATGTCCAGGTGTTCAAGGCAAATGGCATCTCATCTACAGTCTCTCTGACTCTAAAAGGCCTGCCACTTTTATATAAATTAAATTAGACTGGTTTGAAAAGAGTTACCCTCAGTCAAGATGCCTTGTATGGGTTGGTTTTATTCAATTTTGTCAAAGACTGTAAGCTCCAGAACTTAAGCTGAATTAGGTAAATTGTCTGCAATTCTCTCATTTTCCTCTTCCATTCTCTTACTTTTTTCCATCTTTGTGAAAATTCACCATCTTCACTGNTACTAGACATTAAATAATATAATGTTACTTATAAGTTTTTTTTAAAAGCAGAACAGTGTGGGTACACATTTAGTGTACTATCCAATACAGTTACCATAAGCTTTTCTTCAGTATTTTGTAAATAAGGGTTCCTTCACTTTGTCATTGTGCAGCTAATTATTCCAAAGGGTAGCAAATTGCAAAGTGCTCACTAAATTTCTACCAACTTTTTATAGACTGTTGCGCCGGCATGTTTATCCTAATCCTGTCCTCCAAACTTCTTGCTGTTTCCTCCTCATGGCCACCTGCAAAGTAAAGAAGTATGCTGAGCAGACCCAAACTAAACCCTCCAGAAACACATTCAGTCCCCTATTCAACAGCAGATGCTTCACACAATTAGTCTGCACAGTTGCCTAAACACTAGTTGATTCAGATTGCAGCTGTCTCATCTACCATGGCTTTTTGGGGTTTTTTTTTGGGGGTGTTTTTTTTTTTTTTTTTTTTTTTTTTTTTTTTTTTTTTTTTTTTTTTTTTTTTTGGGTTGGCTTGTCTAAGGCTATGAATAACTATNTGGTTGGTTGGTTGTTGTTGTTTTGGATTTTTGGTTAGAAGTGCAGAAGGCAAAAAAATAAATATGTCCAGGTGTTCAAGGCAAATGGCATCTCATCTACAGTCTCTCTGACTCTAAAAGGCCTGCCACTTTTATATAAATTAAATTAGACTGGTTTGAAAAGAGTTACCCTCAGTCAAGATGCCTTGTATGGGTTGGTTTTATTCAATTTTGTCAAAGACTGTAAGCTCCAGAACTTAAGCTGAATTAGGTAAATTGTCTGCAATTCTCTCATTTTCCTCTTCCATTCTCTTACTTTTTTCCATCTTTGTGAAAATTCACCATCTTCACTGAAAATTCTGCCAATGTTTTCTTGAACAGGAATATTTTACCCATTTCCCTAAATGGGATGACATTCATCAGGTTCAGCCAATACAACAGTAATCGCTTTTTTCCTCTTCCTACACCTACTCATTGACCATAATCACACTAGCTACATGAGAAGATCACTGTTAATTCCCTTTTCCAACTATAATGATTACCCATAGATTTCCACACTCAAATTAAGCAGCAGTCTCTGGACCTCAGAGCATGTACAACCTTGACAAACCAATGTCACTCCTGTTAATAAGGCAATATAAATATTCAAGCCTCTGAATCACTTCACCAGATTCTTTAAAGCATGTAACTTTGATAGTTCTTCCCCTTTATTTCTTGCGTATCTTGTATGGCATTTAGAAATCTAAGATGGGCAGCAGACTGCTGCTTTTTGCTCTTGTCTCCCACCTTAGACCAGCAATCATATCAGTATGCCCTAATATTAACAAAGACATGTATTTCAGCATCATTGTGTCCTTTTTTTTTTTCTTACAACACTACATTGACTGTCAAGTTCTCAGAAGAGATAAAAGCCACATTCCCATCCCAACAGCCACTAACTCAAAGCGCCCTAACCAGCATCATTCTGGCTTACCTATCAAACCAAATTTTAACAATAAGAACTGCAGAAACAAAAAGACCAGCTGGAAAATGCAAATGTGAATCCTGGCTGTAGCAGCAGTGTCTCCTCATCCAAGCAGGACCTGTCTCTGAAAAACTAAAGCAGTTTTTCATCTCCAAGGAAGAAGATGCACAGACCATATCTGTGACACTTTCACCCCTGTCCTTCCTCCCTGATATCCAAGAACTCCACTTTTCAGGCTCCCAAGCAAGAAATTACATGTGGTGAACTCTCTCAGATGTAAGCAGCTAAAAATATTTTTCACTGAAATTGGAACAGATCAGCAGTAATCACTTTGCAAAGAATATTGAGACCTCCAAAACTGAAAATATAATTCAAAAGTAAATCTCTCTCAAGAACATATTCAATTGCATTTGCATTTTCATTCTTATGAAAATATCTTAGAAAAACTGAACTATGAGTCTTCTATTCTTGTTATCAGAAAAAGATAAAAGGAAAGGAAATTAGAGCTTGTTGTTTGGGTTTGTTTGGATTTTTTTAAACCTTAACACTTCCAAGAAGCCAGATCCCAAGAAATCCTGCTCAAATAACTTTAATTTTGTTTAAAAAAAAAAAGGAAAAAAAAAAAAAAAACCAAAAAAAAACCACACCAAAAAACCCAAAGGCAACACAGCCCTAGACTTTATCTCTGCTATTGACTTTTGGAAACGTGTAAAGCTTACTAAGGCTGTAGTTAATTATGACTTAGTGAGGTTTTCTTTCTCTACACTACTTCACACAGTACATCTACGAAATAATTACAGCAAATTTCCCAAGGTCAGAAACCAATGTCTATATGGACAAAGTCTGTAAGCAGCGAGAGACATCACGAAAAAAAAAAAAAAAAAGCTTTTAACACAAGAAGCACATATACTCTTTACAAGCATCCATAAACCCCACACTGACCAGACAGAATACACATACAGTTTTGTACACAGAGATCCACATCTCATTTTCTCAGTGATGAACTAAATCATTGGGAATTCATAGCTAAGGTCATTACTCTCTCCCATAGGCTGTTGGCTATCTTTGCTGCATGCCCAAGCTCACTCTTTTGTAAACCTGTACTAGATCCAGGCCCAGCCTGGTGAGTAGGAAAAAAGCCTCTGCACTAATTGCAGTATCTAGTCTCAGGGTATCCCAATCCCATTACTCTGCACATGGCCTAAGTTCACCCAACACCTTTACCTCAATTTCCAAAGGTGCTGTACTGAAAAAAAAATTTGTTTCAGTGGAATTTGGTTTCACAAGTATAAACAGTAGTATTAAAAAAGGATCTTCAGGAACCATACTAAATTTGAACATCCAGTACTGGCAGGGCTTAGATTTGTGAACTGGTGGGCCCAGGAAATTCTACAGAAAACCAAATTTCTTCTTATTTTCCCCCTTCCCCAGTAATAGATATTAAATCAAGTTTACATATAAAGATACTGCTTCTAATAGTTCTTTGGGAAGAGTTCCCCTTTTTCTCATTAAAATTATAATATTGTAATTTAGAAAAAAGCTATGAGAGATTATATGATGGATAACAAATAAAGCAATAGCAATAACTTTTAGGAATTATTAACAGGCAAACTATTCTTGCAGGGCATATGGGAATTTCTTGTTTGTTTGAAGTAGCACAATCTCAGCCATATTCTTGTCCATGATTGCCTCACCCAACAAAACGTAGCGGTCATCTCAACCATGAGACCAGACAAAGCTTAGCCCCATAAGAGGGAAGCAACCTGAACTGATTCATTTGTTTATCAAGATGTGGAAAGCCACTGGATTGCCTCTAGCCCACCTGTAGTAGTTAATTATACAAACATGCCCCACAGAAATCTTTCAAGGGGATTCTAACACCCACAGCCCCTCAATCCATTCTCAAATGCCGTGTTATGTTAACTCCACAAAATACACAAAACTTCATTGAAACTGTTAATGGAAAATGCAATTGCTAATAAGAAACATTAGTTCTGTTTATATTCTGTTAATATTCTCCTCCTTTCCCTGAATCTCTAATTCAGGTAAAAGATAAGCCCTTTGCAAATTTCTACCCTTTCAGATTTTCTCTTTTGTCACTGTCCTAGTATTGCTTCAACATAATTCCTGTATTTGGAGTTTTGTTTGGTTGGTTTTCTATAAAAGATGTTTGGCAAGGTGCAATATCACTCACAATATACCAAAAACATAAATATTAGAAACAAAAAATTAAATTATATGAAATACACTATAATATCAGCAAGGCTCTGTCTTCTTACTTTGTAGAGCCTTTTATTAAAATCTAATACAAACACCAGATTAATGTGACAGCCATGAGTATACAAACTAAGTTACAAAGGAAATAAGCTTTTATTACTTTTCTAAAGATACAACTAGCTTAAAAGTAAGAGAAGGATGATAAAAATCGCTCAGAGCAGAAAAAAAAAAAACAAACCAAAACCACAAAAAACAGCGTTTCTGGAAATAAATATTCAAATTGTTGAGCAGTTAATTGGATTTCCAGGCTTACATTTACTACAACAATCCTCCTTACACAAAGTCTTTACTTAGGCCGTGTATTTCCTCATGTACAAGGCAAGTACAAGAGGATTTAAATAAAACTTTAACATTTGAGTTATTTCAGTTCTTGTGATGGAGTTAAGCACTAGCACACAATATCAATACAGGCAATAACCAGGGCCAGTAACAAAAAATAGAACTGGATTAGTCAGATACCAAAGACATGCATAACAACACACCTTAAAATAGGTTTTGCCCTGCTGGAATTCTCCAGCAAAGTGGTATGACTTCAAATGCAACAGTTGCAGAGCTCCAGCTGGAATCATCCTTCTCAAAACTCATCAGACATTGGAGTGAGTCACTCTTTATCATTCACATTAACAATAGCAAGTTTTAGTGCCATTAGTGAAGTCAAACATTAAACTTTTTCTAAACCACTGAACAGATGTTCCAGCCTTTATGCTAGAATGACATTCTTCCTAGTTGCCTCTCTTATATCCTATCAGAAACCTGTTGTTCTGGCAACACTGCACAGGACTTGAACTTCATCCCAAACTTCTCTGATCTCCTTCCACCTCTGCAATTCCTTTTGCCAATTCCCTTGCAGAGAGCAGCACCAGCAGCTAATACCTGTGCTGCTAGCAGAGTGAGGTCTCATAAGGAGATGGAGAGACAAGGCTACAAAAGTGATGGCAGCAGGGCACAGGAGGAACATTTTTCACAGGTGGATCTGAGCACCAGGAAAACACAGTGGTGGGATGGGATGGAGCACTGAGCAGAAAGGGGCCAGATGCAACACCAACTATCCTGTTTACATTTCAGAAATCTGCTGTCATAGTTTAAGGATATATCTTCACAATGAGCTGTAATTAAGCCTTTTCTCTTCTTTATTCCTCCTTGCCCTAAAAGGCCACTTACTGCACATCCTTCTGCCCCACTGGAGTCTCATGAAGCTGGGAATGAAAGCAACAGAGCTCCTTATCTTCAGAAGACATAACTGCAGATTGCTTCCAGCTGAAATATTAGAAATCTTTTCATGTAAAGTGAGTTGATATGACTCATTTGCTAATGTCATAAGCCTGTGGCACAAAACATCTTTAAAAAGATAGTTTTGTCTAACTGCTTATTAAATAGAGTCAATTTTTATATTACTATCTTTTTGTTTTCCTTCTACATCCCAAATAATCTAATTTCTCAACAATTAAGCGCTTTCTTTAATATACCCCTGCTGATTTAAACAGAAAACAACAGAAATAAAAGGGTATAATCTTTATTAGGTCAGTGATAGTTTCAATAGGTTGCAGTAAATTAAAATTTTCATTATATGCAATTAAGCAACTTCATTAATATAACTGCCATTTTCCTCCCTCTTTTGGCTTAGTATATGCCAGTAATTATATTGAGACACACATTCATTCATGCACATACATATAATCTCCACCAACAACCTCCACACTACTTGCAGGTAAAAATTGGTAATGTGCTTCTGAAAGCCAGTTAAGAAATGACACCTAAAAAAAACCTTCCCATCCTGGACAACAGTGTAAGAATCACCCTTCAGCTGTGTAAGTATAACACATGGGAGCATATATGTACTTAATTCTCTTAATAAATCAGATCCTATTTGTTTTCCAGCTACAGCGCCTGGACATGATTCAGAATCTGAACTGCCATTCCACAATACAATACTGCTCCAACACCTCATCGAATACTAGTCTGCTCTTAAACTTCATGTTTCCAACTTTGTAGAAGAGGGAGTTATGTTATGAAACTAGTAAAAAAAAAGTCCAAAAATGTTTTGATTGTCTATCTTGCAGAAGGGAAGCAATTTTCAGCCAAGTAATTGGTACATTTTCTTAGTGCATTATGTTTCTCAAAACATGTTACTGTAGGTGGAGATTAGCATCCCTTTTTCTTCAAGAGGAAAATTACTTGTCTTCTATAGTGACTGGAGCTGTCATTCCAAGAGCTGACAAATGTTAATCTCTGAAAGTGTTCTTTACAAACATCTCAAAAATAAATAAATATATTCAGAACAAGGATCCAATGACCAAAGAAAGGTTATAAATAGAAAGAAAATACCATACCAAAATATTCAAATATTCAATCACATATCCATCATTTCCACCATAAGGAAAACTACTTTAAAATAGCTAATTTGGCACATTAACAACTAATATGGAACATTGCCAGAGAAAGAACACAAATATTATTTATTAACAACAACAAAAAAAAGTTAGCTTTATCTCCCAGTTTGCAGATAACATCAAAGAGGAAATGAAAATAGACAATAGTTCCATTCCAGCCATCCTGTCTAGTAATCTGTGCAGACAGATTACCAAAATTTTTACATCTGCAATTAGAAAACTGCACTGATATTTTTCTTTAATTCTTTTTGTTGTTCATCACATCCTTACTGCAGTTTCTTGAAAGTGTTTCCAGTGCTTGCAACAACAAACGTGAAGCTGCACTGCCTTATCCCACACGCTGAAAGCAGGTCCACAAAGTCCAAACAAACCAATTTGCTCAAATCAATTCATTAAACTACAGTAACTACCATAATTTGTTTAAACCATGATGCCAATACGCTGTCATACTATCTATATATAGCACACTCAAACATTTAAAATTTCAACCAGAAAACTCATCTTGGTTTAAAAAAATTTTAGCAATACTAATACACGCAACATGAAAGGACACAAAATATTTTCCTTCTTATTTGCAAGAAATTGTCAATCACAGAACAAGGTACCTTACTGAGATTTTGACTGAGAAACTCTCTTACTCTTTCTGTAATATTTCAGAAAAGCAACTACACTTAGCCACATGACACGGCTCTTGGAGAGGGTCGTGTGCAGGGGCAGGAATTGGACTAGATGTGCCTTGTGGATCCCTTCCAACTCTGCTCACTGTGATTCGGTGATTAAAATCAGAACCAAATGGAGAAGCTTCTTTTCCCAAGGTGAGACTTTTGCTAGGAGATAAATACCAACATGCCAGAAAACTTGAGCTAAAATTACACCTATACAGGATGTAGGAACACCTTCAGAGAACTACAACCTGAGCAATAATCAAATTAGCAGTCAATACAGATCACTAATGTAATATCCAAAAGAAAAGCACAAAAACAAGAACAGACTAGGAGATACTCATTATACTCTCAAGACCTTTCATTTCTCAATCTCCCAATGTAAACCAAGGATTTAATTTTAGTATAAAAATTAGTGCCCTATCAGATGAGTAACAGCAATATAAATAAATCAGCCTTGCAATTAGTTTAGCCTAGGGTTATAAGTAACTCTTCTAAATGAACTAAGAAGTACACCACAGAATTTCCAATGTATTTAAAGAACCACCTTGTTGCAAGAGATGGACCTTCCCTGCTCAGAGTCAGATTTGAACATGTTACCTTCAAGCATGTCATCATCACAGCATGGGCTCTGCCCAACACATAACCCCACATAAATTTACAGGCTCTAAACAATGGGATTTAGAAAGAGTGGATGAAAAATTTGCTGTGAGGAAGAGGGGGTGGAAGAATTAAGACATAATTCCTGCAGTGTTACAGAAGAATTAGTATCTCAAATGATACAGAAGACAAAGTAATACAGACCGAGGGCAAGCAAGCAGGCGATATTTTTTAGTGTCAGACTATACTTGCCTCGCAGTAAACCAAGAAATGACAGCTTCAAACCGAGAGCTGCAAAACACCCCACTGGCTACGAGGCAGAGCTTCATGTTTCTTTAGCCTTTCATCTTCCCCATTATAAGGTCTGATGTTCACCAGATGCAGTGCCTGATTTCAGCATTTTCTTTCAGATACTGTGGGGACAGATCTGGATTATATACCCCCATTCCAAAGGTGGAAGGGACACAAGGCAGCCCACTACACCTGCCCCAACCAAGAATCATTTCTCATGTATCCTCCCACACATAGCCAATCATCTACATCCTGCAAAGTTCACGAAGCAGAACTATACAGCAGGAGAAGAAAGGTAGACATGAAAATTTTCTTCAGATTAGATGTAAAGAAGAACAACTTAGAACATTTAAGCCTCTGAAAGGCTTAAATGAAAGACTTATTTAGTTCATTCAGTTTGTTACATGGAAGTTCATATGGTGGAAAAACAAAGGAAGCTGTGATACCTTATCATTGACAGGCCATTATTTTAAAAGTAAAAGTAATTAATGAAAATAATAGTATGCACTGCAGAAAATAATTATGTAATAAAATATGCAGTATCATAGATTGAATATATTCTGCCAGTACATAGGTTATGAGGCTGAGAAAAATACTGTTTCTTCTAAAGACAGAATGTCATACCTATATAGTCAAACATATTTGATAATTTTTGTATCTTTAAGTAGGAGTGGGATTATTAATTAGCTGCCTCAAGTCTGCACTATGGCATACACAAATTTGTCCAATGCTTATTATTAGTGAGTCTTTTGATCATACAATTACTTTGTTTGCAAATAAAAACAGCTTTTTTCATCAGTTATAGTAAGGTGCCAGTTTAAGTCACACAGGAACAAGAAAGATGTGGGAGTAAGCCAAAGTTAAAACTTTGTGATACAAAACAGCAGGGTGCCTGCTGTCTTTAGCATTAGCATTTAAGTTCACTGCAGCTCAACTCATTCTGTATCAGAGGAGATTTATATCAAGCTGTGGGAAGGCATGTCAGCTTCTGGTTCTGTCTTACAGAATTACCATCAGGAACACAGATTATAAGCAGCAAAAAATAAAAGCAAACTTAGGGGAATATTTCATGTGCTACCAAAACTTGTAAAGGTTACCCTGGTGCTAGAGTTACTTTCAAAACATCTTGCTCCTCAAGATACTTCTTGAAAAGAAAGATTTTCTTTTCTAATTCAGGTGTATATTGAATTGGAATTCTAAATAAATGCAAGCCAGTATCAAACTACATAATTTGCTTTGTCTTATGCCATTCTGAAGTAACATTTACTGTTCATTTGTTCTTTTGCTGCCTCCTTATGCTGAGATTCCCAGAGGTGCAGTGACAGCCACAAACATTCACAAGGGCATTTTGACCATAGTATTAAACTACTCAAATTGAAGGAAAAAGCATCTTGAGGATGAAACCTGGATAACTTACATCCCGAAAAAGAAAAAGTGATTTTCTATCTGGGATACAACCGAAACCTCAAGTTTGATATTTCCTCTTAGAATATTACTTTATTAATAGTAGATCTTACGACACACTGTTTCATAAGCAAAATTATTTTCAATAGCATTGAAATATTTGACTATGCAAATACAGACACATAATGGAAAAAAAATCTTAAATTTTCTCTTTGTTTAAATATTTAGCTGTGAACATGCTTTTTCAACACAGCACGATTACTCAAAACTTCACTGCAGTAAGACATAACTTCTGTATTGGAAAATGTTTGACACCACCAAGTAAAAAAGAGCCCACATATGAAAATCCCTCCCTATTCTACTGCCTTCCACTGCTGTTACATCAGCCCAATACCTGTGATACATTAACTCTACCCTGCAGCCAAGTGAATTTCTGTTAGTGACTTCTTATGGAAGAAAGTAAAAACAGGATGGTCAAGAGCTGTGAGCTCTGCCCATCACAAAAAACACAGCTGTCATTCTACTTAACTTCTACAACAAATGTCCTCAGACCCACAGGAGAGAAAAGAAACACCATTTGGCATTTAAACTTGAGGTGCCAGGATTCATTAAAGCAGAAAACAAGTCTGGATTGATTACTCCAATTTCAAAAGGTCATGGATTGCTAAGGTTTTTTGTTTCTTTTAATGCATATTTAGTTGTTTTACCAGGCAATTGTTTTAAATTGTAAATTATAACACTGTATAATGGGTACTGCCTTAATTAGATTTTAACTATATGCTAATCTGAAAGGGGGGAGGGAAGGAATTGCTTCATGCTTTCTCAAGGTCTGTTAATAAAGACTGCATATCCCATAAAAATACTACTTGAGAATCAATACAACTAACTTTTATAACTGAGTATATCCATGTGACTTAAAGGCATAGAGCTTCCACAAACAATGGCCTTTTTGAAACATTGAAATTTCACTTGAAAGTAGCATTTTTGCTTCCATTGCATGACCAGTGATTTATAGCAACCATTTTCCAAGCAGTCATGGAGAGAAAAGCAGCACAGAGAAGACCATAAGTACAATAGAATAAGTAGACCAACTCATAAAGGCTTCACCTGTGCTGTGTGGTTACAAGATACAGCATTAAAATCGAAGTCTAGCTTGGTCTCAAAATCAAACCAAAGACCTTCTAGTATCAGAAGTAAAAAACTTTCCCACCTTCAACATGTCACTCAGACTTTGCTCCTGGACCCCCACAAACTCCTATCTTCTTTTCTTTTACAGATTGTACTGATCACTTCATTCTTAATCCTAACAAATTTACCACGTTGATGACCAAGGAAAAGATAGAAAGCTTATCAGTACAATCAGCAGTGAAATAGCAGCAGTGCTATTTTCACTCATGACCTCATCTTTGGAAAAAAAAATCTTTTTCAAAAGCATTTCTCCTTAAAGAAAATAAACATTCTTCAGGCAGTAATGTCAAATTTAAGTAACTGGAAATAGAAAAGAAATAAGGCCAACATATCTAATGCATCCATACGATTAGGAGATTAATAACATCCAAACCAGCCTCACCCTTGACTGTCAGATGTGGGGTGGCAGATCCCAACAAGAGAGGAGCATTCAGTGTGAAGGGAGCAGAGGACAGCTGCACAGCTAATGGGATGTGCCACTCTAATACCCAGTCCATCTATAGCAGCAATCAGCTGATGTACAGCCATCACTGAAAATTGCTCTAATTTGGTGGTTACCACCTATCTCGCTAATATCTTGGTAACAGCAAGAAACATAAATATGTGCTTAAATATGCTGCCCACATCACACAAAAGTTGAAGGCTAATCTTACTTCCCTTACATCAACTACTGCAATAGAAAATTGGTATGGATGCAGTTCTGTTGAACCTGACCTTCACACCCGCATCCTTGTCTGTAACCAAAATTACAGCATAAATACTGTCCCACTCCTTCCTGTACCTCAATTTTTCATGCACAGCCACCAAATTTCATCTTTGGAGCCACATGGATTAAAATGTATTTAAGGAAAGAAGTTTAGACTTAACTCTTTAAAAAAGGCCGTGTTACAGCATGGTTTACAATTGCTTTAAAGGTAAAGCTGTCGCTATACAGCACATACAGAACATGAGAATAATCACTAGTACCTCCTCATGTCTTAAAAAAAGCTGAAGACCAAAGATCTAATAAGAGGACAATAATACCCCTACCCTTTCCCTCATTATGCATCACTTCAGAAGTTCTGTTCTGGAACAAAGTGCAAGTTACTTCTAGAGGTTTATATGTTCACAAGTCCAGAAAGAGATCCATTAAAAAGCTCAAATAATCAAAATGTGCTTTAAAATCTGAGCAAAGCTGCACAGGAATACCCACCAACGCGATGAGTTGAGGGAACCAAATTAATTTTAATTTGCCAAAGATGCCCACCTGAAGCTACCAGAAATTTCTACATGTACACAGAAACTTCGAAGAGCACCACTGTGAAAATACGCATTCCTCTTGAAGTTGCACACCTAACATTCAGCTTTGAAAAAACTTCTGTTCTGAGCAGCATTTCAGACACTATACCCATGACTTCTGCTTTAGCTTTTGTTTTGTTGATTGGAGTTTTTTTGTTGTTTTTAGCTTGAAAGGCACTTTATCCTTACGTAAGCAAATTGCTCCTTTCCCTAGTGCATTGTCAATGACAGTCCTGCAGACTAAAATGATATTAAGTCTTCACATCTTCTGTTGGGGCCTAGAAACACATCTGCAAAAAAAGGGTTTATTCAGAACTAGGTTTTTACACTTAAATAATGATGTTCCTATTCCCTCTCCCTCTAAGCTGCTGCTGATTACAAGCTCAAGATGAAACATTAGTAGAGACTGGTTCTAAAATATAGACCTTAAATATCACCCTTTTTATTTAACTGTTTATCTTCTGATCTGACTCTTGGCATCTGCAGTTTATGATCAATGAACATTGCTAAGAGCTTTCATATTTTCATTACAGATGCAGGCAGAAACAATTCAACAGAACATAGGGAAAAAAAACCTTCATGCTCATCGTGGGGCTGGCAGTCTCTGAAACCCTGCACCTTGCCTTCTTCACCCAGCAATACGCAGAGTACTGTTGGATGGAAATTTATAATATCCTCTGCTGACAGAAACTAGAATTTCCCAAGGTTAGACACACACACCTGTGCCCAAAGTCATCCCATGCAACATTGTTGTGCTTTCTCCATGCAGCCCTGTGCCTGTGCAGCACTTCAGTGTGCTGGACAGACTAATTTCTTAAGCTCTCAATGAAGCATATACTCAGCTTTTAGGAATGAAAGGATCCTAGAGTTTAAGTGCACCATCACAACATGTTGGGAAAAAGCATTTGTTTGATGCATATGCTTGCCTTTAAACATAACTCCTAGACACCAGTGTTAAATTAACAGTGTCCATGTGTCACTGTCAGGATGAAAGAATAAACAGAAACAATAAACCATTAGCAAATTTTTCTGATTAGTTTAACAAAAGCACTCATGTTGGAAGGGAACTCCGGGAAGTCATCTGGTCCAATCCCTACTCAAAGGAGGGCCAATTACAGTAGATTGCTCAGTGCTGCATCCAATCAGGTTTTGAATATCTCCAAGGATGGAGATGTCACAAACCATCTGGGAGCCTGGTCCAATGCTCAGCCATCCTACAAAGGATAAATCCATACTGCATTCAAACAGATATCCCTTTATGGCCTCCCATCCTGTCACTGGGCACACTGAGAAGAGCCTGGCTCTTTGCTCACCTCCCCATCAGGCCTTTACACATATGGATAAGATGCCCCTGAGCTTCCCTTCTCTCAGCCTCTCCTTGACCATCAGATGCTCCAAGACCTTTGGTCCTCTCCATGATGCTTTGCTGGACACCCTCCACTCTCTTGGAGGGAGACAGACAACACTGAACACAACCCTCCTGCTGTATCTCACCAGGCTGAGCAGATGGGAGCAGCGTAAGTGAGCATGTGATTTTAAACAGCTTCAGTGTTGTACACACCCTTCCCACACGGCTGAGAGGGAATAACCAGTCTAACAGAGAGAGCAATCCTTTCTCATACTTCTGAACTACAGAATTTGAATTGATACTTCAAAACATAGTCAATTCATTAATTTCACATTGCTGTAAAAGTAAAACCACTTTCACCCTAAGGTGTAAATCTGAATTAGCAAAATCTCTGGGCTTGTTACACAAACTACAAAGTAAAACATAATCACAATTATTCTTTCACTTGTGCAAGCTTATCATGCTGATGCCAAAAAGCATGGCAAAGTATATTCCTACAGTATCAGAGTGTCCTAGGTTACAATGTAAGAATATGCCAGAAGGTCTGTATTCCATCTCCATTTTCATAGACTGTTGAAACCAGGAGGGGCAATGTTTTCCTTGCCTCCTCCCCCGGACTATCTCCTGTTAATGGGCCATTAACACCTTGCCCCATGAGTCATAGATAACTCCCTCCGGGAGCCATTTCCTGTATAATGGGCAATTAAGGACCCACCACATGACTCATAGAATGACATCAGCCCATTGTGAGAAGCTCTGCCTAGGGGGAGGAGCCAAGCATTCCCAACTGGATATAATCTGGGCATTTGGACAGAACAGGCATCTGCCTTCTACTGGATTCCCAGAGGAGCAGCCTTCTCTCCCACTGGATTCCCAGAGGAAGGACCAGACCCTTCAACATCACCACTGAACCATTAGAGGAAAACTCCACCCTTCTACAGGATCTCTGCCTCAGCAGAACCATCTGTCACTCCAGGAGGACTACTGGAGCCACCATTCAAACTGGACTGCTACCAACACCCTGACTGACAGGGTGTCAGGTTGTATTCTAACTGTCAGGTTTGTCTTTTTGTTTAATACTGCATCTTATTCTAATTTTCCTATTAGGTTGTAGTTTGTTGGTTTTTGTTTTATTTTGTTTATATATATTGAAGAACTGTTATTCTTATCCTCATATCTTTGCCTGAGAGCCCCTTTAAATAATTCGGAGGGAGGGGGTTTGCATTTTTCTATTGCAAGAGAAGCTCCTGCCTTGCTTGGCAGGCACCTGTCTTTCAAAACCAAGACACAGAGAATTACAAAACAGAAGCAAATCATAAGTCATATAAAACTATTATGACCTCCAGCCTTCAGAAGTGCAAATACAGTAACATCAAACTTACCCTTCGAGACTTGTAATAAAAGTTAACATAATAGTTAGCAATAAAAGTGGCTAATGAGAAATCTAGAGAATTCCAATTTTACACTATGTATAAATTACACACATATCCATACACATAATTCTAAAAAGAGGTCCAGTTCATCTTAGATCAACTTCTGAGTAAGCACAGGAGTAAATATAGCTGAAGTTTGAAACTCTTCCTGTGGTGATTAATTTGTTTTTGCCATGTGTCTTGTGCACTGGGATCTATACATTAGGACAACAAAACAGGTTTCCTCTGCGTGGGCAGAACCTAGCATGCTGTCAAGGCTACTGAAACATGAGCAGAAACAAAAAATACTAAAACCAGCTTTTGAATGCAATATATTTTACATGTTATTTAGAGTAAAGACTTTCTGCATTTTTTTTTTTTTAAGGCTGAACTCCACCTTACCAGATGTCTTGGTTTTTTGAAAGACAGGTGCCTGCCAAGCAAGGCAGGAGCTTCTCTTGCAATAGAAAAATGCAAACCCCCTCCCTCCGAATTATTTAAAGGGGCTCTCAGGCAAAGATATGAGGATAAGAATAACAGTTCTTCAATATGTATAAACAAAATAAAATAAAACAAAACCAAAAAAACTACAACCTAATAGGAAAATTAGAATAAGATGCAGTATTAAACAAAAAGACAAACCTGACAGTTAGAATACAACCTGACACCCTGTCAGTCAGGGTGTTGGTAGCAGTCCAGTTTGAATGGTGGCTCCAGTAGTCCTCCTGGAGTGACAGATGGTTCTGCTGAAGCAGAGATCCTGTAGAAGGGTGGAGTTTTCCTCTAATGGTCCAGTGGTGATGTCGAAGGGTCTGGTCCTTCCTCTGGGAATCCAGTGGGAGAGAAGGCTGTTCCTCTGGGAATCCAGTAGAAGGCAGATGCCTGTTCTGTCCAAATGCCCAGATTATATCCAGGTGGGAATGCTTGGCTCCTCCCCCTAGGCAGAGCTTCTCACAATGGGCTGATGTCATTCTATGAGTCATGTGGTGGGTCCTTAATGGCCCATTATACAGGAAATGGCTCCCAGAGGGAGTTAGCAATGACTTATAGGGCAAGGTGTTAATGGCCCATTAACAGGAGATAGTCCAGGGGAGGAGGCAAAGAAAAACACTGCCCCTCCTGATTTTAACAGTTCACGAAAATGGAGATGGAATACAGACCTTCTGGCATATTCTTATATTGTAACCTAGGACACCAGATCACACAGTTCAACTCCTTCTACCACAAATGTATATATGACCTTGCATTATAAAAAAGACTGAGGGAAAGGGCATTTTTAAAAGAGTACCAGTGTAGTTTTTAGAACAAACCCACTTGCATCTTAACATGAATACAGGTTCAGGCTGCCTTTTAAAAAAAGCTGGATTTCTAATTCCACATTAACTTCTAATTTCCTAATCCTTAACATTTTAGAATAAAACTGAAAGAAAGCCAAAGGCAAAACACATCCAATTCTTATACTACAAGGAGAAATCCCTCTAAAGCAACGTGGTCCCATTTTTGTGATTCGGGACTGTGTTTAACATCATACGAATGGATGCCTAGAATATTCTCAGCAAGAAATGCTGGAGTGACAAGCATTATCCTACCCAGGAGACAATCTGCTAAGTATCCATCTGGTTAACATCAAGTAGTTGTCCTTTTCAGGATCATAACTTTTTCTTTGTCATCTCTGACTATACACATGTCTGTATAGAGAGATATCTCTCAGCAAAGGTTTACAACTACAGCACTACTAGGCAAGTGCAAGCTCACTCTGTTCACACATTTGGGAGGACATTTCTTAGTGGGCTCCCATCAGTTTGCACACAGCCTTATACATCATACATACACCAGTCAATCCCCTACCCATTCTGGCTT
Source organism: Bombycilla garrulus (assembly GCA_013400315.1). NCBI lineage: Eukaryota > Metazoa > Chordata > Aves > Passeriformes > Bombycillidae > Bombycilla > Bombycilla garrulus. The sequence continues at coordinate 201,311 of VXBU01008277.1, forward strand.
ATTTCTGGCTCCAGTTGTGCACGAGGCACCTCTATGCGAAAAAAACCTGTTTTGGTACCTATTCTTATGGATTTTTTTACATATTTTACTCACCTTTTTGCTTTCTTCATATTTTTCCAGGTATAGTTATGAAATACTAGTTAGTCAAAAATCCCATTTTTTCTAGCAGTTATTCATGAAGTTGGAGTTGAAAAATAGAAAAGCTTGAACAAGCCTTTATGCCTTCTTTACCAGCTCTTAAAATCCCAGTGTTCTTCATGTTTAGTAAAAGGTTGCAATTATAAAGCAAGCAGGAGAAATTATTTCAAGTTAAGGTAAAACTGCCAATGAAGTTCAGCCAAAACAAAGGCTATTTTCAGGTCCAATCCCAGCAACATTTTATATACCTGCCCTACTCCTCCCAATCCCCTGCCACCCATTTCTGGTTCTCGGGTCCATGTACCTGTATGGAACTGATAGTTCAATTCAGTGGCAAACAGGAAGTGTTCTGAAAAGTGATTAATTCCTTAACAGTTATTAAGTACTCCAAAGCAGTTACTCAATAGACAATAGACTCTCACTAGAATAAAACTATTTTTAATATATATACTGCCAATATTCTTCTTTCTGTTATAGGATCTTTGGGTACAAATTTGAATTTGACTTCTCCCTGCTTTACAGAAAGAATACAAACGATGTCAAATCTCTTTTTGCTCAGGTATAAAACTTGCTGCTAGAAACTAGCTAGAACACTGAAGTTTGAAGGCACAGCCTTATTAAATATTAACATTCTGCTGGATTTTTATATTCCATTTCAATATATTTGTGGCCAATAACCATCCATTTTCCCTCACTTGCAGAAGCTGAGCAGGTGTGCAGGTAGCTGGTTACCAAGACAACATACTGGCAAGGGATTAGAGCAGACACTTGTATGTGTAATAACTCTGAATAATGCAAACACTGTTAAGTGATACATTTTTCATTATTTGAATATCACATGATGTTTTATGCCATTTAATATTTTTTTGCCTGTTGAACATGCTCCTGTTAAGAACCCAATTCAAACCTCACAAGCAAATGTAATTATAGTTTCGTTATAACAATGAAAATACCACTTTACGCATTTCTTCCATGAGCTCAATAAGTAGTTATACAAACATCTGTTCCATTTCCTACATCTCGCATTTAGAAGAACTAAACACTAAGAAACAGACATTTATGAAAACAAAAGTGAGCTGAAGAAATGTATCAGAACTCTATCAGATATATAACCACTTCACCAAGAAGGCTGAGTACTTTGACAAGGCACGTCTTTGCAGTAATTCTCGCCTCATTGCTCTAGAGACAGATACCAGTCCTTTAGCAATGTCTTAAATTCTGCTTTGTTAAACTGTGGAAAGCATTGCAGAACATTTTGAAGTGTTATATCAACAAACTATGAGTTACAATGTTAACCAACAACCTTTAATAAAAGAAATAAGCACAGGTAAATAGAAAACACATTTTAAAATGTCTTTATGTTCTTAAAGACAACTTGAAATGCACCTATTCAAAACAAAACCTTTACAGAGATTTGAATATATATCATCACGTCCTAATTTTAATGCTTCATTTTTATTTTACACATACTGCCAGAGGATAGAAAACCTATGACTTTCTCCATACTTCTCATAGTAATAGTACATTTCAGCTGCACCAAAATGTGTCTAGAAAAGCACAAAATAATGAGAAATGGCTCTTTTTGATCCACTACATACAAGATCAAACAGCTGCATTTTATAATTCAGCAAACCTCAATCTCCACTTTACCCATGACAATCATCCATAATATGAGAGGGAGAAATGCTGAAGTTTCCTCATGGAGATGGAAAATGTTAAGTGCTACTGTCATTCTGTTTTCCACAACATGGAGAAAGATACAAGAACATGGTCCTTCCAACAGGTATTTCCACGACTGAAAGTAGGAGCAAAAGGTTCAAGTGCCACCACTTTAAATTTGTAGATTTCAAAATGAGGAAGGTAAAACCTGATGTATTTTAATGGATACACCTGGGCTTTTCAAAGGCAAAGAAGAATAGAAAAGACAAGTTCATGTGCTTTTCATCCTCCTTCTATATTGTAACTACTTCCTGCTATGAGCAAACTGCCTACCCTTGCCCAAAAGTGTAGCAGCACTTATTCTGCCTCAACAAACATTTTCAGCTATGTTTCAGAATCAGATCTCCACAAAATACTTAAAATTACTTAGGCTTTATCTCATTTCAAACTTTTCACTGAGCTCAGGAGATACAGAGGAACCTGGTGGGTATTATAAGCACTTCTAGTAACTGAAACTATCCTCCTTTGAAATACCTGGTGTCTAGATAACTCACTTGTCCTACTACCTCTGAAAGTCCCACTGAAAATAAAGACGCTTTTGAAAAACCTGCACACCCAGGATCTAAGGGTAGGAGTGAATTAAGGGTAGAACCTCAACAGCTGAGTACTTAAAAACAGACTTAAACTGCTGAAGTTTGTGAGGATGAAGAACATGTTTATGTATTTCTCTTTAGGGCTTTCAATATCACAAAGTCAACAAAATTACACTCTCTGAGCTTGAAGAACCTTACTTTAGATCTTCATAGATGAAAAATGCAAACCCTGGAAACACTTCAACACACTTCACAATGGAGAAACCCCATTCCGTTCAATGAAGCAAGAACTTGCATAGCCAAAATGATGCTTTTAATTAACTATTTCCAGGATTCACATTTTTAATTTTGCTGCAGACTGCTCAGAGAAGATGAAAGACTCAACCTGTCAACTGCTTAATTAGACTGGGTTTCAATTCTCAGACTAGCTTCCTCCAAAGAAACAGCCATCTGTTTCATGTTGCAAACTCCCCTGATGTCTCTCCTGGCTTGATACTGAATTCAAGATAAATACTTGTTAAAATCAAAGATCCAACCATGCAAAGAGACTTTCATGGGGTAAATGCCTCCATAAGCTCAATGAAGTCAGTGACTTTACAGTAGAATTACTTTTTTTACCCCATAGCCCTTCCCTGCCTGGCCACTGGACCCACTACTTAATAAGGAGGGATGAGAAGAGACAATATAGATACTCAAAACTCCATATTTAAAAAAAAAGTATTGAAATTAAAAATTCTACAATTCTATTTCATAGTTTAATTTTTAAATCAACTAGTTCTCTGCTCCTATTGCTTTTCACAGTATATTTGTGCCTAACAGCAAAACAGTGGTATAATACACAACTGAAGTTTCTTGTCATTGAAAGGTGAACCAGCATGTACCTCTTGCCCCACCACAAGCATAAAGTGCTGGAGAAACCTCAGCACACAGCCAAAAGCCCACCTAGCTGCTTGCTCACTCCTCTTCAGCAGGAAAGGGGGAGAAAACAGGACGAGAAAGCTTGTGGGTGGAGATAAAGGCAGAGATATTGCTAACTGATTACCTTCACTGGCAAGACAGATTTGACAGATGAAAATTCCTTCAATTTATTATCAAGAGAAAGAGAGACAGACATTAAAGCAACATCCTTCCTCCTTCCCCTTCCAGACTCAATTTCAGTCCTCACACTCCTCCACCCTCCAACCCCTGAGCAGCACAGGGGAAACAGCAGCATTACAGGCAGCACACAAGGGTTCCTCTCTACCACGTCTTTCCTCTTCTCTGTTGCTCCAGCCTGGCCCCATCCCAAGGGCTGGTGTTCTTATGGAAAAATTTGTCTGCAGTATGGGCTCCTCAGCAGGGTACAGTACCTGCTACGGTACCAGGAAGCATCTTTTTCTGCCCCTCCTTCTCTGACTTGCTTCCTTTTACTGTTTGTCACATCTTCCCCCTCCTCCTTTCCCTGTCCAGCATTTTTTGCCCCTTTTTACAATAGGTTTTTACAGAGATGCCACACTGGTGGCTGATGGGCTCTATTGTGTCCTGTGGTGAGTCCACTGGAACTGGCTATGTCCAGCTTGGGGCAGCTTCTGGGCGCTTCTCACAGAGGCCACCGCTGCAGCTCACCACCCTCAAAACTCTCCAGGGACACCCCGTGCGATGACAAACACCTAGAAGCTCTTGGAAAGAGACAGAAATTTAACAGTATATCAAAGTCTCAAATCTCAGCCAGAAATCAAACACTGTGATATCACCCATAAGGAAGTACAGATTAGAGTGGGACGAGAGAGAAAAACAACCTTTGTGATGTAACATAAAGCTCTGGGGATGTTAAGGAACAGAAGAAGAGAGTTACCTCTCTTGAAATAAGACCACAAAGAAAGCCAGTTCGTTTTAGCTCTTAGGGATGAGGGAGAAAGTTTACTGAACTTAAAATCCACTCATCTTCACAATATAACCACAATTTCTCAACTGCAGCAGCACTGCAAAAGGCTAAGCAGTGCTGACCTCAGTAGCAGCACAGAACCGTTTGTGCTGGAGAAATCACAGGCCTGTGAACAATTACCCACTTTGCTCCAGCCACTTCAGAGACATTACTTTATGAGATTTTTGTGATTCTTAACCTTTATTTTATTGTGCTTGTATCATGATCAATTATGTAGGTGTTAGGTTGGTGCACTTGCCCCAGTGTTTCTAATTTCACCTCTGCTGTTGTCAAACTTTGGTCTCTGAGATTTCTTCATTAAACAGCACACTTTTGTATCAATATCCATGGCATTTGCCTACAGCATTTCCCTTGCTAAAGGGGGCTGTCTGACATGCCTTCAAAGAAGGGCTTTGAAAGATGTAACATAAACATGGCTCTGTTCAATTTAATTACAATGGAAAGAGATATTCCCCATGGTCTCTGGCAATCCAAACAATATACAGCGGAGAGCTGCATTAGCTCAACTAAGAACTAATCTGATTTCAAAAAACTTGTTGGCAAACACTTTTAGTTTAAGCTTCCATAAGTCTCCAATATGTTATATTTCATTTTCTTGAGGTTACGTATGTTATCTATTTAAGAATCTAATTCCTCATTTTTAATAATAAACCTAAAGCATTTAAACTAACAGCTTTAATACATTCAATACCATCAACAGCCACCCTACTAGTCATTATCACACACACATAGCCGCTTGGACTTACTGTGATGGCCTCCAGTAAACAAACTGGAAAAGAAATTAAATTTTCACACTAATATAAATACAACTCAGCAAATCTCATCTATAAATGATACTGTTTATATATCAAAGTGCTATTTTTCAGGCAAAAGAAATTATAATATCCAATAGTACCACTTTTCCATACGTTTTGGGTGGGATTTTTGTTATGTTTTTTAAAACAAAGCACTGCTGTAATTTGATCTTCTAATTTATTACTGTAGCCTGAAACTTCTTTATTGCAAAACACTAAGATCTGCATCCTCCTGTTGATTCTTCTTTAATGAAAGAGAAAAAACATCGCTGTTCATCCTCTCCAGCCTTTCAAATACCTTTTACATAATCAACCTCACAGTTCTATTGAATCCTGTAGAGTTAAACTGCAGGATTTATAATAAGGTTTTTTTATCAAATCCAGTACCACTCCAGAAATTGAGCATTAGCAGTGTTGACAAAACTGCTCCACCATTTCCTCCCACTAACAGGAGAAAAAAAAATAAGCCAACTATAAAATCTAATTGTTTTCCATAGTTTCAGTGTCTAAAAATGGAAGAATTGCAGTTACTTCAAATCTCTTTCTTCACGGCAAGAGACAGTTACAGACAACTGTGAAGGTAATATTTTCAACCACAAGCTCTTACAGGTACTCTTTTTCCTGGACATCCATTTATGTCAATGCACACACAATGAGTGCTACAGCACTCACAGTGACAATCTCTCATCACGTTTCCCTAACATGTCTGACCTAATCATCCAGAGGAGCAGCTAATTGATTTTATAATTTTGGCTGAGAAGAGTGGCTAAAATTTAGTCCACTTGAAACTGAGGCAATATGGAAGCAAAAAAACCCCAAATTTAGAAACTTAGTAAGGATGTCAACTCACACTTAAAGGGGTATGGTAAGACTCTGTGTGCATACATGCTGAAATTGTGTTTTGATACTCAAAACAAGTAACTGCATTTTTTCTATATGCACAATCATCCATTCTTCATGCTCAGATTCCGCACAGACTTAAAACTTCCCAACATCCTACAAAAATCTCCAGTTGTAGAGCAGAACAATGGAAGACACAAATCTGGTGAGAAACAAAAAGTCAGCAATCAAAGACACTGTCAAATGGGCATGGAGGACCTGCAGTAGCAGGGAGTTAGATTTGCTTTCTGTGATGATTCTCAGTATAGAAAGACATCTAGGCTGGCATTTATGGTGAAAAAACAGGCAGAATCTTATTTAGTCCTGCTGGTTCCCAGTAAGCAAGCAGCAGAATGTTTGAAGCCTACCTAGAATCTTTTATAATATCATCATGGTACAGACACACATAATAAAAAATGTATTCCTTTCTCAAATACTAAGTAAACAGATAGCTAAAACCATGTAGCTTAAAGCTGTGGCTATAGGCTCCCCCCTACCTGCCACAACATACTGAATGTCACCTTAAAAAAATGCCATCAGACAAACACATACCACCAGCCTTGGTAAGGCGAACCAGCCACCTGCTGCAGATGTAGTTCCAGCTAATCTAACCTACATTTGTGTTATAGTGTCTGCAGTTTGCCCTGGGAATACAGCTTTCCCCAGCTGGTTACTTTGGGAATTAATTTGTTTGAAAACTGAGATTACGGTTCCATGGTACCAAACCTTTATGGTAAAAAGCTGTGGCTTTCTGAGCAAAACCACAAGACACATGGAGTCAGCTCAGGTTCACAGGGTCTACCACCCTCGGTTAGTCCTAACAGGTTGGTTCTGATGCCTACAAAGACACCAGTGGATCAGCACTTGAGCAGTCCAGTTCTAGGAAGACTGGCTAACTTGGCATTAGCAATGCACAAAAATCTGGATTCATTTCAAGTCTAGTGCTCCAACCTAATAAACACGCTTGAAAATCAAGCAGCTATTTGTGGAGCCAGCCTGGTCCTATCAGGACCCACCTAGTCAGGCAATGCCCAGAAGCTGCAGTACTACTGAGATGACTCCAGAAGAGCTTTCTTCAGTCTGAATCTCACAGTACTGGTGCCACCAAACCCTGCCAGAACAGAGCAGGTCCTTCACAAGGCCAGCTCTGCTTATAATCTTTTGTTGTCTGATCACACACTGACAGCTGGAACTCGACTGCATCCCTGCACCAGGACAAAAGATGGGAACATCTTCCTCCACCCCTCAGCACCATCTCCTCAGGTCACAAAGTGCTTCAGCTTCCAGAGTGCTACAGTTTGTCAGGTGGATGGCTCACAGCGACTGCATCTTACACGTGGCAGCAGACATGGATCTTTGAGTAAAGCTAGCAATGGCATCACCCCACATGCAATTTTATCTCTGCCCTTTCAAGCAAGGTGCCCTTATTTAATTTCTGTGCTTTTACAGAAGCACTAGAAGAAAACTAAAAATACCTCCCTGCTGCTTTGCAGTTACAATTTTTTCCAGAAGATAACAAAGAATAACCATGAATTGTCCACACAGAATTAAATTGGTACAGTTTAGATTAATTCAAATCTCACTGTACAGTTACATCCTTGGCATGTTGCAATTAGAGCTGGCTAAAATTTTTCAAAACCCATGCTGCTTCTGCACCCACTCCAAGATTGGGTCACACTTTGTTGTGTGAACTATCTTCAGAAAGAAAAAGCTGACAGTGAAAGTCTGCAAAGCTCTAATTGCTCCACTTCTAAAAGAAACCAGAAAGATAGATCAATTTAAATTCTTCCAAAAAAAAAAACCAAAAAAACACTGTAAAACTCTAGGGGGTTTATTTTATGATCTGTGCCCCTGGCAATGGAATTACTCTGGAATGCTTCAGAAATATTGAACCTCTTCCTCAGTAGGAGACAAAAGGGCCCAGTACTAAAAAGTATTTAGCTTCAGATTAATTATATGCTCTACCCACAGTCTGTAGCACTTTTTACAGATACATATGCTTTCATTGTCTTATCTTTATTATTTGAAAGACAACCTACATCATCCTTCTGCTCTCCCACAATAATTTTCTTTACTTCCACAAAGTCAGTAAAAAAGCAGAGAGCCTTCAAGATGTGTGCAGTCATGCCAAATTTCAAGCAGTGACACAGCTATTATACCAGCTTTTACCTCAAGGGAAGAACATCTGGTAAGAGAAGGGTCCAGCACAAGATAACTTGAAGGAGAAAGAATAAAAAGAGATCTCACACAATGAAAAGGGTAACTGCTGAATGTGTTCTGCTGTCCTAAAACTCACAAGCACGTGTCCTCAGAGCTCATGAGACAGATCACAGCGGTGCTACTGAAGATGAACCAGACTGCTAAGAGAATATAGAGAATAAGACAGTCCTTCAGACACATTTTAATACCAAAAAAACCCTAACAAAAATAATCGCCAATAAAACAAAAACCCACAACAGCAAAGAAATGACCACAGTAAGCAAATGAAAGAACCATTAAGTTCTAAGTAGGGCAGACTTCATGTTAAATGTACATATACCTCCCAAAAGAAATTACTATTGCCACTCATTTTCAAAAAAAACCTAAAGTGAACAGTGGAGCAGACACAGGACAGGTAATAAGACTGAGTTCTCACGGATAGAAATTACTGAGATAGAAGCAAAATCCAAAGAGCTTATTGCTGTCAAGTCCGGGTGGCAGAAAAATTTTAATCACAGAACACTGAAAGAACTGGCACATGAAATTTTAAGTCTGATAGCACAGATATTAAATAAATCCATCAAATGAGGGAGTACCACATGACTGAAGAAAGCCAAATATGGTGCCTATACTTGGAAGGAAAGAGGGAAAAAAGTCATTTTGGTAGCACAGACACATCAGTCATCTACAGATAGCACACAGATCTTGACAAAAGAATGGAAAACAAAAGCAGATCAAATACATTACAGAAGACTGATCATGGCATACTAGTTCAAAATGTCTCTATTTTATTCTCACATAAAATGTGAATTTAATTTGTTTGGATTTTAATAAATCACTTGGCAAAGTACTACATAGGCTAAACCAGAAAAAATGGGAAAAGTCAGCAAAAATATGAGATGTATAAATCAGATAAACTACTTAAAAGCTAAACAAGAGCATGGGGAAATTACGAGGCAGAAAGCTCATTATTAAGGAAGTTCTTTCAAAGTGGTCTTTCAGGACAGAGCATCAGAAGTGAAGAAAAGCATGTCAACGAACACAAAACAAGGTTTAGCAGTGCAAGATGCAGTGCCTGTAAGGACTGTGAGTGCAGGATGATTCCAAACTATCACTGTGGTTCCATCCTGAAACCAGGAAAGTGCAGCCAAGAGAACTGATGATGCTTTCAGAATTGTTTTGGAGATGGGCCCTGACATCTGGCCAGAGGTTTGAGATGAATCTAAAAATTAATCTAAAAACTTTAAAGACCACAAGTCTTCTGCAGCAGACTTAGGTCTTCAAGCTCCAGAAATCTAAGTTCTATTAAAAAAAATCCAAAAAACTAGAATACTCAAATTGAATCTGGTCACCTGGTACTGACCTTTACACTGTGGCAACTGTGCTGCTAACATCTGTCAACGAGGAAGCTCAGAGGTATGTCAGGTGTGTCTACAGAAGCACATTTGCAGCAACAACTTACGAGCATGCTTACTTATGAGTAAGCATGTTCATAAGGTAAAAGCCATGCCTTTTCATGTAAAAAACACTGTGACTTGTCTAAGTCAAAATGAAAAACACAAAACAGTCCTTCAAACCAGAGGACAACAAAGAATGCATGGCCATTTGTTAATATGGAAACAAATTACTTTAAACTCAAAATGACAAGAATTTGACTGCTAAAGGGTTTGGTTCTAGAGCAGCTTTTCAGAAAAAGGAGCCATAGGGAATTGTTTGAGTGATGTGAGCATGAAGCCAAGATGTTTCTGAGGAGAAGCTTCACCTGCAGAGGACTTTATGTTGCACCTGACAGTGTCAGCAGAGACTGAACCTGGTGATGGGGTAGCACTGCTCACCAACTTCAACACCAAACCAAGCCACTTCTGACCAAGCCATCCCACTCTTACCTCTTCTTTTTCCCCTGCTTGAGTGTGTCACTTACATGCTGTGTCTTTCTCCATTCAGAGGGCATGCCCCCAGGTCTGTGACTTAATAGACACACATACGGCTCCTGACAGGAGCCCCAGTAAAGCCTCAAGGCTTTACCAGACACGGTTAGAAGTGATGCAGCCGTGGATTAAGCAGTGAGGCTTAGCAGGTGGGCAGGATCCATGAGGACAATCTGTGAAACCGATGTCTAACACAGCAATGCAGGGGGAATTTAAAGCTGTTAGATCACACAATTTTTATTTGCTGCCTCCTGTATGGAGCTGGTAAAATTCATACTACAAACTCAATCACATAAAATATTAATCAAAGAATTAATATTTGAAGACATAAGAAAAAAAACCTCAAGACAATTCCTATTTTAAATAACTTTCATCCTACTTAAATCATGTCTCAAGTTTACATCTACTAATAACAACATGTTTTCCCAAAACAATGAAAGAATGGAGTAAATATATTTAAAATCAAAGCTCAACTAAGATACACATGAACATTTCACAAGACAAAAAAGCATAAACATTGTCTCAATCTCAGTGCCAACAGACACTGATCTCTGTGTGGCAGAACTCAAAGTGCAAATGTGATGGCAGGGTTTGTGTTATGCAGACCAGCAGAAATCAACATGCAAAACCTGGCACCCAGTCCCTGCCCCAAAGACAGACTTTAGGCTCCAACAGGCATCCTTTCCTCATGCACATATAGCTCTTTATAGAAACCAGGGAAGGATAAGGCTTGGACCTAAAAAAGAGGTTCAGAGACATCTCTGAGCAACCACAGCATCTTCCAGTAGAACTCCTATCTTTCAAGGCAACTTCTCCCCCTTTCCCACCCTGAGTCACCAGGGCCCATGTCCAAACTCCTCCTGTTTCCTTCCCTCTTTCCACCTCCTGACACAGCCTGGCATGTATTTCAATTGCATTTAAATAACCTGCTGGCCACTGGGTACTTTGGAAACAGAAGCTCCTTTTCCATTTCAGGACACGGTTTAACCTGAGCCTGCAGCACCAAGGAGCTGCTTAGGGAGCTCTGTTCAGACACACAATAACCCTGGGCTGCAACATTCCTGCTTGCTCAGCGAGGCTGGGACATCCGCTGCTTAACTGCGCAGAGGTAACAGGTAAACTTTCAGAAGCTTATTAGTGACACATACTTTTCAGAGACTTCTAAACTGGGCAAGAATTAAATAAAAGCAGCAGAGCATTTTCCTCTGAAAATGCAGACTTCTACCAAACCTACCCCACAATGCCGTGACAGAAGTGCAAGTGACAAAATACATTTTTTTCCCACATATTCATTTTTAAAACTAACCCCAAACATTTTGATGAGGCATCAAACAAAAAGGCAGAGGGTGTGAAAAATTTCAGTACTAATATTTAAGAGTTTACTACAGCTTACCAGGAGGGAGCTCACAGGCCTGACAGAAAGAGTATTCCCATCTTACAGTTCAGTAAGCCAAATGATTTCAATGCCTTGAGTCCCATATCAAACTCTCTTCAAAAAACTGACTACATGTAGAGCAATAGGTGTTTACTCTAGCAGAAACATCACAGACCACTTCAAATTTAAAAAACTTTACAGAGAATGCTTTCTTTTTAATTTTGGAAAACATTCAATAAAACCAAGAAGGGTTATCTGGTACAGATGAAATCAGGATGAAATTTTAGGCCAGAAAAAAAAACATAATCAGCACCAAGAACTACTTTCAACTTTATGGAAACCACAAACAAAAGGCTTAGAGAACAGAAATACCAGCTCAATCAGCTCCAGTGGGAGCTGCAGTCAGCAAAAATGCTAACTCCATTGTATTAAATAGGGGAAAAAAAGAGGGAAAAAAAGGTACAATAACTAAGATGTAAACATCTTAGTTCAAAAAACTGATAGTATATGGCAGCCTGGTAATCAGCAGACCAGTTCTTTCTGTATACTTGAAATCACAGTAGCATGCTGAACACACTGCTTTGACCAAACAGCAGTACGGCAAAGCCTACAACACTAGAAAAGGACCAAGGCCAGCCAAGGCACAGTCTGCTAAAATTCCACTTATGGAGGGACAAATTTCTCCCATTTGACCAGGGTTAGGCAGTGTAACAGTAAAGGTAATGATGAGTAGCCCACGCAAGGGCTTCCATTTTTGATGGCAAGGGTAGAGGTGGAGCAGCATGAGAGGAAACAGCTTAACAATGACAGCAGCATCCGCACTGTACAGAAGATGGAACCAGAAAGGTCTTTATTGCTGCTGATGATTGCACAGCAAGATCTTGCCCACAATATACTAAGTTAGCCAAAACTAGTCTCCTTCCCAGACTAAGGTCAGGTGACTGGAAAAAGACCATGCAGTCTGACAGTGCTCCTCTAGTAGGAACTGAGCCTAGCATGAGTTCAACCACCTACACCACACGGCCCAAAGAATTCAAGGAGGCAGAGCTGGAGAACTGCTCCATGATTCCAGGTATGCATGAGGAGGCACCAAGTAATAGTGAGCAGCCAGAGGAAAATGAGAGGTACTGAAGTATAAGGGCAACTGGGGAGTAGTGGATGATGGGCATCAACTTCAGTGAATAGATGGAGAAAACACTGTAGGAAGCCACACTTCATTGACTCAAATATTGACAAATTGTTTCTTCGGTTGTTGTGATTATGTCCCATCCAATCCAAACTTGCTGCGGTGAGGGGTGCAGAGAGAGGGGAAGAAATATAACATGACATTCCTTCCATACCCCACTCCAAATGCCTCTACATCCAGCCTCTGCTTCTCATGCATCCAAGCCTTTCCCACCTTCACTTCTGTCCATGATGTAGTTTATGTAGCTTTATACGGGTGTTAAGAAATACAAGGCTGCTGGAGCACACAGGTGGGACTCTCACATCTAATAACTTTTCAAATATTACTGCAAATCCCTTGCCATTCTCTCCAGAGACACCTTACTTCCACTTATTATTTCATTTTCTGTTTGTTCCATTGTAAGTTTCCTTTTATTTAATTTCATGCAGCTTGGCAGAATAACATCAAGCAATTAAAATGAGGCACATATAACACTCACAAAAATACTGCACAAGTCTCCAATGTTCTCTACATCGTTTGAATTAATTCACATTTCACATATACCAGCCTACGATGCCTCTTTCATTCTGCACTTCACTCCCATTAGCAGATATTATAGTTAAGTTATGTAATTGAATCATTATTCATCAGTAAAACATCTACTTACCCACCAGTTTAAACCTTCGATGTCTCTCATGGTAGGCTCAGCCCAGAGATGAGTCCCAAGGCAGGAGAGTCTCAGCAGCAGGAAGGCAACCATTGAGTTTGGCCCACAACCACGCAGTAGGTTTTTGCTCACTGTAGGAATCACTGCAGAAATTTCTCCTTGAGTTTGGGACCTCACCACACAAAAACATAACTTCAAATTGAAAACAAAACCCATTCCCTGTTCTCACAGTCACGAAATCACCGACATGGATCAAATGAAATCCAGCACAATATCATCTTCCCTACTCTGGAGACAACCTGAGCAAATCTAAAAAATTAAGAACAGACTTGTTCAGCTAATCAAGTTGATTCAGAAGCCTAAATGAGGGAGTGAGGGAGGGAGGGCAGGTGGGGAGATAGCAAGATCTTAATCAATTTTGTGTCCCTGATGAGCTGCTCAGGCACATCCAGTTAAAATTGTCAATCTAAATTCCAAACTGCTTCAGTGTTCACCGTCATTTACAAAGCTGTAGAAAGTCAAAACTCCTTCCAACTCCTCTTCCACCACTCAAAAATGTAGTAAAGCAGAACATGGCAACAGAACATACAGAAAAAATTATGTGAAATGTAATTCAATTCTTAAGTTTCAAGCCTCTGTTTATACGCTGCACTCCTCTAAGTATCTGCCTTGCTTTTCCATTGGAAGTTGCTAAATGGTTTCTAGTTTACTGCAAAATGAGATCAGGGTATATGTCGTACATTTTATCAAATCTTTGCAACCTTATGCTGGTGAGCCAGAAACTTCAGCGCAGCAGCCTGCAAGGAATTTTCCACTGCAAGTCTAATTTGCCCAGCAATCATGTAATATAGAACAAGTGCTCTGAACACTGTGTTTCACACTGTATCATGCACTTATTCACCCAGTCCTTACAAAAGCACAGTTAAAACACTCATGAGAGGTTTAATTCCTGAAGCCACTAACAAATAGGATCATCCCTAACCTCAAATCCCAAGGGGGCACCACATGCACCACACTATTTCAGGCCAATTAGCACGCTGTTTGGGAATTAGCTCTTAAAACAACCAGTGCATTACATCATGAAAATAACAGTTTCCCAATTGTTCTAATGAATACAAAAGAGGAAACTGGAACAAATCCTCTGCTGGTATAGATCCATCTACTTCAGCTGAGCTCTGTTACAAATAATTTCAGCTTCTTTACTTAGAAAGTACGCAAGTAAAATAGCAATCCATTTGAAATGGAAAAATCCCTGACACTTTCTGTGAATCACCACATGACTATTAAGATAATAAAATTAATCACAGGTTTTCTATCTCAGCCTTGGTGGTTTTCACGGTTTCTACTGTTGTAGCAGGGAGACTATACTTAGGCTCTGTAAGCAAACAGTAAAATACTGTCTAGAAGTTAAAACATTTTCCTGAGTCTTTTCATTATCACAGTTATTCCCAGACTATGAAACTCCTACGCTTTGTACCTGTTGGTTATGGATTTCCCCTAATTTCAGGAAAACACATAATGCAGCTTTATGATCTCAGAGAGGAAAATCCAGCCATTCATCTTCAGCGAAGCAATCAAGGAACACAATAAACATCATAAGTTCCACTTTTAAGAGCTACTGTTCCTTAAAATGGAATAATACTTGTTTCAAATCTATTTACAAGTTGTTTATCCAACTCATGCAGTTCAATAAAATGAGAGGTTCATTACTCTGCCCTCCCTCAGCCACATGCTAGGTACTTTATTTTCAGCTGAAACCACAGGTTCATCTCCGCTTGCTTTCCTAATACTTTTCAAACCAAATAACCATCAAGCTTCACATATGGTCTCAAGCATACTTTTGACTTTGTTTTTGTTTTCCTCTGCTTCAACACCTCCTCAGATTAATTCTCTCATACCAAACACTGATTACCATCCAGTCTTGTTTTATTTACTACCTCCTCCTGGGTTTCACCCACTTACATTTCCCTTATGGCTCTTCCAACCTGAAGCTGTGTGGTGCCAAGCACACAGTGTTTGTTTTCCCTGTGCTACAAATGCATGCTACAAGCATCAGTGTGACTCAACTCCAAACAAGTACTAGAACAGTACTTGCATTAATTGTTGGTTATTTCTGGCAGCCCTGGAGAGTCTTCACGTGAAGAAATGGTCTCTTGAAACCATTTTAAGCTTGATCCCCCATGACATGGCAACTAGAGGCCAAAATAAACAGAAAGGAAGAAGGCGCGCATCCAAAATGCACAATAAGAAAAAACACAGATAGAACAATGAAAGTGCCATTCTACACTGTTTTAACAAAAAATGCACACAGTAAAAATACCATAAATTGAGAAGACATTGTTTTAAGGTAAAACAAACCCACTGAACTCCAAATTAATTGTCATAAAACACCATGTTCCTATAGACCACTGTTAAGATTAACAAGAGAAATTAACTTATATTGAATGTGGAAAAAATACTCATTATGCTTTAAAATAGATTTTATCTTAAAAAAAAAGGCAAATCCTTACCCAACAGACCCAATGAAAACCTTCCTTCTGGCCTGGCTATTCAATAATCACTCAACACATGATGTCTCACACTGACAAACTTTGCTTTTAGGCAAATTTTAACACTGTTCTTTATTGCCCTCTACTACATTTTCTAGAAAAAAAAAACCCAGAAGCTCAACATCAATGCAGTCATAGATGAAGAATAAATAAAAGCCATCTCAAAGTAGCTAACAGGAAGAAAAATATTTTCAAAAATTTCACAATAGCTTACAAAGAACTATGCACAGACACTTCTTTAACCAACATTATTAAAATCCAAACATCAAACTGCTTTTGCTTGGCGTCATATGAAACGTGTTTCCTTCTTTCTGATGTAAATGCCGATGGCCATTACCATTAGTAAACAAATAAAAACAGTCCACAGACTGTAGGGAAGAATAGGAAAAAAGGAAGAAAAGGTCTTTCAGTTATATGAAAATGACTCTTTGATGACTTCAGAGGCACCTTGCTCTTCCCGTGCCCTCACTCCTTTAAGCACACTACCCAACAGCAATGTTCAGCACAGGCAGCAAGCCTGAAATGAACCTGGACATGCCTGCAAACAAAACAGCAGGATGCACATGCACTACCCAACTTTGAGCACTTAAATTACTGGCCTGGACTTCCAGTCATACCCTCAGTGGAGAGAAACACATCTTGACGGGATGGAAAGGGGATCCTGTTCAGGACGTTGCCCTCTGCTCCACCTCTCGGCTCTGCACGGAACACAACTGGTTGGAAGTATCTCTCTCAATGAAAAACAGAGAAACAAAGGCATCTGTAATACCTATACCACTTACTGAGACTTTTTTTACCCAAAGACCACAGCTGCATGCTATCAAAACTAACAGCCTACCCTAGAAGAAACCAGTACCCTTCATGGTATCCACAAAGCCATGTAACTCACTCTTCAGAAATGTGTGAATGACCACAGAGTCCACTGCCTTTAGAAATTAACAAAAAATTTCCTCTCCCTTGCTGAACTACAGCCGTTTCACACATAAACAATCTCAGAATAACTCTTGTCAAATTGAAACAGCTACAAAAGAAGAAAAAGGTGATTTGTCTCTGAGGAACAGGCTCTGCTGTGCACTGAAGCCTAAAAGGGTAGCAGCTAGTGAGTCAGAGTCTTTAAAACCTCATTGTTGTCTTTACTTCTTATTTCCACTCCTACTGACCAGAGGCTGATAAGAAATTTTATTATTGTTTAAAGACACGAACAAGATAGTCAAAATAATTCAGAATCCAATCAATACCTTACACTGTGGCCACAAATAACAATTCCAATCAAAATTCCACACCCTGTTGAATTAGCTCAAAGGTCATCTGGCTCTAATCTTGCTATTTCTTTTCCTATCCCATTGCTAACTTCTTTAACTTATAAAGAATAGCCTGACCTGAACTTCCAACTAGAGAAAACAAGCGCATGAATCCATGTTAAAAATCACAAGACTGTTAAGTACTTAACTGCATCTAAGTATAAAAGCTAAGAGCAAAAGTTGCCAGCTGGCTCCTGTAAGAACCTAGCAGACCACCATTCTCTGTTGTGAGGCACATGAAAACATGAAAAACCACTAACAAGGTACAACACTGAGTTACCTTATGCCACGGTTTCTAGCCAAGTTTGAAAGGCAATAAATAAGATTGTCCCATGAGTAGGGTCATTCACAGGACCACCACCAACAA
>VXBU01008277.1:218915-249553 GCA_013400315.1 Bombycilla garrulus
ATATATATATATACACAGTATATTTATGTATATGGTCCACTCAAAGGTAGCCATCAAGAGACCACTGGTTGTATAAGCAAGACTCCTTTTGCTGTCTCCAAATGCTTCCAAAACCCACCTGAAGGGGAATGGGAAGAGGATGTATCTTCTCACCCCTTTAAAAGAAAGGACTGAGCTACAAAGAGCCTTAATTCCCCAACAGTTTGCACCTGCACACATGCTGATACAGCCCAGCCACCCTGGAGTCACGTCTAGCACTCTCTCAGCGTTATCTTGCACAGGTGTGGCATTAGCAAGGATTGCTGTTCTCCAACAGCTGTCAGACCTTGTGTTAAGGTGACTATTTCAAGACTTAAGATAACTTTCCTTGCAAATGAATGTGAATTTGACAATGACTAAAAGCTTATGACGAATTTTACCTCTAGTCCTTGCTGTACCCGAATTGAAACAGAAATATCAACTAATCTTTCTGTTTGGCTGTCTTGATCTTCACTTGTAACCTTTTCTTGCAGGAGGGAGGTGAAGCAGGGCACCCCACAATGTCAAAGTCACTCAGACCTCTGACTGCAGGGTCATGCGAAGCCTCACTCTTCTATTAGAGCTTCATAGTTACAACAACACTGGGTTATACAAGGTCTGGTCCTCTAAGAGAGAGGATATAAATACTCACTGAAATAGTTTAAACTACTTTTCCCCTTGTTTTTAGCTTTAAGAAGTTTACTGTTTTCACAGTGGAAGGAAATGAGCCACCACAAGAGGTCATCTGATAGCATCCTATTCTTTCATGTCTTCCTTCTGCCCCTAGAATGTAATGTAGGTCCTAGTGAATATTTCATATCTTAATTACCAAGAATAATTATCAATTAAAAAATTCATTAAAGTGATATTACTTTCATGTAGCTCTAAAATGAAATTTAAATCGCTTTTCATCTCTTCACCATAAACTGTTGGAATGAAAATCTATTTGTCAAGCTTTTTCAGAACGCACCTATCTCGCTACGCCACACCACTATCGTGACGAGCCCACCTCAGGAGAAGGTTACGGACCCAAGGACGGGCCGCGGCGGTCCCGGCTCACGCCAAGGGGTCACTTACCGCTCGCTCGGCACAGCCTCGGCCCGCCCGCGCTCGCTGCCCGGAGAGAGGCCGGCACTGAGCCGGGCCCGGTACGGGCGGGGGCGGGGGCGCGGCCGCAGCCGCGGGGCNAGAGCGGCGGAAAAGCGCCCCGTGCGCTGCTCCCGGGGGCACCTCCGCGCCCCCAGCGCGGGCGGCACCGCGGCGGCCAGCGCTCGTCAGCCCGTCCTGCTTCCCACCTGCCCCGCCGTGCAGGGAAGGGGTGTGCTCGGGCGGCCTCGAGAAAGGTGGGCGGCAGCACCTGAGAGCCCGGTCTGCTGCCACCTCCACGACAGCGGCCTGAGCGTCTCATGCCCCCCAAAGATGAGCAAGGTCCCACTCATTGCCCTTTAGCTCCATCCTTCCCTCCACCTCTTCCATGTCAGCGTTCCTTGCACAACCCCACAGGTACCAAATTATTTTCTTGTTTTCAAAAAGAGCCTTCAGACAAGCCCTCTGAAGTCTTATTAAGCTATCCCACCCTCGGGGATGTTAACTTGATCCCCGATGCTGAAATAGTACAAAGAGTAGCTGTGTACTGCTTTCTCCTTCAGAGTTTGCCGTGGCATTATCAGGAAAACCCAATATGTGGCCGAGACAAGTATATGGATAGAAAAGTTTGTTTACGCTTAGCCTTGGTGTGATGGAGTGGATGCTCATTGAAAGAAACATTTCAAGGGCCTGGAGGGCTCCTGTTATTGAATCCTCAGCGTTGTGACTCAGTGTGTGGCAAGGGCTATAAATCCTTTGAGAGTTGTTTTCATTCTTCGATGCTCTTAACACACAGCAACAGTGGCAAGAAATGTCCCCATCTTTTCTGATGTAGCTGGACTTCTATTAACCAAGCCCTGTGATCCCTAGGTTAAGCTATTACCTACCATTTTACTAGAAGAGCGGCTTCAGTGTAGAAAAATATGAAACAGTTGATCTGCTATGTAATGGAGGCATTAGAGGGAGTTTTTTAAAGCACGTCAACTGAGAGGAGCATCTGTTGCACTAGTAGTTGGGGTTTTCTCTTCAATTGCAGATCAGCTTCAGGGTCTCCATCTCCAAAGGAGAATAGCAGGTGAATCGGGTTAATTGCTCAGTCATCATTAGGTGTGTTTCTCCCTTCTTCCTAAGCATGTTATGATCGACAAGTAGTCGGGTTTCTCAAGCCCGGTGTTATTCCTGGGGAAGGAGGACAAGATACAGTACAACATGGTAATTTGAAGTGAGGACTCTCCCCGATAGTCACACTCTCTGTCCAGAAAAGGACACAGCTGACAGCATAGCAATCACCCCTCTCAGAAAGACAAATTTCATACTCTTCATGACTCTGGTACGATGCATGCAGAGACTGAACTGATGGAAACAGACGAAAGTCACGAGCAGAGTAAATCGTCGGCGAAATCTAAGGACTAGATACGAAATATTTTGGTCTCTTTACTACTGAGGAATATATTCAGTGCAGGTAGCTCTTGTTTGCAAGCTGCGAAAGCCTCAGGCAAAGGGTCGTGAAGTGCCAGCCCTTTGCCTAACAAAGGGCCGGAAGACCTGTGGCGCCGGCCAGGGGACGGGACCCTCAGAGACACGGCAGGAGCCAACGATCCCCTCACTTGACGCACTAAGACTGTCAAAGGATAAAAGACCAGGGTTTCCTTTGTTCGTGGTTCCTCCTTGGAGGCACCAGCTCGACCTGTTATTTTGTTATTTAATTATTGCATCGAGATGAATTTTAAGGATCGGGACGTCTGAAACTCTGCTATAGGAAACCTGGGGACGAGCCAGTAAGGAGGTAAGGAAGGAAACCTGCTCTGACTGTGTTGAGTGTGAGGTTTGTACCCATGAAAGGGCTTCGGTCCCAG
The DNA here is from genome assembly GCA_013400315.1 of Bombycilla garrulus. Lineage (NCBI taxonomy): Eukaryota > Metazoa > Chordata > Aves > Passeriformes > Bombycillidae > Bombycilla > Bombycilla garrulus. The sequence goes on from VXBU01008277.1 coordinate 221,876, forward strand.
CTCAGGTGGTGCATGTGTGACTGCCAGGGCGCCTCCTGGATAGTCGGAGAGGAGAGCTTCCTTAACATCTACCTTACCCCGAGGAGACTTCTTGACAAAGATGTTTATGATGATGATTAGGTGGTGGTGGTGATGAGATTTTCCGTTTCTGCAAGTATAAAAGCCTTGGTCATTGTTGAGATTGAAATACTGACAAGCTACCACATCTCTCACTCAGTACAAGATTAGCCTTCCCATGAAGTCTGCCACCCAACTGCCACTAAGGTGAAACAGAAACAAAGCCAGCTTTCAACAGTGCAATGAGTGCATACACTACACGACTAGGCATTAAATTTTGTGAGAAGCCAGCAACAATTAAGTACTGTCAATTAATGAAATGAGATCAAAGTGCTTTTCAACTTTAGAAAGATAACTTTTGAAAAGGTGGAGTAATGCTTATCTTGTTTGATCCCAGTTGTACTCCCATGTGGGTTTCATACATAAATCCCTGTATTTCTAAAAAGCATGGCATAGCTTTCAAAGCATTCATACCACTGATCTCTGTATTGTACTTGGAGGATACATAGCAGTCACACTGATGCCACTGCTGTTTGCCTAATACCTGGTGTAGAAAGTAATCGTCAAAAAAAATAATTCCCCCCCCTCAAAAAAAAAAGAAATAAAAAGAAAACCAACAAGACTACAAAAAATAAATAGCCAAAAAAATCAACTATAGGATGGGTAAATATAGAAATCATAGTATCACTGGAGTATCATCATAGCATGGTCATTTGGCATAGCTGGGATGTCTGGCATTGCAGAATAGCACGGGGCAACTCAAATGTATGTGACTGAAGTGCTGTTACCTCCCTGCATGTCTCCTGCTGTTCTTGGCTTTTTTGTCTTTTCATTCCGAAGCATCAGTTACCATGGAAACAAGCCGTGGCATTTATGTATATTCCTGAGCCTTACCCATATACGGCATGTGAAGTGAGTGTCAGTTAATGGTGTGACCTGCATCTGGTGGAGCACATGCCTGTGGAAGGACAGCCTTGCTGTGAGGTATGGGCACTGGCAGAACGAGACAGTGCTGAGCACCACCCTGCGGAGGGGCTCTAGGAGCGGGGCCAAATGCCTCCCAGGGGAAGGAAACTTGTAATTCCTTCTGCTGTTGCTGGGTGGCAGCTTTCTCAAAGCTGGAGGAGCTGATCAGAGATAGGACGCCGGAGACAAGTATTTTGGACACAGTGCAGTGACATCTTTTTCTCCACACAGTGGGGACAAGAGGGAGCGTGACCTCCAGCACCAGATACAATTTCTTTTAGGCAAATATGTAATGGAAATAATTTTGGGTACTATAGCATGAGGGCAGAGTGTCTATTTAATTTAAGCTTTAATTTAATATTCTCTTGTCAAAAGGATGTATTTCAGTAACAAAATAACTGGAGGATAAATCTGCAGACACTTGTGTAATGTTGGAAATTTAAAAATGGATGGCAGTAAGTGGCAGACCAAAGTGCTGCTTTAGCTCTAGATAGATCTTGCCCCCTTCTGTTTATTCAGGTGGATTTGGATATATTCCATCAGCTGCTTGACTCATAAAAAAGTCTACGGATGAGAATTGGAACAGCAGAAACCCAGAACTGCTTCAGTTTAGATGCTATGAAATTAGGGGGACAATTCCATCTACTTAGCCCAAAACTTTCAAAAATGATGAATCGGGTTTGTTTGCCCTAATTTTTGATTGGCCAGTCTAAGACCTTATGAAAACATGAAGAATTGCTGTTCATGAAACACAACTCACCCTCTGCAACCTGATAATTATAAAAAATATCCCCAGCTGGACACCTCTGGGTATTTAGGCATTCTGGTAAGTAGTGTTATAGTAATGCAACAGAGCCCTAGTATTTATTTATAGTACTAATTTTTCAAAATTAATTCTGGGATACTTCTGCCCTGTGTTAGTTAATGTGTATTTTTATAACCAGTAAAGGCACTTGTATGTAAATAACCTGTATAGGAAATTGTATTCTTTTCTCATGTGTCCTTTTCTTTTTGTTACTCAGAGGACAAGTAGGGAAAGAAAAGAATAAATCAGAATTATCATTCTTGCAAAATAATAGGATGAAAAAGCATTGTCTCTCAGTGATTTCCATAAAGAGAGAACTTTGTGGTGTAAAAAATTGAAAAGGAACCATAATAACTTTCCATTATATGAACCTTAGTAGTTTTAGTTAGAATGAGAGGACAAATGGGGAATTCAAGAGAGAGAGCTCAAGGCATGAGCATTTGTCCTGCAACTCACACATGACAGAATTAAGGGAGAAAAATATTCTGCTAGTCAGAACAACAGAAGCTTCTACTACCAGAACACATCTCAGGTGATCCTCAGAGGTATAACAACAATTTTTAACTCCCTCCAAAATCATGTCTGCAGCTAGGCCAGTGGCTACGTGGGAACTGCTAATACAAAGCTGGGCAGTTGTTTCAGAGAACTCCTGTTCTAGTACATGATGGACAGTGAATGGCTTCAGACTCTCATCAGCCAATTTTAGAGCCCCAAGCCAGACACTTATAAAATTCTAACATGATTTAGCTCCAAAACAACATGGGCATTGCTGCTTATGCTGCAACAGCATTCGGAGGCCTGAACTGGTTCAGCATAGGCACGGTCCAAAATAAATGGGGCAGTTGTTGCTTCACCAAACATCTTCAGTCATGATATAGTCTCTCTGGAAGAGGGAATGCTGCTTCCTACTTGAGTTCAGATCTGGATGTTTTAAGGCTAAGGAATAAATATCAGCAGTCTACACTCCTCTTTCCTTCATTTTTAGTCAGCTGCTGTTTATATCTAGGTTAAGAGAGAATAACCTGTAAGTTTCTGCTGATTTAGTGGATTCTTAACTTGCTCTCAAAATCAAGAGCCTTCTGGACCAAGAAGAGGGTTTTTTTGAGTCACCACCCCACTACCATCTCAAATATGCTCTTAATAATCCAGTTTACTAAATATGCACTGCCTCAAAAGTTCTTCTGTTGATTTTGAAAATATTAGGTATGCATTCTAGCTCTAGGATACCTTTCCACACACACAAAAAAAATAGAAACATCTCATATAAGCCCCTAACTTTAGTAAAAGTGGCTATGTAACAAAAAATGTTATTAGCAACTGCTGTAGACAGCATACTAGATATGACATTGTCCACATATGAAGGATTGTGGCTCCCAGTCTCACTAATGTATCACTGTTTCAACTGCCAAAATCAGCTAAAAAGAGCTGTGCTTTCCATGACTATTTAAATAGTTATTGAGTATGATTCCACTGTTAAGTTTCCCTGTCCTGTAGCTGTGCTAGACTAATATGAGAATGTGCAGAGTGTCTGTACTTCCTTGGCTCAAGAGAGACATCCAGAATCACAGCTAATTTAAAAGTTAATCCTGAAAACACCTCAGAATTTTTTACTCTTGTCCCTCTGGCCTTATCTTTGCCAGTGCCTGGCACAGGATGCTTAAGGAAGAGTACAAGATTGTCTCCACAGCTGAGAATTTGTTCATCAGTGTGGCCCAGATGCGTGGCCCGAGATGATGTGAAAATGGTTGTACTCAGCCTGAGCAGAAGGTGCAGCTCTTGACACACAGCAGTAATGACACACCAGTGCACTGGTGGACAAGCACAGACACAGCACATGTCAGCCTTAAGCATTCAGCAGTATCAGATCTGCTACCTTGATATACAAATAATCTACAACCACACTGCATCTTCAGTTTTATGATCTAGGGTATCTGCTGGCAAGGAACTGTACGGTTTGGCAATGCAGTCTGTAAAACATGTTCTCTCTCCTAGTATGCCATGTTCCTTGTGCAGGAGGGGCAATGTGTAACTTCCAAATTCATCCTTGTCGTGCTTATGAAGAGTACGGCGTGTGTATCAGGCAGTGGTGGATTGCTGCCAGGAAGTAAGAACATGCTGGCATTTTGCATTTTTATGAGAATAAATCAATTAGTCAAAATCAGTTTTCAAACCCTACATACCTTGAAACTGCAAATAAACTTCTGATCACAGAAAGTCTGTATTTGCATGAGATAACGTAATTTAATAAATTAAACATCTGTTAATTTAACATGAACATGCAGGATGTCCAATTCACCAGGAGCTTAGGAGACAAGATTATTCCCCCTGCCCAAAACATCTCCTTGAACATTATTTTTAGCAATGAACATAATCTCTGGCATTACTGTAACAGTTTCCAAGTTGGAAGAGGGAACTGCTTATCTGTCCTTTACTCCAAGATCATGAGGTTTTGTGAGTATTTCTGTGGAAATGATTGGACAGTCTACACAAAGCCATAGAGGTAGAAGAGAGATTCAGAATTTCAGGTAGATGGGGTCTGATGAGGTACACCAATTACAACACAGATTATTCTCTTTAATAAGCAGGTCACCAGAGTTTTGGTTTTTTTCTCAAAAAGGTTAAACCAATCTTTATTTTAACATACAAATCAGATTGTGTACAAGGCAAAACATACCCTTATAGTGATAGGCAGAGTGGGTCTCCATACATCATGTGTAGCCACTTGCTCTACAATAATCCTGAGTTATGGCCAAAAGCCCTAAAAATCTTTTTTATCACTCTTGCTATAGTCACCTCTGTTTGGGAATTAAAAACATTATACAGTTTGGAGTCAGGAAAAAAATTACCTGTAAGCAAAATACTCAAGATAATGGTCTAATTCCCTGCTGTCATCCACGTACACCAGCAAGAGCACTTGAAATATGCAAGGTTACTTCATTAACACTGGAAAGCATACATAGAAGGATGCTAAGATATTTTTGCTACCTTCAAATACTACTGTCTTCAGGAACTGTGTGGTCTGTGTCAAGCTTACATGTCCTATGAACTTAGCAATAAGTCCTCTATACTGTGTGTTAAGTAAGTAAAAAAAAAAACACCCAAACTTTCTTCGCTTCCTTTCAATATGAAATTTTATGTGATATCCCAATATTTTTAAAAGCAGTAGAACAACAGATATCTGAAGTAATTTCCCTAATATTAAAGGCTACTTAAACACCTTCATTTTGCTACAACACTGTGTTTTTCATTAAATTACATAAAAAACCCAAAGTCTCTTTTTTTTAAAAAAAGTTAAGGGTAAGGAACCAGTATAGATGTGTTTGGAGTTTCTCTTTAGTTTTGCAACATATAAAAATAAGTTACGCTATATATTATGGCTTTCATTTATTTATTGACTCATTTATAGCAGAGTGTTATCATGGATTTAAACATTAGGTGTTGTAAATAATTAACCTACCATGTTCTTCAGATTTTGCTTGAGTTTTGAATTTGTGAAAAGAAACAAGCAAATATTAGAGGGAAAATTAAGAAGCCTCCAGAAAAACTTAAATAGCAAGAAGCACCTGTAGAAGAAGTCTTTCAGAGAAATTTTTAACTCAATTTAAAATTTTCATTTGATTTTTAAAATAATTTAAAATTGAAATTTTAACTTCATCTTCTTGGCAAAATAAAGGCCAAGCCAAATATCCCATGCACTTTGATAGTCAGGACTTCCTACCGAGCTTCATTTCAGAAATGTTTACATACCAGTACAACATTATTATGCTACTGAAGTAATGATTGGTCTTCAATGGTTGCTAATAACACAAGATCATAGATTTGGTACACAGCTATCTGAAAAAGGCCACAATAATGTTAAACCAACATGACTCAAAACTGCACCACAACTGCTCAATATTAAGTTGTTCACTACCAATGGAAGGGGAGGTTGGGCACAAAAGGTGCTTAAGTCAGACTGAAAGACTTCAATTACACATTGCTGTATTATTAATGGCTATATTATTAATATAATTACATTTTGAAGACTAAAGTTGCATTCAAGTTGGACAAGCTATGACAACATTCAAATACATGTAAATAAAAAGAATTCTAGATCCATAGCCAAAGTAGTAACAAAAAACCTCATTGTGCAGTTGATGTAGCATTTGCAACAACAACAAATTTATGAATTCAATAAGGAAGATTGTGGCACCAAATTTGGGAATATTTTCAAGCTCTAGTTTTACTTAGGACAGAAGAGCTGCCAGCTGAATAAACTTGACTACTGTACTTTCCAGCTCTTTGTAAACAAGACTCCATGTTGTGCTAAAGAGGAGCTTTCATTCCCCTTTTTCTTCAAGAAAAGTATCTGAAAGGCAAGCTGTAGTGATTGTTTCTGACAGCAGTAGAATAAAGAAGCAGATAGAAAAGTAGATGTATATATAAAAAAGTTCTTACAGTAAAAGCATCTGTCCTGGCTTGATTTTGTTTACGAAAAGGCACTTTACGTATTGCTAAAACTCCAATACCATACTTTGAGTTTTTCTGTTAGAAGGCTGTGTTGCAAGGTGGTCAGCACAAGGATGCAAGTGTTCTTTATACAGTGCCTATCTGCTACAAATTTTATAACTACACATAGTATCTTACACCAGTTATTTAGAAGAATATATTCATGTTCAAAATAGCAACAGGTCTTCAAACAACACTTCAGTGATGATAGATCAGAGACATAGTCAGAGATGATAGAGACAACACACCACCTGTAGTGAGTTCATGCTAATAAAATTAGCAATGTAAATCTTTCAGAAGTGAGTCCTCAGTCTTTTGTTTTCCTCTCGCAGTCTCTCAATTTCAGCTACTAGGCTTTCATTTACAGAGTATCTTTCAAGTAAAGCATGCATTTCATTCTACAGAGAAGAAAAAAGTCCCAATCAGTAGCAATGAAGTTAATAATTCCAGTTTTATCCTATTGGCTTTCATATTTCTTTTAAAAATGAAATAACGTAGATAATTCTGGTTTTAAAAACTTCTGATAAGAAAAGTACGATTTTCTCTTTTATGCTGACATACAGTATTTTGATCACTAATACATTAGTGAATATTTTATCAAAGGATATTTTGCAGTTCTTCAGGATGAGAATCTACTAATGCAGATTCTATTAAAATGCTCAGAACCCAGACAAGGTCTTTTTAATGCAGATCAAAGGAACAAAGATTCATAAAAAGGTGAAGCTAAAGAATATAGAACAGCTCAGTATGCATACAGTACCTACAAGTGAAGCTTTCTATTTGAATTCCATCTGTCTCCTCACCCCAGCCTTTGGCCCTTTCCAAAGGACAGATTAATTTGTTTATAACTCCTGAAATACAGAATTCATACCTACTCAACCCTTAGGTTCCCGTTATTAATTATAAGAAGAAAAAAATTACAAGATTCCCATTCATACTTTCCCCCTCCTTCACATGAAATCCTCCTTTTCTTGGTCTTAATAGATTTTCAGTTTTGAGAGAAGATGGCATGCCTTGGTATTAGCAAAATTGAAAACTGAATCAATTTCCCATCATGATCCTTGTACATACCAACTGCATATGGAATTGCTTGATCATCTCCACTTGCAAATTCACAATATCTCGATGGCATGCTTCTCTGGGGGAAGAATTGCAAAAGGACAATGCTTAGACTTATTTAGAAAGCAATCTCTCTCATACCCTCAGCACCCTAAACCCCACAATCCCTTACCCTCACTCTCATCAAAAGTCTAGAAACCCTTAGACCATGAAACAATCCTCAGCTAATAATCCTACAGGTTTTTTTTGGAATACTTTTGTTAAGACATTGATTTTCATAAGTACCAATTTTTTTTCAGCACATAAGAAGACATAGGACTTTTCAGTTTAGAAACACAAACATACATGGTGATATCAAGATTTTTTTCACTTGCAAGTTATAAACTCTTCTCATTTTTACCATTCAAAGCTAATTTTCAATCCCTTGATCACAAGCACCTCAGAGAAAGATATTTATCTGTACTTGAAGATACACCTTTTCAGTACATGACTTTCAACACTCTTTTGTAAAAGGGCTCAAAACATTGGCTGTGGTAAGTTACACATTACTCTCAAACACATGGAACAGTCCAGGTTAATCTACATAAAAAGCAGTGGCAGCATTGTCTACAAAGTGGACATGAATTTGTTAATTCATGAATAACCATTCCACACTACAAAAACTACGCTTGAAAATAGCCTCTGATCATGACATCAATACAACAGTTCCAGGAGCTGAGGAAGAACAAGGAGAACAGCTCACAGAAAAGCAGGCAAGCTCACATTGTTCTTCCTGAACAGTGCAGCACAGTGCTGTTGTCTGGGACTGGACTGTCTGGGTGCTATAGGTACCTGGCCCAACAAAGTAAGGTGTTTCTTAAGTGGACACACACAGCTCTTAGCTCATTTTCCTTTCCTCAAACATACAGCAAACCCAAAGAGAATCTTCACTTTCTCTCTCCACAGATTATTGTGCTACACAATTCCTACTAGAGGAAATCTTCAAGTGTATGAAATAAAGATGGCAGCTAGCATCCTGTAAATTCAAAGATGTAGGTTATCTCCCAAAGACAGGGAGATCAAGAAGCAAACATCTTTTTGGAACCAAATGAATTACATAGTATCCCTGGTCCTTTCCTGAAGGTCTGTATTTTTCCCCCCCATTACTTGAAGAGGAATGAATTTCAGGCAAGGAAGATAAAAATCCTTTCCTCAGATTCCAGCAGCTGAAAGGCAGTTACATCAATGGGAAGCTTACAATAGCTCCCTTCCCTCTTACTGACCCCAGTACTAACAATCTTTTATGATCAGTTTAAATGTATCTGCAACATACCACTGGGAAAAGGGCCAGCAGAGCCTTCCAGCCAATCCAGAAAGTGGAAGTCAGAGGAGAAACCAATATTTAAGGCTCCAGATCTCAGGCCCTAGAAGTAAAGACTGGCAAGTATAACTTCTAACTCTGGGGAGCCTGAACATAAGACTTTAAAGAAAACACATCTGCAATACATAGACCACATTTTAAGTTACATCAATTACAGGTTTTCATCAGATGTGTGTTTACTGCCAAAAAATCCCAGGGGAGTTTTACCATATTACCATACCATAATACCAATTTATGTAAAAATATTCAATAACATTTGATGTATTTTTTCTGTTGGCAGATATAGAACAGACACAGTACACAGACGTAACTAAGCTAGTTTTGCTTTGCTTTTTGTAATCAAGACAGCAGCATTTCCCCCACCCAGCAATTCTTCATCATCTCTATTCAACCTACTTCATCTTTAATGTAGGTTGGGAAGTGACCCCCTAGATAAGCTTCTCTTAACTTCTTCACCTTCCTCCAACTCCACTCTAAATAGAACCATGCTAACTTCACTTCTTCCAAGACAATTGAAATGCTGGTAAGATATCCACAAAGCTGACACCGACCATCACTCACAGCACAGACGTTATTTCAATTCAAAGCTCCACCAGCAGAAATACACACACACTGTTCTACCCTACACATGCCAAAATAACAACAATCAAAGCCAACACAAATCAACTGGCTATGTCACTCTCGTTACTGTCAACCTGAAATTTCTCCTGCTGGAACAGGGAGACAAGCAAGGAGGGAAAGAAATCTGTGCAAGGCTTCAGGAAAAGAGCAGAGACCTCACTATGCAGACGAAATTTACCATCTGAGAAATATTCATTCTGGAAACCTCAGCAAAGTCATACACCAACAGCCCTTGGAGGCATCAGTCTAATTAGTCATCAGAACTATTAAAAACTAAGTTTCATACCTAGTCTTTCAAAAAATAGCGGTATAAATGGTATAATTTTCTAATCCAAAGAGAAATTTGTTTGAGCAGATGCTGAAACACCTCATTAAGAAAACACTGAAATGTTGTCATTGAAAACAACAACACTCTGCAAGAACACCAGTACCTGAAGTCATCCATTGTTTCTTGTATCATATTCTGAATGAAGTTTATTTGAATTGCTGTCAGAGGTGCATTTGGTCTGCTACTCCCAATGGTTTCCACTATTTTTTCTGACAACGAACTTGCAACTCCAGCAGTGGCAGGTGCTGTTATCTTTGAACCTTTACAATTGAAAATAAAATATTGGGAACTTTCAAGGAAAAAAACCCCTCATATACCGCATTACAATGATACATTTTAAAAAATAATTGATTTAATTAATTTTACCTCAAATACTGCTTGGTTAAAAAAAAAACAAATCAGATTTAGAATGAGTCTTTTCAGAAGCAACTAGAGACATTCTAAGAGGGCTGGCTCAATTCAAAGACTCGAGATCAGATCAGTTTTTAATGCTAGGTCCATTTTATCAGATTTCACGTCTATCTACCATCAACCACACCTAGAACAGGTCCAAAATTATCAACTTACTTGTTGAGGTAGTACCATTTCCTGGTAGATCATATGCAGGATGGGCCTGGATATTCTTCATTAGTTTCTCATTTGCATCAGGAGTAGATGATGGTGGAGAAGTTAAAGTCATAGGTTCTATGACTGATAAGCTTGATTTCAAAACCTAACAACAAAAATAATTTTTCTTTTTTTTAAAGATGAAATCTACTTGCTACAATTGTCCAATTGCACTTGAAGACTAAGTTTTCCAAAATGCACTTTGAAGCATTTTTGCTTTTAGGAATCTGCTCAGACATATATGCTTTTCATTTCCTAGCAAGATATCTGAAAAACTTATTGCTGAAACATTCCAAATCGCCTCAAGTGGGAACACAGACGCAAGTGCAAAAGGTGGGGGCCTCTAATTTTCACATCAAAAATGTTGTGACTAAGTTGTATCACTCCTAGAAAACTCAGACTTCTCAAGAGCAATACAAAAGTAGCTAAGCTCTGGGCAGAGGCATATCAACGATATCACAAGAAAAAAAGAGAGACAGTGAACAGGGAAAGAAGAGGGTGGAATTGACCTAACAATCAATCATACAGGTGCAACCATCTAGCGATCCTTCTTGATCTTTTAGAAAAATCAACATACTCCTCAGGCTACCTGTTTTGCTTCCTGGGAACTTATGTAACCTGATCTTATTTATGACAAGCACACATTTATCTTCCATTGCTGAAGGCCAACTCACCTAAATCCCACAAGGTTTTACAGATTTGTGTTAATAGTGTGTGAACAGTTACAAAATAAAATCAGACGGGGCGTTATTAAGGATTTCTTTCTTCAAGCAGTAATATTCAGTCAAGATTCTAAAAAGACCACTCATATCAAGAATACCTGCTTTAAGACATCTTTAGATTCTTGTTTTCCAATACTTATTTTCTTAGAGTCAGTCTCTGGATGCTCCTCTTCTTTAATTGGAGATCCCACAAGTGCATGTAATGGGCTAGACTGTGTCCCTTGTGCACTACTGCTCACTGGGTTTCTTTTTACTGGAAAGGCAATGGTTGGCTGTGGGAGAAAATCCAAACCCAATAGGTAGGACTGGAAATCCAGGCCTAAAATGGAAAGATGAAACACAGGTCAGTAAACACACACACCAAATCTCTCCCACAGTTAAAATGCCTGCACAGTCATACAAAACTGATTGACAAAAGAAATCACCAAAAAATGTACTCCACAAAAAAACTATATCGTTCCATCCAACTTATGGGTGCCCCATCTTTATAAAAGTAATAAAACATGAAAATTGTATAAAGGAAAAAATCCAATCACTTTAGGACCATACTCATGACTTCCTGTTACCATGCTGTGTCTCTCAATGTGTCAGACAATTTCCAGAAAAGTTGTTTTGTGTCTGCTTTGGTCATTTGTTTGTTTTCAATGGTATGACAAAATCAGCACGTGAGAACTCACACAGACCTCCAAAGGCCTATCACTGGCACATACTTACCATTTCCTTGAGGCTCTTCAGTCACTTTATTTGCAATAATATCTACAAAACAGCAGAACACAGACAAATAAAGTGTTTATTTGTATCACTGCATCTAGTCAATAATCAAAGAAAAATTAAAATATCAAGTAGGTATAGCAATCAATAAGACACAAGTGACATTTTGTCACACTACAATGCAGATGAATGATGATTTACAAATTCCAGTATTAGTAACTTACCATCTCTGACTGGAGAAAACACATCTCCTAAACTGCTTCGACCCAAATCATCAAAATTTTTTAATTCAGCACTTTTCCCATGATCTGTTTCTTTAGATGGAATGACATCCAAGCTGGAACTATGGGGAAAACCTTCAAAGAACATCAACATTCAGTTAGTAATTGACCTTTTCCAAAAATAACACACATCACAGCTAAACAATCTCACACCAAGCATGACACTTGGAAGTCCAGTAAGTACTTGAGAAGCATTGGCAGATGCCAGTTAGAGGGTCAATTTTAACTTCCTCATTTGGGTTGTCAATAAAGGTACTACAACTAAAAAAACTAAAGAGGAGGGTTGTAAAACTGGAGAACCCACCCACATTCAGAGAAATCAATATGATGGCTGCAGCAATTTTATGGTGGATCAGGTGAAGTGTAAACTTGTGACTGCACCTTCTGCAAATACGGTAACCACATTCAGATGATAAAAATTTAAATTTGTTCTGCAAGAAGAAAAACTTGCTGTACTAGGACCATTAAGCATTCCAAGGGAAATTATATTAAACACCTTTTTTAAAGCTTACCTAGTGTTAGTATATTCTCTGCTTATCTCTCATGTTAGAAAATCAATTTATATATTCTAATAGTAGAAAATCAAATTGGAGTTACAATTGCAGACAAAAAAAACCCCAACCAAACTTGTTGCTAGACCTTTCCTCACTCTACCCTCAAGCCCCATCCCTGACCCAATGCAGGGGGGAAAAAAGAGTTAGCTTTTATATGCATGGTACCAAGGACAGCTGTCTGAAGAACGGAACCACATCTTAAGTCCAAAAAAATCCCCAGTAATTATTCAAGCTACAGTTTTTAGAAAGTGAATTGAACTGCTCAGACAACCACCAAAATAACTTTCATAATTTCACAAAATGTTCATAAAACCTATAAGTACTTCTCTATGTGGGATTACTTGTTGAAGTGATCCAAATATGACTGTGTGGGTGACTGCAATTAATCATGTCCAAGTATTTACATTAAGTGGAACTTGAGTCATGTTTAGAGTTTCACATTTAAATGCATTAATATATTACATTTTTCACTCCTTCAGATGTGTCAATCGTGACACCAATATAGGATGCTAGTTAGGTAAATACTTGGTATACCGAGTCAAATCAGAAGTGCATTATCAACTTGTGTGTCAGAATGCAGAGGATCTACGTGGAAGAAGTGTAATGTAAAATTGGGCAAAAATTTCTTATGCACTTTTACCCATTCCCAGTAATCTAAATGTAGTAAGGTACCTAAAACAGAGAACAGTTGGTAAATGGGAGTTTATGGAAAGCCAGCTCAAAGTACATCCAAGTTTTTCATCACATTCTGACTTCATTTATACTTTTGTACCTTAAAAATACCTGTGACAGAATGCCTCAATTTTCTTTAATCATGCTATCAGATTACTTTACTGAATGCACCTTATTTATCCAAAGTTAAATCCCATGAACATGTTCTGGAAGAAATTCCAGGCAACAAATGAAGTTTGTGGTATCTCATCCATTCTCATTTTTAACCTTAAAGACTGTATCTCCTGTAGTATTCAGAGGTTTTTACTTTTAAAATGAACACTCAGATTAAGGAAAACTGTTTTGCCTTTACTTTCTTAAAACTTTTATTTATTATGCATGGTCCTCTTTAAGGGGTAACAGCCATTACATCTTCAAATAAAGATAATAAATCATATGTTTTAACCAAAATAAAATTTTCCACACCATTCAAGTAATGTTGATTAGCAGCAGTTCTTGCATACACAGGAAACATTCTACTTCACCTCATGCTTCACTGCATACCCAAGGGAGGTCATTAATACACATCCCTGTGGACTGCAGTGGCTTATTTCCTAATTACTATTACTAAATGTATTTCTCCTTATTTTAAAAAGGAGGAGAAAAGTGCTATTGCATTAATATGGATTTTTTTTCAAGAATCAAACTAGCAGATCTGATTATTGTCTTGATATTTTCAGAACTCTTGAATTAAATAAAATTTTAAGAGTACATTTCACACAGTGGCAGTTTTGGAATGCTCAGAATTCTTACAAAGAACTTGTTAATTTCAGAGGCATAGATAGCAAGTACAGTTATACAACTAATCATATTTGCAACAATATTTAACATCTTTGCTACCATGTGATAATGGAATCATGCCTCTCACAAAAATACGGTTCAGTTGTCACTTGGGTTTTTGGACTAGACGCTGCTTTTTTTCCTTGTGTTTTCTTTGGGTGGTGTTTTTTGTTTTGGGTTTGGTTTTTTTTGTTGCTGTTGGTTTTTTGATTTTTTTATTTTTTTGGGTGACGTCTGTTACTCCTATTTGTTAACAGAATTACAAATCATTAGCTCTGCATTCCATGCAGCTATTGTATCAGAAATTACATTAAGTACATAAATCTGCAAGAAGTCAGAATGCAAGAGATAGTCCCCCAGTTCCACCACAATTTTAAGACTTCATGTGTCTTAAGCTTATAGTAGGATCCAACTTACCTCCAACAATCTCATAGCACATGTTACACAGCAGGGAGGCAAAAGAAGTATATGTACGTACATGCACACATATACACAGTACTTCCTAACAATGCCCTGCCCTCAGTGAAACTTTCATACTGTAATGATCAAAACAGCAAACATTGCTTCCATCTTCCATACATACCAACTATTGTAAGAGTAGGAACACAACATTACCTGTTTTCTCCTGAAAAATTTCTCCTCCCTTATTCTCATTTGTCAATGTAAGATGAGAGGAAACTGTTGCTGATGCTTGAGAGGCAATGTTTTTGACGCCAGTGTTTTGAATTCCTCCAAGATTACTACCAGCTTTGACTTCTACTCTTTTGGACACAGGTTTATTTGAAGAACCTGTGAGGTTAGACTGAAGAAAAAATAGAACCAATTAAGAGAAGTTATTATTCTTTCAGCCAGAAGTAAAAACACAAGACAATATACTTTCCTTTTTAAAAACAATAAAAAAATTTCATTTCAAGTTGCAAAGGTTGCTTAGGAGATATGCCTTTATAAATACAAAAAAAGGTGTCTTCATGTACTTCAAAGAGCATGGGAAACACTCTATAATCATATACATATACGGTGAAGGCCTCAACAAGGATAGCAACAATTTAACCCTGCATGAGTCAATTTTGATCCCAGGTTTAGACAGAAAAAAGAGATTACATTACTAGGAACTCCAAATTTTGCCAGAGTAGTTAACCACTAGCAGCAAGTGTGCTAGAGGAGAAGGTAGGTCTCAGAGTGATAAAGAATCCATTTCAAAGGTTCTCAGTGTCCACTAACTGGAAGCACAGGGTTTCTGGATACATTAGAGCCTAATTAAGTCTTGGAAGAACCTCTGAAGTCTTCTATGTTATTTGATTAACTTCTCCACTGTTTATATGTGCTAGCAAAAGTCCATATATAGGACATACAAAATATCTTCAGATGAGGAGCCCTGTGACTTCTCCTTAAGCAGAAGGGCCATTACAGACTCTTCTGCTACTGCCTACAAATAACCGGAAGTGCCACAAACTGATCTGCAAAGGCAGCATATCCACACCAGAAAGTCTAGAAGACTAAGCTCTACTTCTACACTGAAGCCAGGAGTGGGGGGAATTCCACATTAACAATGCCTAAAACAGCAGTTAAGATTAAGCAGTTTATAATTCCTAGTTTGGTATGATCCAATTTCGTTGGCATCTTAGACAGTGAATGCTAAACTTCTTTTAAAACTTAAATTTATGCTTTGCTTTCATTCATATGCATACTGAACAATAAAAATACCTTGGGAAAAGTACTGAACTGAAGACGTATGCATTTCACACAGCCTTTGTGAGCAGTAACTGCTTTCACCGGTGATGTCAGCTGTCTTAAGTCATACTGGCAGATTTTTCCCCGGGAACATCCTATAGCCAAAGTTGTACCATCAGGCATGAAGTCTACTGTGGTCAGAGGAAAATCAGCTACAATGGTTGTCAGTAACCTTCAAATACAAGAAATGACAGGATCAATCTTTCTGAATTCACAAGTTGGACTTTACAACACAGAATATTTAATACATATATATAAATAAATGCACTTTCATAAATCAGCTACAGGTCAGTAGGTTCAACTTCTCCAGTGCCAAGTAAATTCAATGAACTATTTTAAGGAACAGTGGATTAGGCTCACACTAAGCATTCATGCTTAACAAGAAAAAAACTGCATATGCCCCAAAAGACTTCATGGGGAGAGGATGACATTGGCTTCTTAATAGCAAACACCAACATTATTTACTGGTATCATCATTTGCAGCAGCAATTATACTATATACGTCCTCTCATCCTCTAGCTTCCCAAGCCTCTACCCTTCCCACAGCCCTGGGAAAGACTTCAGGTCTTCATTTGCATCCTTCTACTACATCCTTCCAAAATGACTCCTGCAAACAGACTCCTGCTTTTATTCAGCTTGAGTAAAAGCACTACTCACACTAAAACCAACATCCCACAAAACCACTTGCCATGCTATCTTCTTGCTACAAAGTCCCATCACCCGTGTCCCATCCTTCCTGCTTTTCTATTCAACATTTTCCCCTATCTCAGCAGCTCTGTGCACCACAGTTACCTCTTTTTATCTTAACTAGACAAGCAGGCAAGCTAAGCTCAGGTGGCTGAAGGTCCCCACAGGCTGTACTGCCCCTCACAGACGTTAACCACTCTCTATCAACAAGAAAAGCCCAATACATAAGCACTGGAGAACACTGCCCATAACCTGGACTTCAATTAGTTCCCACATGCCTTGCCATTTTTCAATTGTTTGTCTGTTAGCTTAGAAAGCAAAACGGACTATGGGACAGGTTCTCCAGTAGCAATATGCCAACCAATTCAACCATTCTGCATGGGGGATGAATGAAATAATTCATGTTATCATTAGGCATGATTTTCAGTTTATAAATCTTCTAAACTCAAAATGTCTTCATATACTCACTTTTTACTAAAAGTGTCATACAGAATAATTCTTTTATCCAAACCTACAGTTACAACCAGCAGCTTATTGACTGGAGAAAAGCAGATTTCTGAGGCTGGTGCTTTATGAGCATTTTCAAAATTATGATACGGGTTCTGGCTATTTACATCCCAGAGAGTTACATTTCCACTGTCAGAAACACTGCCCAGCAAGGATTTCTTAAAGGATGAGTATTTCAGGTGTCGAATAGGCTGTAAAACAGACATAAAAATGAATTTTAATGCCAGTATTAAACATGATATTAAATTATTTTCTAAAGGCACAAACAGATTAGGAATACAAAGTTAAAGTAGTCTACAAAGGCTTCCAACTCTGAAATAAAAATAGTAAAACCAGAAAAAATCATTTTGTATTACAATGCCATTTTTGGTATTGGGGAGACTTTTTTTTTACTATTATGGAGTACCATATAAGCTGATCAGCAAAATTAAGACAAATCAAACTTCCAGAGAAGTTTCTCAAATTTTCAACAAAAATCATGCCTTCATACAAAAACTCACATCACATCTAAAATTAAAGGAGTGAAAAGGTACATTATTTCAAAAACTAGTCTTCTGCCAAGAATGTTAAACCTAATTCCCCTTCCCTGACTTGAGGTACTTGGATATCAGCCAATCTGATAAGGCACACAGACTCCAGAGTTAAGCAGGTATGTAGGTCCTGCAGAACAGACTTCAACCTGCGGACTAAGCCCACAGAAGAGGATAACATGCGTGGTTTATCACATGCAGCCTTGCTATCACAGAATCAGCTAATCCAGGAACTTAACTTGCCTTTCAAAAAGGTATTTTGTTTCCACCACATTGCTTCAAAGGGTGTTGCAGAAGCTCACTGCTCTAATACTACAGTACTCAATTTCCTGATTAATTTTACTTATGACCTTTTCACTCCTATGACCACAATGCCCTTACACTTCAACAGTTTCCTAATTCCCCAGTGATGCTACTCTCTGTTTTAAAGAAGAGCAAGCTCACCTTCCTTACACTGGGTTTCATCATAGCTCCTAGAATCACAGAATTGTTAAGGCTGGAAAAGAACTCAAAGACCATCAGGTCCAAGCCTTACCCCAGCACTGCCATGTTCACCACTAAACAATGTCCCTAAATGCCACACCTACATGGTTTTTGAATGCTTTCAGGGATGAGTCTATCACTTCCCTGAGCAGCCTGTTTCAATCCCTCACTACCCCTTCAGAGAAGAATGCTGTCGTAATAACCAATCTAAAGTGGTGCAACTTGAGGACATTTTCTCTTCTCCTGTTGCTTGCCACCTGTGAGAAGAGACCAACCCCCACCTTGCTAGTACCTATTTTTCAGGTGGTTGTAGAGAGCAATAAGGTCCTCCCACGATTCCTTTTCTCCAGGCTGAACAACCCCACCTCCCTCAGCTGCTCCTCACAAGACCTGTGCTCCAGACCCTTCCCCAGCTTTTTGACCTTACTTCTACTATCATAAGCACTACTAAAAATATCAAACTAGATAATGAAAGAAAATATTTGCTTGATTTATCAATAGGAGTTTCTTACCAATCCAATCTAGTATTTTCTCACAAAGCACCGAACCAAGTACTTTACTCATGTCCAGTCCAATGAGTGCTCTTATATTTTATTTGCCTGAAAATGCTCTCAAAAAGGAATTGTTTCAAAAAGGTCATTTTTAGGATCGGCATAGATCACACCACAACGCATTACTGGCCTTTATCCTATTTCTGCCTAACTTGATTTTAATGGAAATACATGTTGCTTCATATTCTTCCACCATCATTTCCAGCACTGGTATTGCATGTCTTGCTGAAAGCCAAATTGCTTCAACCTGCTTTAAAGAGGTGGCATCTTCAACGGCGTATGCAAACAGGAACGAGTACAACTCTTCAACATTAATATGGTCCTCTACTGGTCACAATTTTATCATTTTTCTGTTTGTTTACATTGGAAAAAAAAACTGGAGAGATTCAGGAGTAACAGCTTTAATTACAAACAGGACCTACATGGGAAATATTCCTGACCCTCACAGTTCTCTCAATTCTTCACCTCCAAATACATTCCTCCTTACTGCCTGGCATCTGTTCACGTTTCATTTTCTCACTCCTGTCCTGCACACCAAGACTACTCTCTTCCAGCTCTCCTCAAACCTCCCTTGATATGCTACCAAGTCAGTCATTTCCTTTTCTCCTTTATCCTTTTAATCTCACAGGTCTGGGCAAGTTCTCCATTTTCTTTCACATGCCTATATTGCCCATATTACCACTGCTCCCCACTTCTAGCTTTAAAAGCTGACAAACTTTTCACTACATGGAGTGGCCAGAATCCATCACACTCCTTTACAAATCAGCCAGCTGTTCAAACAGCTAAACTAAATCCTGTTGCTAGGAGAATTGCACCAGGCAGTGAAGACTTGAACAAACACTGTATTTCGAAACAAACCTTAATTTATCCTCACAACAGCAAGCAGATAAGAATCTCGTAGTCTACATGAATGCCAACAGTAAAGACAAATTATGGGATCTGCAAACAACTCTGCAAGAACTCAATTCTAATAAAACACAAAGGTGTCCTAAATTAAAATCAATTAACAGAATATAGGCCAATGCTCCTATCAAAAGAATTTTGTTTTAAGTCAGAGAAAGCACTGCAACCTTGGGCTATTCTACTACTTGTAAAATCTACACAACATGAGAAATTAACTGGAACGGAAACTACATTCCATCATGCTGAATCAAACACAGACAAGCTAAAATTTAAAAGGTTAGTCAGACTTACATTCCTGAATTCCAAAAAAAGTTACTATGGAGTGGTGACCCTTCCTAAGTCAGAAAACTAGCACCAGGATCAAACAGTGTAATACACTGTTTATCTGTTCAAGTTTACTCTTAAGGAAACCTGGCCTCTAAGCTATAAATAAAGTAAAGGCTTTTTAAATTTAACAGAATGAAACAGATCTTCAGGTACTTGTTTCACTGCAGAATCAACTCTCCAATTCAAACCCAAAACAATAATAAAGCCATTTCTGCACATAAGAGTAAAAATCATTTTTAGGATCAAAGAGAAGCTGGTAAACCGGGACATTCAACTAGCCAACTCATTACAAAATCATAGCTCAATTCCATTTTAAATTAAACTAAAATCAAATAACTGCCCTCCCTAGGAAAATGTTATAGACCCTTTAGAATGTGAACAGGAGCTCTTTGTTTGCAATTACTTTAACACATCAAATACCTTTATCCATCCTAAAGGTCACTCAGCTTTGCAGCAGACTTCTTGATTTCATCTGACATAATAGTTATTCACAGCATATCTCTTACTCCTAATCACTTTCTGGCAGAAAAAACTGAATATATCAAACAGGTTCATGCAAATCATCCTCACAAGAATGTCTTCATTTTCCAATTAACTAGCAGCATAGTCCCCACTCTGGATATTCAACTCAGCTGCATAATCCAACCATGGACCTCCCTGTAGCTCCCACCTCACATCCATATTCTTCATAAGATCGTAACAATCAAATCAGAAAAATGACCTGACTATATAGATGGATTTTTAAGATCAAACCAAGTATGAAGTACAATTTTGCTTCAATTTAAGTATGAGACTGGTGATGGATCAAAGACACTGCAGCACCTAGGAGCTGAGATAGTTTAAATTTAACAGACATTTTTCATCAGAAAGTACACCATAATTCTCGAGATGCTATGAGATTGTAAGAGATTTTTCACCGCATTATACTGTTCGTGCGAGACAGGAGAAGAATTTAATTTGACACTATCTGCAATCTAGGAGTGAAAAAGCTGTTGCAGGAACAGAAAAGGAGTAACTCATAACTTCAGCATTCCTTGCAACATTAAAGGTCAGGCTTAGGACCAAAGCATCCCCTAGGCAGCTCCTACCTCTGTAAAATTGATTCAGTAAAATACCAAATGCCTAGAACTCAAACACATGGCTATCCATAAGACAAGACAATTCTCACTAAGAGCATACACTGGAATTTCCAGGGGGACAACACAGCTCATTTACTACTGCAAATGCTCTTGTATCAAGGGAATTCCCCTTGTGATACCCACTAATTCTTTTGAGTCTGCAGAAAGGAATTGCTGTGGCAAACCCTACAGAGGTTCTTAATTAGTACATATGCTTTGTGTTTGCCTTGCGCACAATCTTCCTTCAAACCAGTTCTCCCAAATACTGACTAAACACCTAAATAGGTAAGGTAACACCTCATTATTTTTCTCTTTGAGCAGCTGTGCAATTTTAATCTCCAGATTAAACACACTTACTTCCAAATACAGGCTTGTATTCACCTCCTGTACATACAGCTTTGAATAAGTTAGAACCCAGGCTGCATGGTCTTTGCCCTCTGCAACAATACACACTGAGTGGTGAATTGAAATCCTGCTTTGGTTTGTAAAGCCAATTGTGCTTTAATCACTTCCAGGATATCTAAAAGTTTGGTTTTGAGGAGCCAGTGTCTACCAAGTAAAATTTGCTGTAAGAAAGGCACTTGAGAAATTTGTATTTTGATGCTACCTAGCATTTAAGACCATGATGCACACAGTGGTCTGCTTTCTCCTTTCCTTAAGGGCACTCTTAAAATTTAAAATGAAACACGATACCAAAACTTAAAAGCTTTTGATATTTACTTTCAATAGTACCTGAAAGGAACTTAACACAGATAGCCTACCTGTCTGCTGCCATAACCAAAGGGACTGCTTGTTAAGTTGGTGGTAACACTGTGTAGAATGATTTCACCACTCAAAGATCCAGAAACAACATAACCATCATTCCAATTATATGCAACGCACGTGACTTCATCTTTATGCTCCTGTGGGAAAGGAAGGTTAGAGGGAGAGTGTTAAAGACATTCTTCCTAATTTATGCTTTTGAAAAATCTTTAGCTTGATTTTTTCTGACCATCTATAACACTTTAAAAGATTTATGAGTTGTTATGGAATATCACAGAAAACCGCAGCAAAACATACCGAAGATCAATCATAACCACTCTCTGATTGTCTGCATTAGGTGATTTTAATAAATTGGTAAAGATAATCACATAATTATGTACAATATTTTAATAAGACAACCACAGAGCTATTCACCACAGGTGTTATGAACATTATTTTAAAAGTGAAGTCTTGAATATACTTTCTGTTAATTTGATGTACTACTGACAACTGCCCCTTCTGTCACTCTTACCATTAACACATATATTCACCAACCAGTTTTTGGATACAGTCATTTGCAGTGATGGTACTGTGTATAATGAGCATATTATTATTTTCCCCTATGCTCCTATATAAGGGAAGACAATTGAGTACTTCTAACCCAAAAGCTAGGAATAGATACTTAAAGTATTGTATTGGCTACCTCGAGGTTTTGTTTCCAACAGTAACTCTGAAAGTCCAAGAAAAAAAGGATAAATCAAAGCTGAAGTTTCATAGCCTCTCAAAACATGGTGCTAAATAAGGGAAATAATCTACTGAAAGCATCTGAGAAAGATGCTAAGTCATCCTACGCTTCCTGCATCATAAGGTTTTAGAGAATTCATACTGGATCAGTTAGAAGATAGATCTCCCAGTTTTGCACAACATTAGTTCTGTTACAATATTCCACAAATACAGAAGTGTTTTCTCATTCAACATATCAGAAACAGCAATTACCTGCAATGCAACTCCTGGAAAAAAATCTCCCTCAGACAACACCAATAAAAACTTGCAAAGTAAAAAGTATTCTGAAAATTTAAAGATGTATTATTATAGAACTTTACTCTGAAAACAAGTTACATATGTTGGTTAAATTTGCTATTTATAGCACATAAAGAACACAATCCTGAACAAGACCCAGATGTGTGCTAGCTCCTGTCTGCGGCATTGATCCTACAGACACCAGACTTAGAGAAAGTGTATTTTTTACAGTTGGTTGCAAACCCTGCAAGTGGAAAGCTACAGCTGCTCTTCAGCCAAACCTACCTTTAGGCTGCGGTAAATCTTCCTGGACTTCAAATCCCAGATATTAACTGTGTTATCAAGGCCTCCACTGACGAGATACGAAGAACTAGAATTCAAGCTCACACATGTCTGTTTTGCCTAATGGAGAAAGAAGAAAAAAGTATACTAAAGATAATTAAGGGATTTATTCAAATCTACTTCAAGGCAGGTTAATGAGTTTTTATTTTCATCAGCACAAATAGTCCCACTGACAGACAGCCTATTCATACTCTACAGCCACTTCCTATGAAAAGGCATTTAAAATCAAGTCCAGCTTGGACATACATTTAATATAATTTAAAATGTACGTATATTAACTAATAAACCTTCAAGTACTCACACTTCCCCATTCCCATTTCAAATTTTTGGCACCTTTTCCTCCAATATGCATATTCCTTTTAAATTATAGCTCTGTAAAGTGCAATCATAGTATTTTATTCAGGTACTGAAGTTTTTTTTTTTTTAAATCCTAAGCTAAGGAAAAGAAACTCTTTAGAAGAAAATAAAGAAGTTGTCTGAGTTACGTACTTCACATTCCCTAAACATCACAGGGAATATTATAGCAGCAAACTTCATAATTCAGTTAAGTAATTTTTTTTAAAGTAATCACTGAAGTACCAGTTTTTCTTTAAGAAAGTCAATCTTAATGATAGGCCTACATTGAGAACAAATTATTACTCAGTTCCATCATGTTGAAAATTCACTTTTAAGTTCTCAAGATTTGAGTGAAGAAGAAACAAGTTATCTAATTATTGACATGATAAAATTGCAAGGGATTGCATTAGTTATAGATCAAATTCAGTGAAATCTTCAAGACAAACACTCCACCTTGGAAAGTGTTTGCTTCAGCACCCTAAAAGCAAGGTTTGAACAACTTTTCAGAAAATTTCCCGTCCAAATTAGCATTGTAACAGCTATACAAGGAGAATAACTAGAATGGTTTAGAACATTAACAAGCTATTTAAGTGATCATGTGAAGAGATTCTTGTAAAACAAAGTCCAGCTTTTTGAAGTGCCACACATCCATTCAACAGGAGAAAAAAAAAAAAACCCTGAACACAACACAAATTCTCTTGCTTCTTGGAATTCCAGAAGCTGGCACGTGTACGCTCCAAGAACAACCTCTACATAGACTCTCTTAAGTTTTCCAGTGTACAATTCACAGGCACACACAACACAGACAGCTCAAGTTGCAAAATGAAGTTCAAACTTGAGCTAGTCCATCTCCTACACATTAGATCACATCTGAACCACTGACTGCTTCAAGTTATCACATCTGCATAACTGCATCTGTATCTTCTTACTGACAGAAGTCTTTCAAAAGCACTATTGCCCTCACTCTTTAGATGTGTTTAACAATACACAAGGAGATGTTTTTATCTATGTGTCATAATTCTAACAATACTAAAATTAAATTGATCCCAATATGCAGAACAGATGTGAGACACAGAGGATACAGAGTGAACTGTGGAGAAAATGAGGCAAAAGCATTACTCATACTTACTCCTTCAGCTATTTCAAAGAGTGGAACAGGTTTGCTTTTACAGCTTGAAACAACTATTTTATCACCAGCAGCAGAAGCAGTGGCCAGGTATCTATCTTTGTCACAAGTTAAGGAACATAATTGTAGGATACTGGTGATTAATAAAAGCAACAGTAAGTTTCCCTTATTGAACAGAAGACAGATTGGCTAAATAGTCTAAAGCACTGTACCTTGAAAGGACCTAGAAACAGAACCATAAGGCCATTTTCCAAGCTTTCATTAAGAAGCTCCTGAATTAACTACATTCTTTACTTGCCAATACAAGAGAGACAGCAATTTCTTTGATAGAAAAGATGAGAAGTATCTGCCAGGTATTATTTAAGAGCTCTTTACTAGTAAGGCAGCTTATCCAGTCTACAATTCTGCCTCCCCACATCCCCAAGTAGGAGCCCCATTTATCACTAGTTCAAAGGAATGACTGTGCCTGTTAGCAGACTATGGATTTAAAGAATGGTCATGAAAAATGCTGGACTACTTCACCATACAGTTTCTGGAGTACAAAGAGCAGTTGCCAATTTCTCCCACTCTGTACTGAGAAAAGAAAAACAAAAGACCAAAAAGAGCCTTTTATGAAGCCAAGTACCCCAAAGTAATAAGAACATTTATAGAACTACAGAGCAAGGACGGTGCATCTGCACGGCCACCAAACAAACTGAGTAATCATTCAGTCTTCAGGCCAATGCCCACTGTGATTTTGTATTTGCTCATTTATGAGTAACACAGGTTAATTGGCTGGATTTAACACAAGAGAACTAGCAGGCAGAGTAGTGCTTGATATCACTTTTATTATTTTAAGGCACTCCTATAATTTTATAGAACTATGCAGAATCAGGACTAATGCTTTATCCCTAACAAGCTTACAAGCCTATAAGGCAAGGTAATTATTGTTTCAGTTTTGGGAGATGAAGAGGAGACTCGGTAGAATAAAGTGTGTAAGACAGACTGTAGATAAAGTTTACTAAACACATACAAGAGTGTATGCATATACATGAAAACATTATATCTGTGCTTCAAATTCTCTGCAAGCTCTATAGCCAAAACATTCATTTGTGTTCCAAACGGTGTAACTTCCTTTCTCATACATTAACTTGGCGGACAGACATTCAGAACTTGCAGGACTCAGTTGCTATGTGCCAGCATCCTGTCCTCCTTCTACATCAAGATGAGGCACCACCACCTTCTCCTGTGACAGCCATACAAGCAGTTCACCTGACAGCCCACTGAGATTTCCCATATGTTCACCCAACACTTGGCCCCTCAAATCATTACCCTAGAACTGGCTTCCAAGTCAGAGGTGAAAGACCTAAATGGGTCAGATCCATTCTGGTGATAAAATCATCACCATCCCATGAGTGTTTCCCTACACAACAATATGCCTGCACTTCCTCCCTAAATGCTACACGCCATTGAAAGAAAACCAGTGCTTAGAGGTAAGCGAGCATTATCAAAGAATATCAGAATCAACAAGACGCTGTCCCAGAGAAAAAAGAAATAAGTCTTTAATTACAATTCTCCTCACTATACTATGTAAAGAATTTTACTACATCAGCAATTGCTTTGCTCAAGCTTGTCAGTTAATTAAGCACTGTCTTGAAAGCGAGTATCATAATCAACTACTGAAGAAACAAATGACTAAGCTTTACAGTTGGCAGGCAATTCAGGCATATTACAGCCATCAGAAAAGCGCTGGCTCCCGAGATGAGAAAATTCTTCACAATTATTTATCATCATGAACTGATTCTGTAAATCCCTTCAACATGGGGAACCACAAAACTTTGGTCAAAATACACACCAATGTTTTTATACAAGACTTCAAAACGTGTTAGGCCTGTGTTTAACAAACACTTCAGTAAAGAAAGGAAAGAAAAAAAACCACTGGAATTTTGCAGAACACCCACAGAAATATGGCTGAAACTGAAAAGGATACTATTGCTGGCCCAGCACAGCGAACTGACTGGATGTGAGGGCATATGTGGGTTGAACTGCTCCACCACGGTGAAAGATGAGCAATCCCATATTTTAATGTCATCTCCTGATGATGCAAAACGTATGCTTTCTTGCATGGCTGCACCTGTTTTGGCAGAAATAAATTAATAAGTGAAAATACATAAAATTTAAAAATAAATCAAGCAACATGATAATTCAGAATGACAATTTTAAAATGGTCATAAATGGTAGGGTTGAAGTTTTCTTGATAACTGCAACATTTATTTGGAGAGTTAAACAGTTAGTACCGTTCAGCTGCACGCAGCAGCGAAAGCAGCAGACATGCCAAGCTTTTGCTACTTGAATTCTTGCAAGAAACGCGTTTTCTTTTTCACAAAGCCACCCCCTCTATGGCATCAAGAGGCTAAAACGAAGCTTTTATTTCCACAGACGCCTACCCTGAGTGTCTGAAGGACCCATATCCCACCAGTAGATGGGGATACACAAATCAGAATCAAACTGCTGCAGGAGAAGACTGGCAGTATGACCTAAAGGACTCACTTCAGGGTTCATCTCACCACTCCAAAGGAGACATCCGAGAATCCTTTAGACTAAAGGATTAGTCTAACTACGACAGTACAATACGAGCGACAGTGAGTCACCTTTCATCAAATCTAACAAAACATTACAAAACAAAAAGGCCAAGAACAAAGTACTGCTACTTATTTTGACTGACGCCTTTTAAGACTTAAGGCCAGGTTAACCGGTGCCTGGTTTGAAACGCTGACTCTCAGCTTTTTCCTCCTGGGAATTTTAAACTATCAGCAAACGAGGACTGTAAACTTCCCTTCAGCTGAAAATACAACCACCCCTTAGGCAAAGTTTGCGGGACGTCTCCACACAACTTTAGGCCATTCATTCTTACTGCCGGCAGTGTTAACACAACACTACACAAGAAATTCAGGGTCCACGCACGCCTTCACTCAGCATCAGCCGGCGGAACTGCTCCTCCCGCCTCGCACAGAGTTTGTCTCCCGCCTCGAAATTCAGCCCTGGAGGCCGCGGGAGGAGCCGCCCGGCGCACTCCGCCCCATGCCACGGGCACCGCCCGGCCCCGGCCCCGCTCCCGCGCTCTCCCCACGCCGCTGCGCACCTGGCTAGGCGGGCACCGGGCAGAGGCACCGCTGCTCGCCCCGCCGGCCCGGCCCGGAGTCGCCTGAGGGACAGGACAGGACAGGACAGGACCGGGGACAGGACCG
>VXBU01008277.1:249625-290483 GCA_013400315.1 Bombycilla garrulus
AGGCCCTGCGGCCGCTCCCGCGCCGGGACGCGCCCGCATCGGGCACCGGGGCCGGCCTCTGACCCCGCACGGGCACGGAGCCGCTCCCTGGCAGCTGCTGAAGGAAGGTGGCGCTGGCCACGCAATTAACCCGCCCTGAGTGAGTCTGAGGGGCACCGCATCTGCCGCGTTTTGAATTGCAAACGCAGATTCCGATGCTGAGCAAAAGGCATCCCGCACAGGCGCCATCTGGGATCTCCCTCTGGTACGCGGGGATATCACGGCGACAGAGAGAAATAAATGATTGCAGTTAATACATTACTTCTAGTAACGCCAAGTAATAGAGAATTGCCGTATCTGTTTCCTGACTTGCAAAAGAAATGTTATCCTGGTCATGCTGAATTTTACAGAAGGAGGGACTTTTTTGGTTATTTTCATCTGGTAAAATAAAAGGTAGCATTTCCTTTAAGGTAATACGTGTTTGCACTTCTGCTTTCTATCCCTAAGCACAAGATTATACACTAAATTTAAAGGTATATTAATCGTGAACCCGTAGCAAAACTTAATGTAGAGATCTGCCTTCGAGTGAGTCTTCACCCTGTGTACCCTCAGAACCAGTCGACAAGCTGAAATGCCTGATTTGCTTTCCTTTTCTGGTGGGGTCTTGATTTTCTAAGTTAATTTAATATCTAATCTGTATAAGTGAACACAGAAACAGGTGTCACTGTTACGCAAAACACCATTATTTCCCTACAGCACTGAGGATCATGTCTTTATTGTGTCTATTAATCCTCATTAACCAATCATTAGTCATAATTTATATCTTAAATCACCTGCCTTCTCAGCTGAGTGTGAAGGGATCCACAGCATTCCTACAAGTCTTCTACCCTCACTCCTCTTTATAATCCTAATTTGCTGCTAAACCTGTCATATTTCACTTCTGAGGCCAGCGTTTGTTATTCCGTTCTAGCTTCTCTAGTACAGAGAATCTAAAGCCCTTTCTTTACCACAACCATATCCTCTGGCTTTTTTTATTTTTCTCCTCACTGTGGAGCATGACTGTCTGTTTTTACAGACAGATCATTGAGCACCTGCCTGACAAGCCCTGAAGCCTTGATCAATTAAAAATTTGGGAGGTTTTAAGTAAACATGATCAGTATGTTTTGCTTCATTTTGTAACAGCCCCTCAAATCAGTTTTTCCTGCTGGTAGGACCCTTGCTGGCATTTTTTTATGCCAGTGCCTGTGCTCTGCTTGTTCTTTGTATTTGTAAGGAACATTGGGACACGTTGGTGTGTCCTTACTGGGGAAAGAACCGCAGTGAGAAGCCCAACGCTTGAAGTCAAAGTGGTGGTGTTGCTGAAAGACCACCTGAGCAAGGCAGGGCATTCCCAGCCATTGTGCAAGGGTGTAAAAGCAGTGGACGTGTGAGCAATACACAGGTGAGGAGAGGCACAAATAGTTTATATAATAATTTTAACTGTATTATTACTATTGTTATAAGGATTCTTTCTTTTCCCATAATAATTAGACCTGGATTAATAACAATTCTTGGATTAGGCTAAGGTTTCAATTATGCTAACACATTTTTGCCTTTAAACATGCATAGGTTTCCTCTTTGCCCATAAACAAGGTTTTCATTGTAGGGGCAGTGACATTAGGTTCTGAAGGATGAACCACAGAGTTCCAGGGGAGTAAGACCAGTCAGGGCAGTAGGGAAAAATGGCCTACATTTCTTGATGGTTATAATTGGTTTTTAGAGCAGTTTGGAAACCACTTTAAAACCGGTATTTTCCCATTTGGTAGTGGAATCATAGGAAAGTAACAAAGATAATTAACACACTGCATGTTGTATGATGATAAATACAGCAATTTCATAAGATAGACAGAGTCTTGACTTTCTCTGCTAACTCTGCTATATAGTAGCTGTATGATGCCAGAATTCGCAGGGAATGAAGCAAGCATCACTGCCAAGAAGCAAGGAGCTTTGCCCAGGGCATTATAATTTTTTGGTGGCTGCTGAGATGTACTTTTCAACTCTGAATGTCTGGCCAGGAGCTGAACCAGCCCTGTAGGTTCTCTGTGTTTTCACAGACGTTCCCCCTCCACACAGGACTACAGGGAGGGGGAAAGTCACAGGCTTAGTCAGCTCGTGATGATACCTTAGGTAGCATATTCTGGTTCTGCACTGAATGTTTTGGTGCCATTTGCTTTAGCACAGTCTTTCTTTTTTTCTTTGCACATTAAGTAGAATCCTAAATCATGCTGAGATGGTAGACAAATGAGAATAATTCTAATTATCTCTGGGGTTTCAAAGTGGAAAATTAAATTGCAGTGGTAAATATTTGACTTCAGCACTTGCCTCTGGACGCTTCCACCCACTCTGTTTTAAAGATTAACCTATGCTTCATATTTTCACTTCTCTCACTTAATGATGTTCTCAATATCTTTAACTCAAAGAAAACCTTTGGCAAGCATAAATGGATCTCTCTGCTGGCTTAATTAGTTCAGCATATTAGCCAACAATTAATTCTAACTCCATCATTATTCTTTTAAAGAATCTTCTTTCTTGGATTTCACTGAAAATGGACTGGAAATAAATGACTGTTCCGTTTACAGTGTGTCTCAATTGAATAATAACATAAATAGCCTTTCTCTTTCATTCAAGGATCTGAAAATATTCTCCAAACATTGATGCAGAATACTTAAAATCCCTCACTGATGAAGGGATTACTGTTATCTTCAGATACAGAAACTGAGGCATAATGAGGGTAATTACTAGGATTGTTTTGTTAGATTGATGTCATCCAGAAAATGGGTATATACTTTGGACAACAAAAAATTATTGTGAATTGGAGCTGTAGTGGAATTTAAAAACCAGTCACATACAATTGGATAAATCTGTGTGAAATTACAGATTTCCACATCATAAAATTAATTTAACCAGAAATAATTTCAAGTTAGTATGTATTTGTAGGCATTAGAAATCCTGTGAATGCCTTGAATATAAAACATCTTTCAAGGCACAAATATAACTTAAAACTATATTGAAACAGTATTTGAAAACTGAAATATTCTAAAATCCATTCAGACCTTTCACTGTTAAGCTCCCTGTTCAAATTCATTTTGAACTCTAGCATGTTCTTGATGATACTGTTTTTAACTACAGGACCAGAAGCTGGTTTTGCTCTCAGCATTTTTGCTTCATTTAGTTCACATAACAGAAAATACCGAAATAATTTTAAAACCCCAAACACTTATTTTTACTGTTCTTTAGTTTTGCATAGGTCTTTCTTGTCCCTCACCCAAGGGGATGCACTGAAGAGAAAATGACATTCAGAATCTTTCCATTTCTCCCCACAGTACGCTCTCCCTCCCTCTCTGTCTCTCTCTCACTCTTTCCTTACACCATTCCACAATTTATCAGACAGGGAAGCACTATCCATTCCTTCCGCAGATGTAGAATGGAGAAATTTTTCAGTTAAAATTTGAAAAGAATTGGTGAACATGCCAGGAGTTCAAAGCTGTCAATATGGTAAGTAGCTCTTTGGCATTGTTGTATGGGGCAGATCATCGAGAAGAACTTCCCATAGCAGGAAGGTCTTCCCATACACAGTGAAATCCTCCTTCCTCCTCTTCCTTTTTCATTTTGGAGACAGTGACACAGACAAGTACTCTACGCAAATCTAATTCAGCGTGGTCCTGACACAAATCTATTCTGGTTTCACATAGTAAAGGCTTTAGTCTCCTTTTACGGGTAAGGAAAATAAACCTACCCAACTACTGCAATTACTACTTTGCAATTACTTTTATACTTTTTTTCAGTGAGATTACTGGAGACATTCAGATATTAACTTCCCTCCATACAAGCAGATTTTAACTAAAGGGTTTAATTATATTGTAAAATAAAAATGTTTTCTCCAATGTTTCTTCTGAAACCTGCATTGAATACTTTATCCTGTGTTTATGAGAATAAAATCTGCTGCTATGCATACAGTGAGGTCAACATTTTAATGTTATTTCACTATGCTGTGTTAAAGGATAGTATTTTTCTTTCAAAAAAATCTTAGAAAGTATGTATTATAGGAAAGTAAGTATAGTAATGTATTTTAAATGAATAGGTAAAGGCTTTTATTTAATATTTCTCTTTCAAGTATAGGAAACATAACAAGGAGCTAACAGGCAGCACTGAAAAAAACACTTTGCCTGTAATAGAACTTCACTTCCATTTTCACCTGATGTTACAGCATGTTTTGAAAATATTAATTTGTGAGAAATGGATTTGCAGAGGATTCTCAAAGCCTGACTGAAAGCTCACATAGTCCTGTACATCTGTATGCAAACTCTGAGATAAGGTGTGCTGGCTTAGAAAGGCCGTGGAATAGAGAGAAGACATTATTGAGAAAGATTGAACTGAAAACAAGTTTCAAAAGATGGCCTTGCAATCAGACCAGATATTTTGGAGAGTTACAACTGTGAAAGACGCATTGTAGCAAGACAACATGGGGTAAAAATAATAATGATTGGGGCTAGAAGTATTAGCAGCATTGTGTGGCAAAAGCTAATAGGCTGAAAAACATTTATAAAGTATTTGAACCAGGAAATAGGTTGGCTTCTGATAGAATGCCGTTGCATGTAACATCTTCTCTGTCTCACTCATCTACAAGACTGATAATGGAATAAAATCTTTTAAAATGCTTGTCTGTTGCCCCATCTCTGTAGAGCTGGGTTTTTTCCAGCAATTGCTGCCTCCATGTCAGGAGAACAAAGACCCACCTAGCTGGTGGCAGCTGATGACATCCACCCCAGAACTTTAAGAGCCACTGCAAGAAGCGGGGTCAGGCCTAAAATGATCCCTCTGGAAGGCTGGGACCAGGACAAGGACTGGGACTGTGAGGTGAGCTGGGGAAAAGGAAACATGGGGCAGTCGAGTTCTGCACATGAGAGAGACATTTTCATGCTTACGCTTGAGCTACTTAAGAAACATAGTAAGTCTCTGCCTTCTCATGATTTAAAGTTTGCATTAGAATGGACAGCTGCTGAAGGGAAAAAAGTCTATCTATTATCTTTACAAAAAGCTTTTGGGACAACATTGGGGTGAAAATTTGGGACAGAACCATGAAAGGCAATAAGATAGCTGTTGAAATTCTTCCTGCTTGGAAGATGGTTTATGAGACTATGGAAAAACAAGAACAGTCTCAAGTTTTGGGTAATGATCTCTTACAACCGGCAGACCCACCAAAGTCTATAAATCCTTTTGTACAGTTGTCCACTCCTCCTTTCCTCCCAGAGGTGAAAGAAAAGTACAGAGCACCATGATCTGTGACAGCTTTTGTTGCCTGCCACTGTCCCGGGAATGGAAGTGAGGAGGATGAAGAATATCCCTTTGACCCTGGACCTGTCAACCCTAAGAAAGACCCAGACCTTCCCCTCCCCGTGTGATGCCTGCCAGCAGCTGTGGCTGTGCGGCCCCCCCGCCTGGCGTTGGCCAGCCCAGTCGTAGCCTGCATGGCTACGTGCTGACTGAAACTCTGCTAAATTTTACCTAATAATTTCACTGACCTGTAATTTGTGATTTTTAACAGGATTGTTGCTGGAAAGATTTAAAGGTGTTTGTGTGCATGTAGTGTCTTCCTACATTATTGGTAACACAGCCAGACTGCATGATTTACTGAGAGTAATTAGCTAAGTCATAAATTTAACATTCCTTTGCTAACATTCAAAGCAAACTTTGAACTTTATCTACAGTAATGCTTGCCTTTTACGCCACACTTTTAATGAAGTAATTTTATTGTGAATCTTTCGGTACAACTATTTAGCAATTCCAGTGTAATTATTTTTCCTTGCCATGTGTAAATTGAACTTAATTATCAGAACAGTATATGGATGGACCACAAATACAGTAAACAATAGCTTACTCTTTAGAATAAACTGAACCCCTAACTTTGAAACTACTTGTATGCAAGTATCAGTCTTACACACCCACTAACCTCACCAAACCACTTGTGTAAAACTCATGGCACTATTATATCACTAAATTCTTATTGTTTTAGCCTTCAATATTTATATCCAATTACTTTTATCAGGCCAAAACTCAAATTTGTTATGCAGGCAATCTTAAAAAGTTGCAGCAGTTTAATCCCTCCAGTAAATCCATGTTGCTGCTATTTCAGTACAATTGTTTACCTGCATGTTATTTACCTTAATGTTTAACTGTTGTATGACAGATTTCCAGTAACCTTCCTGTAATGATAAGAGTCAAAATGAGTTAAATTCTGTTATATCTGGAGCTTTTAAAGATACACTCCCAATTCTACCTTTAGTTTTATTAAATTTAAGTGTTATTCAATTAAGTTCTATTATTTTAAGTTCTGTTAAGTGCTGTTAATATAAATTCAGTAATGTTTAAGTTATCTTAGGTATACTTTCTGTGATATTTAAGTGAAGTTTCAATGAAATTGATTTTAGGTTCTGTTGAAAGATACTTATTTACATTATAAGATACAGCTATTTTGTTATAGAAGAACAATCTCTGCTGTTTTATCTTCCATAGGCAGCACTAAAGAATGAGTAACAATTTCATACTATAACTGTTATTAGCTGTAAGCTGTTTAATGCCTTCTTTTTACTTTTTTTGCTTTAATGTCATATATACATAAATGTCCAAGAAAATATTAACTCAATTTCTTAAGACAGTTACTACTGATATTTTAATAATCCTGATTATGTTGTGATGTAATTCTAATGATGTGAATTCACTGACTTTTTATAACAAGCATTATGCATAAGATATTATTATCTTACTTACTTGCTATTTGTCTATGGTACCATTAACTGTTTAACTGAAGATAAATGACATAGCTAGCTGCTTTACAAACTTTAATATATCTTTGTATAGCTATCTACAAGACATGTACCATTTTAAGAAACTTTCCTAATGAGTATTACTGGGAAGTTTTTAGAATATGTCAGGGAGATCCTTGCAGTTAAGGCATGGGCACTGGCCAAGTCCTGGCCTTACCCAGTTGGGCAGTATGTCAAACCCAGGTGTTTACAGCACCAAAACTCTACTCAGGTCATTTTGACTAACCAAATTTGAACCTATAATAGCTGGAACTCCTTTTTGAGGTGAGTTTGGGAATCATACCCAGGAATGATTTTCTAAGCCCTCACCTTAAAATGAGGCTTGTCAGCTGTTTTCAGACTCTGGAGTATTTCAAGGATTGCTGATTACCTAATCTCATATGTGTATCTATCTATTCTTGATTGTTGTATCTGAATCATTCCTGGTTGCTGTGGGTTTTTGATTTCACTTCATGTGTTGTTTTGTGGTTTTGTTCCTTTTGTATTTGTGACAAGACTCATGTATGCTGTTTTTCAAATCAAGAGAAGGGGTGAAGCAGAGGCAATGTCTCAGATAATTTTGGATAAAGCTTTATATGTTTTAATGTTTTTTTAATAGCTCCTTTGCAGAACCTAATATATCAATTATTAAGTATTTTTCTAATAGTACACAGAAAAAAACTGAAAGAAAACCCTCCAGTTTTAATTAGGAACCCTGAGACAGGACAAATGGAAGGTCCATTTTGTTTAATAAACTGAGGCAAAGGGCTTGCTTGTGTTTCCACAGGTGCAGGACCTAAGTGGATTCCAGCGAAGAACGTGAAGCCATGTCACGCACAAGAACACACTAACAATTCCATGAGCAGGGAAACAAGCACGCAGATGTGAACCACACAAACAGATTATGATTCCTGACATCTTTTGCCCAACCTGCAGGACCTGCGAACCTTGGGTTTTATGTCAATGATAAAACTATAAAAACTATTGTTATCATAGCTCTTTTGGCAAAAGCATGGTGTCCACTGTGTTAAAAAGAAGCCCAAGATATCCAAATTTTCAAAATGGGGTGTAAACAGGACAATTTAGTGCCTTATAATTGGCCAGTCCCTGAACAGATCTGGGAAAACACAAAAGCCAAATGTACCAAAAGATTTGCTCAGAAATTGAAATACATGGAAAAGCCATTTGCTAAGAGTAGCTGAACAAAAACACAGAGTTAGATCAAACAATATATTGGTGCTTGTTAGTTCTATGTGTTTGCTTTTGCAGGGCAGATATGCCTGTATATCAACCAAAACCAAATGTTTGGGTTGCTTTAGCCAGGCTCAGACACCATGTTTGACTAATTCGAGCCCAGGCAAACCCTTGGCAACCTGTTTGGTCAGTGTGCCAGTGCCAGCCAAAGAGTGGCCAATACCTAACCATGACCATTACTGGTGTGCAGTTGTCAACGAGACAAATCCCCTAACCCATTGGTATCATCAGGCCCCTGATCTTCCTAAAGCACCCTTTGAACCTCAAGAATTGGAAATTCCTGGTTCTTTGACTATGGAAGTTTGTGCTGAGTTTCAGTATCAGATCTGCAATGAAAAGCTACTTCCCATCATCCTGTGTACAGAAACTCAAGGTTTTGGTGCAATTGTACCATCCCTGTACCCCCTTAAGGGTAAGACTGTTAATCTTGATGAATTCCCATGGCAATTGCCAAAAGGATATTGGCTCATTTGTGGATATAGAGTCTGGCAGGGCATTCCCTCAAAAATTAAAGGTGGCTCATGTACCATCAGACAGCTCACTGTGATAGCACCTAGTGTTAAAAAGGCCATCAAGAAAAAACATAGAGGAAAAGGATCTGCCCATCATTATGAAGAAAACTGTAATAGCAATTTTAAACCCTGGAATCCTGCAAAACAAGTTACATCAGATTTATTTTTACCTCAACTTACTTCAACAGTATCATTGAAACAATTAGACCAATTGAGGTGTTGGTTGAGCAAAGAAATCGATGCTACTTCCATTGTTATTAGTGATATGATGACAGATGTTAGTGCTGTTAGACATGCCACCTTACAGAACAGAGCTGGTATCAATTTTCTCTTACTGGCACATGGACATGGTTGTAAAGAATTTGAAGGATTGTGTTATATGAATTTGTCTGACCATTCAGAATCCATCCAAAAACAGCTTAAAAATCTGAAAGATTTGGCAAATCAACTTAAAACAGATTATGGATCATGGTTAGACGATTTGTTTGAAGGATGGAACTTTGCACCTTGGCTAAAGAAGTTTTGCAAAATAGGTTTATATGTACTGATTGGTATAGTAGTAATATTAGTGGTAGTGCCTTGTATGCTTCACTGTGTGCAGCAAATGATGAATAAGACCATCAAAGAAGTTACAGTTCAAGAGAGAGAGGGAGATGTGAGAAATGGATTTGTAGAGGATTCTCAAAGCCTGACTGAAAGCTCATATACTCTTGTACGTCTGTATGCAAACTCTGAGATAACGTATGCTGACTTAGAAAGGCCATGGAATAGAGAGAGGACATTATTGAGAGAGATTGAATTGGAAACAAGTTTCAAAAGATGGCCTTGCAATCGGACCAGATATTGTGGAGAGTTAGAACTGTGAAAGATGCATTGTAGCAAGACAACATGGGGTAAAAATAATAGTGATTGGTGTTAGAAGTATTAGCAGCGTTGTGTGGCAAAAGCTAATAGGCTGAAAAACATTTATAAAGTATTTGAACCAGGAAATAGGTTGGCTTCTGATGGAATGGCGTGGTATGTAACATCTTCTCTGTCTCACCCATCTGTGAGACTGATAATGGAATAAAATCTTGTAAAACACCTCTCAGTTGTCCCATCCCTGTAGAGCTGGGTTTTTTCCAACATTACTTAAGCTACATGAAAGTCCTATGATCGTCCTCAAGGTGACCCCAAACAGAAAAAGGTTTTTAGCTTTTACAAAACACAACAAAAGACAGAACACCTTGTTTGGTTGATTGTTTTTGTTTGTATTTTTTTTAAACTGCAATTTTCTACTTGTTCCTTGTAAAAGAAAAATAAGTAATGCCGATTTTCATCTTTCCTGCTTTTTGAACAACTGCAGAACAACAAATTCTTTTAATGAAATAATAATACTAAGGCCTGTCTCCTCCAAACTGCTGTTAGGCAGTCGATTTAAGTAATCATACTAATTCAGTTTTAAAATTTTCTTGCAGAAACAACTGCCCTATCAATTACTCACTTCTTCCTTTATTTTTATCATTGTATCATTATCCTCCTAATATTCCTACTACCTACAGCATTCCAGAGAAGTGTGCACAAAATAAAAAACAGCACAACTTTTAAACAGCTACACATAATGCAAATACATCCAGTCTTCTTTCTTTTATAGGAATGAAGAAAAATAGGAGAAAACTTTATTCCCTTTCTTCCTGTACTGATCACATTGAAGATACTCATTATTCAGGATCTTACCTCTCTCTCCTTCTTCTCCCAAAGAGAAACTCATCAAGGTTAACATTCTTCTGAAAAGCACAAGCCAAGGTATATCTGCAATTTCCAAATAGCTAAAAAAGTTCGTTGTTTTATCACTTGGCTACAGTACAGGAAATGCCTGAAGTGAAAGGGACTGGCATTTTTCATAGGAAATGAACGCAGGAATGGTAACCATTAATGCTGAATTTTCCTGGAAATATAAAACCACAACTAGCTATAGGACAAGTCTCACAGGATTCCTTCCCAAATGCCTGGGGGATTTTTGCTGTTTGTTGCAAACAAATCCATATAAGTAGCAAAGCAGTGCCTGGCTTTGGGATGTGAGCAAACCAGAGGGCCATGACCCCTCTCTGGTCCACTAACTCACTTGTTCATGTTAAATTCTCCATCTTGGCCGCTGGAGCATTTGAGATGCTCCACCCATTGAGATGGAGAATATGCTCAAGCATATTGCCTCAGATGGCTGTTGTTAGGAGTCATTTGTGCTTCTTGAGCCCTTTAAAATAATATTTACAGCAATATTCAGAAAGGTTCCTTAGCTTGTTATAATGATATAAAAATATTCTTTATTGTACTATTTTATTCTTGTACTGCCTTGTTGGGGGGGAGTTGTTAATTTGTTGTGGGAGTATTGTTTGTTTTTTAAAAATATGCTTTGAAATTATGAAGACATCTAAATGATCACTTGCACCCTCAACAATCAGAAATGATAGTTTCTAAACAGATGAATAAAAGAACAAACTCAGTGATAATTTTACCCCCCTCAAAAATTCTCAGCTTCAGAAATAATAAAAATTTTGATAACTGCAAAAGCAATTTAAAAATTGCTGATGAGAACACAACTTTGGGGGAAAATGAATATCTATTAGCAGGAGCTAGAAGGCCACAGACTTATTCAGCTTTTCTAAACAATAAGAAATTATTGAAAAGCTAGAAAATCCTCTTATAAAGAAACTACTTATAAAATATTAAATGCCTATTTTTTTAATTAAAGAAACTGCTAATGCTTAAATAATTAGAAATAAGCTAAAAGTGAAAATTATAAAATATTAGAGTAGCCAAATCCTAGTGTGATTAATGAAGTTGTTACATTAAGACTAGAACTTAAGTCTATGTCTGTAGCATTCAACTAATAACTGATTAAGTTACTGCAAAATAGCATTTAGTGAAACAGAGAAATGATCCAATCTAAAAGACTTCCTTCAGTTATTGTACATCCATTGGGAAGATCAAACATATTCTCCAAATTTGTTATTGATTGCAAAGTAACATCAAATGGAATCTGGAAAAAAAAAAGGAAAGAAAAAATACCAGATGAGTAACTTTATTAAACTTACAGGTACCAAAAAGTCATACATACCAATATACAGACATATGTATATATACATATACATACATACATACATATATATAGATATATATAGGTATATGTATATACCAATATACATACACATTTGTACCAACAGTTCCATATAAAGCCAGATTTCTGAACTACAACCAATGAATAAGTTAGAAATATTTGTGGTCTTGGTATAAATTTGTGGTTAATGGCATCTCTTGCAGGAAACTAGTAAAACAGGATTCAAGGGAGGAAACCTTTATGAACAATCTTGCACAAAGTTTATCACGATCATCTGGAGGTGAAAGAGCAGCAAGAATGGTTAGTAATTTGGAAGGCTTTTCTTAAAATGAGAAATTGAAGGAACTGTGCTAACAGTAAAAGGAAAATTGGAGGGCAATAATAAACTGGATTGAGTGTCCATTGAACACAGAGAACTATTTAACTGATTTAGCTATCAACAAGAAACAGTTGAAGGAAGAGACACTTGGAACAAGCTACCTAGGGAGGTTAATTTTTAATAAAATTATTTTATTTATAAATTTACTTCTAAGATGTAATATTGGAGCTTCCAAACACTACACTTTATCTCCCTCAAGGACACAGCTACTCATTAAATAGCATTAAAAACAAGCAGGCTGAACATTTTTTATTCTTAAAACATGAAGAGTCAAATCATTTCAAATGAATAATTCAGTGAAAATGCACTTTTTCCATTTATAAATATAATTCAGGGCTGAATCAAAAGCACTGTAAGACATACAGACAGAAAAAACAGAATCAAAGAAGAGAAAGTGGAAACACGATAGACGTGTGACAGCTCAGAAAATGAAAAAGCAAAGACCACAAATCAGAATTGACTTTGTCCAATTAATTCACCAGAAAATGAGCAACAGAAAAGTGTGTGGTGGGGGAAAATGGTGAAGAACTACATATAAGAAATGTATCTGCTGCCTTCTGCTTGCTTAAAAACAAAGGGAATGTACTGTTCTATGGTGTACATAGACCCTCCCTGGGCTTTCTGTCTCTGGCTGACACAGAGCAATGCACACATACAACTTATATGAAAGTTTGGAAATGCTACTTTGAAATATGCTATACATAATGAAGTGCAAAGCACCCTGCAAATTCTATTGGCTTCAGAGAAGAACAAAGATACTCAACATCTTGAGTGATTAGGCTTCAGCTGCTCAACTAAAACTACTATATCTCAAAGCACCTTAGTTTGAAGTTTGTATTTGAAACTTCAGGATGAAAAGCTTTGTGATGTTCCAGCAGTCTGACATTTTAGTTTGTTGCGGAATTTAGAGATAATAAAACAATGCAGTAAAGATCATATTCTTAATAGAACACCACCAAATCTGCTCCCTCACTTCCATCATAAATCCACAAATAGAAGCACGTGAAGTGAAAGGAATTCACAAAAATGCAAACAGCTCAAGAAAGTTTCCATGATTCTGTGAAACTTTGTCTGCATCTTTCCCTAGGAATCTATCAAATCTTGCTACCACAGAAGATACTTCAGCAGGACTCTGAAAAGTACAGCTTTACAAAAGGGATGTGGGTGTATTCCGATGCATTGATGAAGCCAGACTGAGTGATGTGAAGGCCTAGGAGTCATCTGAGAGAAAACTTCAGGATGGATGACAAGGAGTGGCAAGGATGGTGCAATGTGTATCAAAGGGAAGTTTACTGTGTCAGGTACCAGCCTGCAGGACCCACAGGACAGCACTACAGATTCTGCTGTAACGGGCACGAGCCCAGCTGTTCTCAGATAAAACTCAGATTCTGTTCTTGTAGGAAGGGCTCTCTGACTGGAAGAGGACAGTGGATGCCTTTTCCATTATCATTCCAGCATCAACGATTACTGGCAAGACACTTGAGGATTAGTTGAGGGAGTGATATGTTACAGTGGATTCCAGAATCTCCTGTGGAGTCCCTTGAGCCCTAGCAGCTGTTGTCCTTTCCTGATGTCCCCAAGGTGGCTGAGAACATTGAACAGCACTGCTCCCCACCATGGGCCAGCTCCCACGGTCTCCTGTGGGATACTGACTGCACTGGGTAACAGGATGAATAAGATGCTTTTTCCAGCAGCATGGACAAAAAGATGGCATGCTATCTCTCAAAACATGTCATGGGCAAGGCAGAGGAAACTAAAGAAAATGGAATAATCAAGCCTGAATAACTTCAAAAATGGAAGAATGGAAACAAATTGCATTTGGTGATTGCATCATGGAAATTTACTGGAGTCTGTGTAAACAATGACCAGAGAGTGGTGGATAATCTGTAATAACCATTGTGAGCAAAAATCATTTAATACATTTTAATACATTTTACTGTGTATGAAAAGTTGATTCTAATGAAAAATGAAGATATTCACAGTTTGAACTCATGCACATTTTTATTTTATTTGTGAAGATGATAAAAGAAAACCAAAACAGAAAGTCCAACAATGAGAAAAAAAATGGGAAGATGCTTAGTGGTATAATCCATATTTCATTTAACTGAACAATTCTTTTATTTTAGAAAACAGATTTTTACTCTTAATGAGAACAACATACCTCAGTTAATGGAGAGGACAGGGCTGGAACAACAGACAGCAGTGCTTTGACTTCAGATAAACACCTTTTAGCAATTTCCTAATGGTATAAAACAAGAAAAAAATTTGTACTATCTGTGTAGTACAAACATATGCTGTACTACCAGTCTCCTCCGATAAGCTAACAGATGGCTCAGCCTTACAAAATTTTTCAGAATATTCAAGTTTTAGGTTATTCTAATTGAATTTACAGCAAAATAAACCTTAGCTGATGAACGTAAATTTTCTGCAACACAAATAGTTGTGTTGCCTGTACAAACACAATGTGCAAATCTTGCAGTTTATACTGAGGCAAAATTGCTCCTGGTTCATGTTTTAAATCCAGTGACTGAGCATACTTTTGCTATGTGTTTACTGAAGATATGATAAACAAACACCCAGACAAGATGATATTTATACATGTATAATGCATGGCATGTTAATCTTATTAGTATTCTAAACATTGTTTTACCAATTACTGACATACATTAATGGAATTTTGAGCAAACACCTTCAGGTAATCAGAAACACACACTAAAGGACAGCTCTGTCTACCCTCCTTAAAACAGCGATTGGCCAAAATATCATTTGTTTTCCAAGCTGGTCAAAATACAGCCTCGTAATAATGGCACAGTGCACAATTGTCACCGTTTCACACCATCCATCAGACAAAATGACAGCCTCTACATCATTAATCATTTCATATAATAGATATAAAGAGAATCCTGTCACATGATAAATGTCTCCCACTTTGAAAATAAACGTCTGTTTTGCCTTGGCATTTATCAAGCAGCACTTATGCTCTGGCAACATTCTATACCAATGACATTATCTCAAACAGAGCACATGGAAAATTCTGAAATTACCTTTTGTGTGTGTGTATGTGGGGAGAGTTATTTGCTTGTGCACCATATTCAGCCTTGCTAATAAAAAGAAAAGAGAAAGATGGCATAGAGAAAATGAAAATAAATTCAGTGCCAATTAGAGTAATCTCTCAATAATGTTATTAGAAGGTTCTTATTTCAGAAACCACCACTGCCCATTTAACATTGAAGGTGTGTAACTGATGTTTAAAAAACACTTTTGGGTTGATCGTCATGCTAATTTAACACACTGCCAAGGATTTTCAGATGTACATTATTATAAATTAGGTATCAGTTTCCAAATCTATGTACCTGAAGAGGTAGCCTTTATTTTCAAGTAGAAGACTGAAAATGCCTGGGATTTTTTTTCTAAAGTGACAAGCAATATTTAAGGAAAAGTTAAATATTAAATAAAGAGTGAAAGTGTTTCAACTTTTCTTTAAAGAGGTGAGGGAAGCTTAACGTCTGCCTTTATGTCTGCCTTCCAAGTTGCCTGTCATTTATTTCCCCAAAATAGACATCTAAATCAAGTCAAACATATATGAGAGCCAAACTGTTCTCACTTACTTCTGTTTTTTCATCAAGATGCACTTTCACACTACTCATTTTGGGTTTATCTGAAGGACTTATTTTCAGAGTTTCACTTTGCTCAAGAAAACTTGTAGGTACTGAAGCTGAAAAGCTCTTAGAACCTGGCATCAATATTTCAACTTGCTCCTTCAGATCAGACAATTTCTCCTTTAAAGAAATAATTCTAAAAGAAGACAAATGTTTTCATTATTATTGTTCCAAAACAACAATATTTGTTATAATTTAAAAATGACAGGTTATATAATATAGCTTTTATTACATATTGATTAGGTTCTACATTTTCTTTCAATAGTTTTCACAGATTTCATAGTTTTACAAAAACAAGTTTTCTATTTAATAAAGTGGAGATATAGAAGGCATTTAAATGCTTTTTACATTAAAAATGGGAAGTGTTATTTTAGGAATGCCTCTCTTAGAAAAGGCTTTCTCATCCAAACAGCACAAGGGTGGCAGAGGCTGGCCATTATTTCTTCCCTTCCAGCCACTAAGCAGTTCCAAAAATTTTAAGACAAGATGAATGACAAGGAAGAAATAATGAAAAATGCCATAGCATGTAAAATTAAGGGCAGAGTCTGGTGCTGCAACTGAGAAGAATTCTTGCATTTTCAGAGTTGTGATAAGGGATGGAGAATGGGAATAACTGCTGGGAGTGCTTCTTAAATTGCTACATTGCTATGACAGTGTAACATAATTACCATACATTACTTGGTTCTTTAAAATCAAAACTAAAATGCTAATGAATGCATTGAAAAACAACTGTTTGGATGGATTTAACACTGTGTACAACATCTTACAGTTTTTACAGTGAAAAATCTTTGAAAAGCAAAAATGAATGCTTTTAAATATTTACAGCTCTTTGATATTTTGTACTTTATTTTCTCTCATCCTAAATGGCTGATTGATCTTTAATACAGCATGAAATAACAGGACAGAGTTAGTGATTATTTACCTTGCCAGTGCAATCCACAAGTAGCCTGAAAACATACTTGTTGAAGTAAAAGCCGTCATGTCGCTAATCTTGACAGCACTTGTATTATAAGCATAAAGCAACAAAACCTGTAAAAGAGATGGAATGGGTGAACTGTAATGCAGTAGACCTGAGCTACTTCAGTGGTATAAGAGAACAATAAATATCAAATACAGTGTACTGATGAAGCCTTAGATAACTGAACTTCAAAAAAGACAGGAGTGTGACTTCATATGAATTTGTACTACACTGGTTTTATAATTTTAAATTAATTTAATTGGATATAATTACTACGGGTTTGAAAATTAGGTATACCTCCTGGTGTCACTATCAAAATCCCAGCATTGTCCTGATGTCAATCACAAGCATGGGTGTCATCATGCTAGATTTAAATTCATGAAGTGTGCGTAACTCACCAGTCTTATAAAGCCATACCATTATAAGAAAATTAAATAGAATGTTCTCATCTTTCACTGCAAGAATTTACTATTGCGGGTGAAAATGCACCTCCTAATGGTAGCTGAATATTTTGATATGGAAA
Source organism: Bombycilla garrulus (assembly GCA_013400315.1). NCBI lineage: Eukaryota > Metazoa > Chordata > Aves > Passeriformes > Bombycillidae > Bombycilla > Bombycilla garrulus. Next base: position 266,829 of record VXBU01008277.1, read on the forward strand.
ATGACAAGAATATGGCACTCATGCATTATTTGGTTTTAAGAGTTGTTCTTGGTCCTCTACTGATCTGTATGGCCATGCTAAAGTAATCTGCAAAACCATATTAAAAGCTATATTATTTACATTAACTTCACAGGGCTTCTATCAGATTTTCCTACTAAAGATAAATGGGTCTAATAGAAATTTAGAAATGGATCTCATACACCAAAAAGTTTGAGGTCATGAATTTTTATTGCTGTAGCAGAAATTTACCTACACATTGTTCCCTTGTATAAAGATAAAACAAATTCCATGTCATAGTCTCTCACATTCCTGCAACCCTCCCATCTCTTTCACCTTGCATGTTCAGTCTGATCTTTTAGGAAAAAGAGGCTTACAAAATCCCATTTCACTGTATATGTGTATCTTTGCCTTTCCAAGAGTCTCCCATCAAACTATTATTCCAATGTATCAGGCAGGTCTACCCAAACTTAGAGTAGAGGTCTTAAAAACATCAGGGATTTACAACAGGCATGAATACAGTATGGCGTGGAAGCTCTATAGGGGAAAAAAAGGTGGTTTCTTAGCCTGCAACAAAAAACTGTCAGGGCATTTTGTTTTTCTAAAGAGCAGTTCTGCAGCAGAGTAAATAAATTCTTTTATCAGCATAATTAGATTAAAAAGCTGATAACACAAATATTCATTAGAAATGAGACTTAATTTGCTCCACTACCTCAGGAACTGCTTTGCCCTAGCTATACCTTAGTTTCTGTATCGTTTGATGTCTTTGCCAGGGAAGGAATATACCACTGAATGTTAATTTCCCTTTCCAAAGCTCTTGCTGCCCGACTCTCTGTCCGCTTATCTTCTTCTGCAATGACAGAAACTGGAGAAGCTGTTCTCACATGTGACACTTCTGATGCCGTTTCAGTAAGTTCAAGAGACATCTGAATCACAAAATAAAGGTTTAAATTATATTTTCTTTAGTGAAACAGGAAAAATGTGTTAGAATCCAGTGTCTACAGGAATTGGTATAACTTTCATTCCCGCATAAATATATGTTAATTTACGTAAATGGTGGTTTCTAAAAGTGTCCTTTTTATCAAGTTAAGACTTTTCAAAGTTCATGTCATGACACATTTCTAAAGCTAATACAAAGGTTCTGGTGGCTGACTTGGAGACACCCACAATCACAATGACTGTTGCCTTTGACTTAAAATCATTATGGCATTATGGGTTTGGCTCAAATATATTACTTGGCACACTGATCATATACAATTTAGTGATGAAAAAGTGATTTTTCAAGTATACATATTGATAATTAAAATAGGATTCTGAATGTTAAAATAATGCTTTATTTATGTTTACTTATCTGTTTTCTCAGCTGTGCAACTAACGAAGAAGTGATAGCTGCTGAAAATGCAATCACTTAATTTGTGAGGATTTGTTGTATTGTATAAAATACATATGGAACATTAGCAGCGCATTCATCAAATAGCTATTGTTGCTGTCATTCACCAGGGAATTAATGTAGGAATACTGTCAGCCAACACTCACTCATGAACAAAACCTTTTATTACAACATTGAAATATTCAAAGGCTGAACAGTAACACATCATCTCCATTTTTTAAAGTATTACACAGACCTGCTAAGAACACTGGCCAGTCACATTTTCAGGGAATGGGGAAGCTATTTGAAAAGGTCCTAATGTCTTCATCACTGATTCCAAAATGTGGACGCTGCAAATAGCTCCCCAGAGAGTTAGTTCTTTTCAAATTTTGCATGTTCATTGATGAAAAAATGGTGATTTTTACCTACTTTCTCTACAGAAAATTCAGTGTATGACAAGTACAGGGCAGTAAATCCAAGTGAGCCGAAGAAGGATTTTTCACAATAACCCAATCTTACACCATTAAGCCAGTTACCATCCCACATGAAACTAGTAGAAGTGAGGGTAATGATGAATCCAGGCATGTGGAAGTCCTAAGTTCAAGCACATGTGTGCCTTCAGTGGCCGTAACTCATGGTAAGCCATGAGGTGTGCATGGAAGACCTACCTACTACAGCCCTCCTCTCATTCAGTAAGCAATCACCCACTATCCTGCTAGCATGCACTGTGAACAAAACTGGGAGAAAACATATATATGGACATGGAAAGAACCTAATTTATGTTGTGCCCCTAAACTAGAGTTGTTAAAATTCCATTTTATTTTCTAAAATATGTCTTATGGGTTTGGGCTTGTTTCACTAAACTGCATGCTTTGGGTTTCTATTCATATTGAATCTTTTTGAAGAAGGACATTACAACTGCTGTTGTCCAACTGGTGCGTTGCCGAATAACATACATAAATATTTGTCTATTCAACTTTCTCAAAAACCTGAAAACAAACTGTCTTAGATAAGTATTTCCAGTCCTACTTAGTATCATGGAGAAGAACAAAAAACAAGCATGAAAAATGTAATAGGACCTAGAATTTTAATTATAGACCTAATGTAATTTGGGTTCTTTGGTCAGCAGACCTGAAAAAACCTTCAAGAGTTAAAAAGAGAACACAGAGACAGATGTAAGAGAAACAACTTTGTACATAAAAATCATCCTTTCAAAAAGCATTTTTATTTGTACTGTTAAAACTCAAAGCAATAAATTGCAGTTATGTTTTTTAAAATAACATCTATAACCTTCTGGATAGTTAAAGCTTCTAAAAAAGTTGTGATAAAAATCAATGAATCTTAGAATTAAAAAAAGTTAGAGCTTTATTCTTGTTAGCTGTCTACAACAGTGAAGTTAACACATGATTATGCAGCTTTGCCCGTCATGAACATGACAGTGAGCTCTGAAGCTTATTATTCTAGGATACTGTAATACTAATTATGTCAAAAAAAGAGCAGACAGAGTAAAATAATTTTTGATATATGATGGCTGTTATAAATGTCACATACCATATATTTACAATTTATTCAGTGGCACAGTCAGCTCTTTGTTAGGAAATGAGAAATGATATGCTGTCCAACACTGCAGAAAGTTCACCAACTCTAGACAAGCTACTTTCACAGAAGTATTTTTATTCATTTTTATAACATACCAAGTTCCCCTTCCTCAAGGCTCTTCTGTCTCCATTTAATATTGAATATAATAGCTAAAAACTAAGCCACACAGTGATCTGTCATTTTAATTTTTAGTATTAGGATAATTATTAATGTGAAAAGTGGGATTGAGAAGTGTTGGAGACAATTATTTTTAAAGTGGGTCTTCAAAGACAAATTTCATTCAATGTTCAAAACATGTGCCATGGTCAGTGTAGAGTCCAGAATTCTAATTCAAGATTTATCTGAGTAATGTATTCTGAGTTGCTTACATTTGAAAGCTCAAACAGGCTGTTCGCAAGCTAGAGATCTAAAAAGGTTTATTTTCTAGCTAGCTGATAATCAGTGAAAAAAATTGGCATACAAGACCTTCATAAAATTTTGAGAAAATATAATGTACATATTTTTTGAAAATCATGGGTTTTTTATAGACTAAATTAACGATATAGAGACTTGTACATACAAATTACAAAACTACCATCAGGACATTTTTGGTAAGAACAATGAAGATCTACAAGATTTAAAACATCTGCCCTTACTGAGTAACAGTCAACTTTATTAACCAATAAAAGCACCTTTTTAAATATCATTCTTACTAATCTTCTAGGGTTTAAATACACTGGCTATGGGATGGAGATTATTTTTGCAGGAATGAATAAATAACACAAGGATATTTACATTTGTTAACTACATAATTCACCGCTTGCACAGGATTTTGGTTTAGTACTTATCCTCTGCATAAATAATTTAATTCTTCTGTAGTGCTCCCAGAAATATCACCATTGGAATTACTGAGAATATGAATGAAATACCAGTATAATATTTTGAAATATTAGAAAGAACATAAGTACCTCTGAAGAATCAGTTAGACTACTGGGTGGTGTTTCTACATCATGTAGTTCATTTGGAAAATCCTCAAGACAACACAGTGAATATTCAAACAAATTCTTTTTAAGGAAGGAATGCATTTCTGCTATGCGCAGAACAATTCCTGTGTCAGAAATCAAACCAAGGTGTCCATCTCTTGCAGAAAGTGATCCAGGTCCTGGGTTGGGGGCAGTTTTTAAAAGAGATTTTCAAAATTACATCATCATTTGCCGTTAAAATATCAAGTTACTACATCTACTCTGTATTCATAAATTTAGAAAACATAATAAAATATGTAAATAGATTAATTATCAAATAAATGCATTTCCAGTAATTATACTGTGTGTCCTTAAATATAACCAGCTTATGCCATTGGCAATTTTTCACCAGTGATCAGATAATGAAACAAACTCTTTTCAGACATTATAAAGTAGCATCAAATGGAATGCGTAATTTTGAGGTGTAGGTACTTAAATTCAGAGTGTAAGCACCAGTATATTCACTAGATTGCTAAGCACCCACTAGAATAAAAACACATTTATTCAATTCAGTCAAAATAAGCTTTAAAAGCACTTAAGATCCCAGTTTAGACAGCTAGGAGCTGATCAGCTGAGTTTCCCCGTAGGCTCCCCAACAGGTAAATAAAGCTGAGATTGACATGTACATTTTGTCACCGACTTACAGATACCTTCCTGCCTTTACAGTTCTGTGGTGAGCCTGAACACTTTATTTTGGTGCTGCAAGGAGAAAACCCAGCCCTCTCTGGAATTATTGTTTTCAGAGTTGCTAGGTTTCTCTCTAAACAACATCTTTAAATACAATGTACAATTGTTCTCACCTATTGGGTCATCACTTGTATATCCAAAAGCTGGCCATCATGTGTAGGTGCACAGTATTAAGGCCTTGGATTAAGGATTAATGGATTCTTATTCTGTTTGAAAGGTCTTATCTATTACCATGTTCTGATTACAGTGAAATAACTCAAGCATGCACATCACATCTAGGGTTTCAGTCAAAATATACTCAGTAATGCTCAGTCTTCCCATTTACCCTACACTCAGGTCTCCAAAACAGAACCTCAAACTGAACAGATTTATTACGTTACTTAAGCTTGATTTTTCTAGAACTAAAAATAAATATCAATTATGAATTTTTCAGAAATGCTTCGGATGTAGTAAGAACAATTAAGTTTTGAGGGGGGCCTTCCTGGTATTGTGGAGGCTTATGAATAACTATGAAGAAAGGTAGTAAGATCTTCACTTGCAGAATTTGTAAACTGACATAAACCTGGATTTCCATGAAGAATTTTTTTCATTTATACAATTTAAAGGAACTGAAAATTCAGCTATTTTAGATGATAGCCTTTAAATTTGACACTATTGGCCCTCAAGAAGAGTATCTCATCTATAGCAGTTTTCTAGAAGGAAATAAAAATACATACCAGCTAGGTTTGTGTTATAAATTCTTTTCAAATTATTGTAGTAGCGAATGATGTGAACCCATGTTATTGTATCTTTCTTCTGGCTGGCTTTGGTGACAGGACTTTCTGTTCCTTCACTTTCACTCTGACAGTTTTCTGTGATTTGTTTGTTTTCAGTAGAAGATACTTTGGGAGTTTCAGAGACAACATTGTATCCATCTGCAACAGTTCAAGAATACACATGAAGTGGCTGGAATTCAAAAGCTATTGCTGCGTTGTGTTGGAATCTGTAACTAGAAGCATAACTTCTGAAACTGCTTATATTTTTCATACAAGAAAAATTATTTCTATTCTGCTTTAATATGAGTTGAAATAGTAAATAGCCTTAAAATTAGTTGAAAATTTTTTCTCAGATCACGGGCAGGAGTCTTACTAATCCTTGCAAGAAATTCAAAAGGAGTAGAGAGCAAGGTATATTCTCTCTCTCTGAATTTGAATATTAAACCATTATTTCTACACATTGTTTAATAGAAAATATGTACTAAATGGAAACAACACAAGGAGTCATCAATCATAACTGTGGCAGCTGAAATTCCCAGTTATGTTGACTCAAACTCAGAAGAGTTGGGTACTCTGAAATATCCATTGCTAGTTTTAATCCTTTGTCCCTTTTAGGTATTAGGCACATTTTCAATGAAATATACTCTTAACGGTGAAATAAAATTTAAAAAAAAAAAGATCATATTTTCTTTTGTACTGCCTAAAAGTTGTACTTATGCAGAAAGAGGAAAAATTATCAGTACAGATATCACTCCATCATTGTTTATATTCAATACTTTTTTTTACTGTATTATTACACAAATCTTTCAAAAGCACAATTCTTGAGCTCTGTTTCTGTCTCCAAATTGAACAAACATTATGTTATAGTGATTCCTAACAGTAAACCTTCAGAAAATGATGAGGGCTTCTACAAAATCTGAATGTCTATTATTCCTGACATTTCACTGTCAATGCCAAAAGTTTAAATGGCCATATTGTCTTATAGATGAAAATTTAAATATGTGTTTCACCGGGAGTTATAGTGTGCTATGCTGAGAATTTACATTTCATTTAAAGTTTTGTATTTTAGCTTACTATTGCTTTTCTACATTTTCTATTGTTCTTTGTCTTGGCCAACAGAACTACCAGGAGAAACACCTGCTGCATTTGCTGAAATAAGAAAGGATCTGCAATTATAAGCAAATTGAGCTAGTACAAAACAATCAGATGGAAAGTCTTAGCGTACAACAGCTGTTTTCATAAACCAATCCAAATACATATGTTTAAACAGTGTACAGTATGCAGACATGGCTCAGCTTTGCCAGCACCTATCAAGCAGAGCAATTCAGTCTTTGTCAGTCACTTGGGATAATTGAAATTAAGTCATTGAACCAAAATTTTGTTACTAAATTAATGACTCCTAGTTTTAAAATAAATATCAGTATTTTGCCTTAGTGTTTCTATAACATCTCACAGTCATTATTTCAAAATTTCTAGTTTCACTGTTAGTTTGGGGTTCTTTTTTTAGATCAAAAACTTCCATTTCATCAACTCCTCTAGCTGAAAAATAAATGCAGAATTTAAAAATAATTGAGGCAAAGTTCTACCAAGCTAGTGGAAGCACATCTAAATAATAATCCATTGGATTAGAAAGACAGTGAAAACTTTCTTATACTGACTTTGACTTTTAGTTTGCATTACCCAGGCTGAAAACTTTGCAAGAGTTTTGTTAGTTTTGGTGGGTTTTGTCATCTGTGGTTTCGTTTTTATTTCACTGGTTGGGTTGGGTTTTTTGGGGGATGATGAAGGGAGAGAAGGTAGTCAACACCACCATCTCTTTGCAAAATCAAGAGTAAAACTGAAACTCTCCAAGGAAAAGCTAATATACCTAGGGAAAAAAAAATCAGTTATAAGTCAGTGTTTGAAAAAAAAAACCCAACAAATAAAAACCCAGTGATGACTGACAGGGAGGCCAATATCTGCTTTATATATCTGGGGAAGCCCTGTAACAAGGGACCATTCAAAATTTTGGCAGTTTGTGTGCTGCGTCTTTCTGAGCCACAGTATGCAAACAATGAATTTTTCTTAACATATTGAACACATGCACAGGCTGATATTTAAAGACCCATGAGGTCTCTACTTAATATTTTGTATTGCTATGCATGATGAGGCTTTTGCATTTACTTTCCAAAACTGATATATTATTTTTCATAAATTAAAATTAGATATTAAATGCATTACTGAATTACATGGCATATATATCTTATTACTTATTTAAATTTCTGATATTACTAGGTATAAAGGAATACCAGATATGAAATCTCTGTATGAAGAAAACAGATCCAGAGAAGCAAATTCTGGGATATTTTGTTGCACTTCATCCTTCATGTTCTGTTCTTTAACACTCTTCATTCCAATTAACAGCTGAGAAGCAAGCACAGCCTCATTGACCTAAAAATAAAATATATTTTATTCAGGACTCATTCACTATGGAATTTATATAGATTTTAAAATCTTAAAGTAGCAAGATGGGGACAAAAAATTTATTAAACATACCATATTTTCAAAAGTTAGGAAAATATCTTATTTCTTTCTGACATAAGGTACACATTATATCTAAATAAATCATGACTGCTGACAGCTTAATTACTACATAGTAATTTCAAACCAGATATCCTCATCTGGATGCCACTGATGTCTGCAAACATGTCAAATACATGTGCACACATATCAGGTCATGTGCCATTTTATTTGCACTGAATCAAAGTTAAGGTAAACAGAGATCTGTCCAAGAGAGATTAAATACATTATTGAAGTGTCCATTTTAATTTTATTAAACAAGACCCATGCCAGAAATTTCAGGAAACCTTAGCACTCGTGTTTGCATTGCCTTATTTGCTTGTGGAAGTAAAATAAGATGAAATGCAAAAAAAAAAAAAATTACCTCTTCAGAATATTGCACCAACCTGTGTAGCTGCTCTTATTGCCATCCAGGCTTGTAATTTGTAGACTTCTGATTTCATAGCTTCCTCAGAAGAGCCTGTCTCAGAAGACCGCTTTCCAGAAGAGGTCTAAAAATTATATAACGGTTCATAACCAGGATTCTAAATATATTATGATAAAATATGTTCTAAACATAGAAGAAAGCTCTCTGACATATAAAGTAATTGTTTTATTTGTAAGTTGTAAAAAATGGCATTGACTGTAAATCCATGGATTAATTGCTAAAAATGAAAAGAATTTCCAGAGCATACTAATTGGCTGCTCCTGGAAAAAGTTTCCTCAGAGAAGCTTATACTACAGTCACTACTGTATACAGTGTTGCTATCATATTCCATTTTTTTAAAATCTTAATTATATCTTTTCTCTAATGTTACACATTTTGCTTTCCATCTATGGCTTGTAGGAACTTTAATTCGGCTAAAGACATGTATATTTCTCATGCTATCATTAATATTTGTATAGAAAAAATTGAAATCTGATGAAGTTACCATTTAAAAAACCAGGTTTGAATGTTAAGTATATTTTGCAAGGTACAAATTAATTCATATATGATTTTAAATTAAAGCACTGTTGGTTCTATGTTTTCCTATTTTATACAGAAAAAGATTTTAAATATTATCATTCAATGCAATAAACGTGAGATGTAACATCAGACAAGATCAAATTCTATTATATAGTTTCTTTGTGTGATTTTTCTAGAACTTTCAGTATCAGTATGATGTATGAGTCACTGCAAGTAATAGTATGGCATGGTGCACAATATGTATTTCCTGCTTTGTAGAGGCCACTGTCCAAAACATACACTTGATTTGGAAGGCACCAAGTCATCTGACTCTGATAAATCTTCAATATGTTCGGCCAAATACAAATATGATAGCGCTATTTCAAGGTATGACTGTCTTATTAACCTGTAAAAAACAACACACAGAATAATCAGTGTTACTATCAAAGTAAGCATTACAGTGATGCAATCTGACTCCTCATAAGACTACCTAGACACCTCACCAAACAAATTGTTCATCCAGCTCCCATCATCTACCTTAAGTGAAACTTCTTCCAGAAATCCATGGGATTTTTGGTTTAAAGTCAAGTGAGTCTAAAACATCACTATGGTATGCTTAGCAAGTAACACCTTGATTTAACAGTATATCAAATATAATTTACATTATTTGAAACAAATATTCCATAAATATATTGCAAATGTTCAGTAAGAAAACCCTAATTCTGCAAGGGAAGTGATCTTTCTGTACTGTTTATCTTCCTTGCTCAAGTTAGCGCATTTATTCATTGCCCTGGTATCCCTGAAACATAGGTAGCTGAATTTGGAAATCAGATTGAGTCCTCAGTCAAACTCTCCCAAAAACCAGCAAAAATACCCACACTGACCAAAACAGACTTTTGTTTTCTATCTGGGTTAAGATGAGGAACCTTCTTAGTCTCTACCAAATATTTCACATCTTCAGACGGGGCTCACCGACACCCATTCCACCCCTACATTTCCTTCTCTTTTCTGTGACTTTTACATTTTTATTGTAAACTAAGCAAAAAATCATAGACTCCTAGAAGGTTTGGGTCGGAAGGGGCCTTTAAAGGTCATCTAGTTCCACTCCCCTGCAAGGAGCAGGGACATCTTCAACCAGATCAGGTTGCTCAGAATCCTGTCCAACCTTATCTTAAATGTTTTGAGGTACAGGGCATTTACCACCTCTCTGGGAAATCTGTTGCAGTGAATTAACATTGTGAAAAATTTCTTCCTTATATCTAGTCTGAATCTACCCTCTTTTGGTTTAAAACCACTACCCATTGTGGTATCACGACAAGCACTATAAAAACTCTATCTCCATCCTCTAAGCCCCCTTTAAGGATTGAAAGGCTGCCAAAAGGTCTCCCTGGAACCTTCTCTTCTCCAGAAACTCCAATTCTCTCAGCCTTTTCTCACAGGAGAGGTGTTCCAGCCTCTCATATTCTTTGTGGCACTCCTCTGAACCCATTCCAACAGTTTTATGTCTTTCCTGTACTGAGAACTCCAGAGCTAGGTGCAGTACTCCTGGAGGGATTTCACCACATCAGAGCAGAGGGGTAGAATTACTCCCCTTGGCCTGCTGAAAGTCACTATACCAATTTCTCCAACTTTTCTATTTCCTATAGGTTTCCTATAGCAGTCTTTTTATGCAGATTCCTCCTGGCTCTGCAGATTTCTTCAGATCTCACTCATGAATTAACTTCCTCAAGCATAGCAAAAGTCTCCTGTTCACACAGTTACTATTCTGGACAGATTCATATTGCACAGAGTTGGTTGTTTATATAGTACAATAAATGCCAGCTTTAGCACAATTCGTGTAAAGCAAAATACACAAGTCAGAGTACTGTACAGGTAAAGACTGAGCAAACTAACTGAGAAGATGGCAAATTCTACACTTGGTTGGAAACAATTCAGTTAAATTTCTAGTCTTGCTAACAAAAAGGATGTGAGACATCCAGAAACAACTTTAATTGAAGAATCCCACAGATATCACAGGGTTTGTATAAATGTGAGCAGGATGTTAAGTTCTCTAAAACAAGAAAGCCGTGGTCCATTGATGTCACTGTACATTCTTTTAGATAGATGGTAGCAAATTAAATAAGAGTGTAGCAAATTAAACTTGCAAAACTTCACCACAGTCCATTTCTGCACCACCTTCCATCATGCTGGCTGCTTATTGAGGTTTATTACTATGCTACTACTTCTACATTCAGAGCTCTGGTTCATTAACTTAAGTAACAGAATACCCAAACAAGCAAGGTAAATTGCTGCCTTTACACTGTCTCTAACTAGACACGGCACATTATTCATTTAGACTGGTCAAGAAACAAAAAAACTAAAGTGAAATGTATCAGAGCTGCTTGACAGAATTTATTGGCTGTCTTGGCTCAGCTCTTCAGGCATCTTCTAGGCTGATGACTAATGCCAAAGTCACTGTCCTAATATCTGTTACAAACACATTTCCGACACTCCTTCTGCCTCTGCTCTTCTGACTATTTCTGGCTGGTAACCTTTTCAAGCTGGATTTCTGTTATCTGGAAGGGGGCAGACCACAGCTCATCTTCTGAAATATGAATAAACCTTCTGTTTAGTTGATAGCTCTGTTCCCAGTGTTGACAGATAGGGTAAAAATTTGGAAACAGAACAGAAAGCTGTAACTTCTGTGCAGCATTAAAAATGCTTTTATATGTTCTTATAATTTGTTTTAAATAAGCAAATAAACATCCACTAGCTCTTCTCTACTGAAATAAAACTCTAGAACATAAAAGATACTCTATAATAGAAGTCCCAGACCAAATCTCAAAAAGCTGTTTAAAATTACATTCATGTATGATTTAAATTCTTTTCAAAGTTATAGATCTAGATTCTTACTCATATTTTTGATCATGTTGCTGGCTGAGCTTAATAGCTCCCAACAGGTTTTTAACAGCTTGAGACGACTTGTTATTGCCTGCTTCAGTTATCTGGCGTTCCACCTTACCTGAGAAAGAAGTGCAGAAAGCAGATTTTCAATAAGTTAGTAATTTTTCTTCTGTAAGGCTCACTCAATCTGTTTTTCCCTCCAGAAAGATTAAACAACACAGTACATTATCAATTCTCCTCCTGACAAGGAAGATTTTTTCCAGTTTGTTTAAAAGGTAATGCACAATGCTTGTGTAACAACCCTCTTCATAGAGTAGCTAAAATAACCAAACTTGGGCTTCGTAATGACCCCTAACATTTCTGACCGCAGCTATCAGCGTATTGTATATGAGGAGTTAATGAGCAGGCACAGGTCTGTTCTGTGCTGTGCTGCACACACAGTGTGGCACTCAGGCCTGTGTTGTGCTGGGCACATCCCACAGGATAAACGCAGCCAGCTTGCTGTAATAGAAGAGCCTGTTGGCAGCATCTTCTCAGTACTTTTCTGTAAAAGTGAAGCAATAGGTTCTTATGTGAACATGCGTTTTGTTTGACAGTTGAAATGACAAACAGCATTGTTTTCTCTCAAGAATGGCCTAAAGACCAAAATGAGTCAACCTTTTCACAGACAGGATCTGCATGCTGGAAGCGCATTCAATGCTGCACAACTTGGAGTTCTCAGCCTCTGAAGAAATAGGAGATTATTTACACTATCATCACATTTTTCTTTTATAATGTTAACCCCAAAAAATGGCATTCTAAGAGATACATTATAGAGTCTTCAATGTCTTTCTGGCTGGGATCCTCACAAACCAACACATCCGGGTGCAAAATGTAGTGCTCTCGATCTTGTTGGCCACACCCTTGGATCCCTCATAACATACAGATGAAACTAGTTCTAATCCAGTTTTGAAAAAATATTGTAGTATTTGTAGAATAATGCATCCTGAACTCCTGTGGTGTGGCACTAAACACATCTAAACAGAGAGAAATGTCCAAACTAGTTTTACAGTAAAATGTCTCAATTTTAAGAGATACTGTTGCCTAGGATGGCACTTGGGGTATACAAACAGGGGTTTATTTACCTATCTGAAAAAGAATTTCAGCCTCCATATCTATTTTTTTTGTTGCAGATGCTCTGCAAAGATTCAATGCTGATTCTAAATGCCTGAGAGCACATAGCCATTGCAAGTGATCTCTTGCAGCTGTAGAAGCTACTTTTTCAGCTAGCATGCGTCCTAAAGAAAAAAAACAAAACAATTTTTTGTAAACTATTTAGCAGACAACCATTTCATACAAAAATAAGCTAATTCCTTAGAGGAAATACTGCTACATATTTACTGATACAATCCAATTCCCAAAAATTCAACTGATTCATGAATACAAATACAAAACTATAACATTATTTCACTATTGTATTTTGCCATTGTGGTTTACCCAGGCCACTCAAAAGAAGCCTAAGCTACCAATCAACCCATTCATAAAATACGAGTGAAAATTAACTGAAACTTTAAAATAATAATGAGTTGTGTTTTTCATACCAATTTTCATTTTGACTTGGGCTAGCAAGTTAATATGTGGCAGGTAGATATTCTTCGTGGGTAAAACCAGGTTAATCAATGTACTGTCTTCTACTTGCCATTCAATGGGTTCACCACAATCAAAAATCTATGAAAAGAGAATGAATGCTAAGTAAAATAAACCTGCAGACAGCAAATTAAATAGCAGTTTGAAAAAGTAAGTTAGGTATTGCAAAACTGAAGTATCTTGAAAAGAGCCCTACAAAAGGATTCAATATTGCTGAATGCCTTTACTTTAGTGTGTACTTGTTTTGCAGAAGAGACTTGTCATGCAAACAAACAATTTTTATGAGCTCTTGATTGAATATAATAACATTAGGCTTTGGTTTTTAAAAGAAAACTCCATGAAATAATTCTTTAAGAAATAGATCTCACAAGTAACCAAAGCCCTGGAAAGAAACTGTCATTTCTACAAAGAAATCTGACATCTAGCAAAGGCTGGAAATGAAAAAGAAATTAACATGTAGGGGCCAGCAAACCTTTCATTCACAGAGATAAGACAATGGGAAGACACTGTAAAGTGTCAAGTCACTTGAAGGCTAGCAAGTCTCACAGTTGGAAGTTTGAGTCTGAAGTGATTCATATGATTCTTTATTACTTACAGAAATAAATATTAGAATGGATTAAACTTCTGTTTTAGAAAATACGAGGAAAGAGTTTGATCTAAAAACTTCTCTGTAACCTGTATCAAGTTCAGATAAAAATGTCTATTTTTGGATCCCAAATGATTTAGTACTCTCACAGAGTTCATGTCTTTAGATTTATTTTTTCATTTACATATTTAAATTTTTACATGGAAATTATTTCTTCATACAAATTGTAACAATCCATCAATCTAAAATATCATGCTACTTTAAATAGGTTGTCCTGACTCAAATTATTCTAAGACAAAAAGCTAAGTTCTTGGATGCTTAAGAGTTAGGAATTTAATGAGATCTACACTCTCCCTGAGGTGTTGAGTGTGAACATGTCCCTCATTGTAGCAATCCTGGGTGTCCTAAAGGCTAAATTGACAAGCCTTAGGCTTACAAGAATTGCTACACGGATGAGGAGAGAGACGCTCTATTTCTTTTTGCAATAGTTCTGGTTTAATTCAAAGCTTTATCCCTAGGCAGAGTATGGAGAAAGGTTGGGAGCAGCAGCCCCCAGCCCAGGAGCAGAGAGAAAAAGAGACGCAAACCACGTGGCCCAGAAGTTTTATCCCCTAGGGGGACAGGGGAAGAGAGACCAGCGGCCAATGGGAGAAAGGGAGAAGCCAAACCCGGAGCAGGGGGGAAGGGACCTAGCACCAGAGAGAGAGAGGGTGGGAAAAGAACAACTTTAGTGCAAACATACCATACATCAGTGCATACAAAGTATCCAAAACCCAGTGTAAACAACAAATGTAGTTGACCACAACACCTCATAAGTGATTGTTCTGCATCTCTTTAAAAAAGTCAAATTACCTGCTTATTTTTTCACATCTGGATGCGTGTTTTGCATCTATATTTTTAAATTCTGTGAAAATACCAGACTACACATGTGAGCATGCATGACGAGTATGGACAAAGAGTTTGGTAAGATGACAAGTTCTTTACACTATTCTAATGTAGTTAAAACTGAAGTGATCAGTTACTAGAAATAGGCCTTTTTAGTAACTGATAAAACAGCTTCCAGGATAAATAATCAAATGGAACGATTTGGAAATGCACCGACATGTACTCACTGCTTTAATGGTAAGCTCGTGTGCCAAAACAAGCAAGTTTAATGGTTCCACTGCAGAAGAGCAATGTTCTGAATCTACTGTTTGCAGTGGCAGTATGTCTGCCAGCAGAAGCATACTTTCCACAAGAGTAAAAGAAGCTGGGTGGGAAATAAATGTATCCTCTTGGAGTAAACCGATGATGTTCTGTTTGGACACAGACAACATAAACCAAAGCAGTTACTATCTCGCTGTCTATTTATGAGGACAAATCATGCAAAGTGAAAAAAAAATCTATTTTAGAAGACTATTTCAAGCTTATTTAATGCTGCCATCAGCTGTTCTGACTACACAAAAAATGCTTCAAAGAAAAGCGAACAGTTTTTCTTTTGTGTTCAAACCTGCAAAAGAAGTTTAATGTCTGCCATAGGACGTTTTTCCTGCAGGTCAAGAATAGCAGCTTGCACCATCATTTCAGCCTGAGTCTCAATATCACCAAAAGCTTCTGCCTCTAATATTACTTCTTTTATCACACTTCTGCGCCCAGCCACATCATTTCCTAAAAGAAGGGAATATATGCATAGTAAAAACACAATAGAAAAAAATTTATTGTGTGTTCTACCATTCTTAAGTATTTCTACACTAAAAAGTTACAGAAAATATGACATAAATTCCACATTGCACATGTACCATTTCATCAGTTTTGTGTCAAATTTACTTTTAAAAGAAAGAAAAAACACTTTGTTTCTAGTCTGCACTAGATGTAAGTTCACCCAAATGCATGCTTTTTATGCAAACCACCAGCATAAATATTAAGGTATTTTAGATCTGTTCTACTTATTCTGATTTTATTTAAAATTGTGAAATAGTAACAGCCTTCAGAGAAATTATCCAGAACTGATTAAGAGTTTTGGCAACAGACTAAGACTGATTTTGATACTTAAGTGAGCATCAGAGTTTTTCACAGAACTGAGGAATGAAAAACATTTTATCCATAACAAAATTTCAAAAAAATATTTTGCAGTATCTCTCTTAAATCTCTAAAAAAATAATCTGGAACATTTTTAGGAGCTATGTAGGGATATTTAATTTATCGGAGATATACAAAGCGAAAAATATTTTGAGACTTTTAAAATCAGAAGTACTCAGCAACAGCGCTTTTAAAACAACCATTTTAAAACAACTGTCTTAATTACACTAGAACATTTGAAACTTTTAGACACAATTATCAAAAGGTAACGACCATTAAATGAAAATGAATATAATACTTTCTGTTTCAATGTTCTAGGAGAGAATGTGCTCATAAATATATTTTCCTTATTGGACTGTAAGATTACAAATAATTGTTCAGTGATAAGACATTATCAGAATTAATGTTAGTATTTCTTTAACTATGAACACGAATTTTGTCTGTATAGGCTCATTTGCCCATTATAATCCCAAAATCTAAAGCAAGAAACTGTAGTACCTTTCATATCACCAATACCATGTATCTGTGTCACGAGTGCAGTCACTAACGTTGCTCGACACCGGAGCCACAAATGCACATTCACGTGCCCTTGTGCTGTTACACGGGGAGAGAGTTCAACACCTTCGGTGGTGGAGTCCTAATAAGTCCCAAAGCAAGAAAAATGTTACTTGCTCAGTAACATACTTTACTACAAGCAAGGCAACAGGGCAGCATTAGTCTAAAATAAATTAAATTAACACAAATATGTTACAAATAATCCTAACATTCTAAACAGAAGTTTATTTGAAGGGTAGACACATGTTTTTAATAACAAGAGGCCATTTATTATTTAAATTTTTATATATATATAAATAATTTTAGGCATTGAACATTAAATCACCTTCTTTGTGAGGCTCCATAAATATATCTATATACTACATTTGTTATGAGGGTTAGGGTTAGGGTTCTAAAAGTTTGGATTTTACTCCACTCAAACAGGAACATTACACAAAATTCTAAGGCACATAAAACTATAATTGTAGAGCAGGATCAGACTAGAAAGAAATTTTTAGGTTTTGATTTCTAGTTTTTTGTGTTTCTGGTGTTTAGAAACAAATATTAGTGTAATGTAGTACTACAAGTCTCCTGTGCTATCTTCATATATTCTAAAAAGTCTTTCTATTACTAAAGTCTTTCTAAAAAGTCTTTCTATTACTCCATGCTCTGTTATTTGTTTCACCAAGCAATCACTGGACAATGCCCCACCTGCATTTTACCTATACAAAAAAATCATCATGACTGACTCGCATTGATGCAAATGAGGAAAAAATAGCTATAGCTCTGGCTACAGGACCATCCCAAGAAAAGAGAGGAGCAAGTTCAGAGAGATAGAAGCCCCTGATATACAACACAGACAGAAAATAATTACATCACATGCAAGAAAGTCCAGTCTCAATAGACATTACATTTTCCCACTGCTCAATTGCTCTGTCCATGTGAGTCAGTTTGACTCACTGTGCACTCAAGATTGACTGTGTGGTGTGTGAACAACAGGCTTTCAAAAGCAGAGGTCAGAATCCCTATGTGTTAGACAACAGAAGTCAGCTGAAATCTTGCTCCATGTGGAGCACAGCAATGATGTGAAATGGTCCATCTTGCCCTTTGAAAGAGAATTCAGTTTTCAATCAGAAAATCTAAAGTACCTTAACTGAATAATACAAGATTTTTCAACTGACAGGTATTTTTTTCACTTCCTTTTTTGGGGGGGGGGGGTTAAAAAAAAGAAGATTTTCAGTGCTGCCATTTCAGTAATAGAAATGAAAACTGTAATTCCTAACTTCCTACAAATTATAATGATGATTACAGACAGATTGGGCAGACCTTAAGCAAACAGGTATTCAAAGCATATCAAAGATGATTTGTTTCCCCAGGTTAGTGGTAACCATATAATAAAAATGACTGCTATGTTCTAATATTATGGAAATCACTCAACACTTGAAACAAGGAAGATTCATATACAAAGAAAGAGAAGTTTAAAACAAATATCCAAACATACCAAACATTCCCTTTCATCCTTTCCTTCTTGAAAATGTGCCACATCCATGCTAAAAACTTTTGCATCTTGGAGAAGTCGAATTGCAGAGAAAGCCAAAGCAACACTGTAGTGTAGAGCAATATTATTTAAAAATACTAATTACATTTGCCACTTTATGATTTTATTAAAATAGATAGTTCATTATTTACTATGTCATAGATGTAAATCACAGGTTACCAATTCTTGCTTCAGTAAAGCAAGATTGCATTCAGGCTGTTTTCTGAATCTGTAGGCACTGCATTCTGAAAGCGACAAAACAGCTGTAAAAGAAAAAGGTTTTGCCAATAACAGACATAAATGGATAAAATTTCACTGTTAGGGTGGTCAGGCATTGGAACAGGTTGCCCAGGGACGTGGTGGAGTCTCCATGCCTGGAGGAGTTTAAGAGGCATTTGGATCTGGGTGATACAATATAGTGGTTTAAGGGTCACAGCGGTGATGCTGGATTGATGGTTGGACTTGATGAGCTCAAGGTCTCTTCCAAATCCAACAATTCTCTTATTCTATCATTAGCATATAAGCTAGAAGATATCATATTCTGTTGGAGCAATCAAAGCAGAACTCCATCGTAATTTCCAGTTTCCACACACAGAATCATTCTGGCTGGCAAAGACCTCTAAGATTGTCAAATCCAACTTTTAGACCTAGTCAAATCACTAGATCACAACTAACCATGGCATATCTGTCTTCAGGGATAAGTTCTTAGAAATTAGAAGATGTCAAAATACTGAAAATTACAAGATATATTAGGGGAGTTCTAGAACATCCACAGCTAAGATTAGTATCTTTCTCTTTAAATCTTTTCTGGGCATTAAGCCTTCTGTTAAATCCACATTGTCAAATACGCACAGGATCTTATTAGTAAACAACATCAAGGTGATGAGGCTAAACCTCATTATTAAGAAATCATATGACATTGCATCTACCATACTCCCTGCCATATATCCTAAATTCTTTTCTGGAGTTCACTCTGAACAGCACCTTTGAAAGACACAGAGACCATTAGGACTGGTGCAGCATTCAACCCTATGCGTCAAAAAATTATAGGCTTAGACCTCGAAATATTGTCAGGTTTATTAAAATATGAACTACTGGATTTTTTCCTTTTTTTGCTGCCTTCATAGGCACTCAGATACACTCAGATAATGTTTCATTTTCATTACATGTATAAAAATGTGTATCTATAGCAGCAGACTTGGTGAATACAATTATTTCATGATATGAAGACATCTGCAAAGCCATCGTACACAGAAGACCTTTTTCATAATAGGAATTGTTGTCTAGAGAACACAATACTCAAAATATTCTGAGAATTGCCAAAATCAATGTCTCTTTGTACTGGTTTCTCCCAACTTGATATTTTCTTCTATGTCTGTAAATCTTTACTTTCCTACATCTTCTCTAAAATATTTTTGAGTTTGGTTTTTGGGGGTTGTTTGGGTTTTTTTTTACAATTCTACATATTTTCTGCTCACAGAGACATTTTTCTAGTAATTCTAAGCTACCAGAGAGTATGCCTAGTGCACAACTTAAAATTTTTTTTCAGCAGGTTAATTGTTAAAAATGTATAACTAAAGTTCTTATCTATGTTGGTATTTTACGTAGACTCTCTTTACAAAAAGACTGGCTGCTATGAAGCATATAAAAAAATAGGAAATAATTATTAACACCTTAAGGTCCTTTTTATGCTGACAGAAAAATGAAAAGAGCTTTTAATGCAAGAGAGATTCAGGATCTGTGTTAATTTACTGTTTTTGAGATGTTCTAGACTAATGATTACAAAGGCAAAGATCTTGCACAAAGAATTCTGAACAACAGCTGAACAACTTCTAAATTACATACATTATTCTGTCAACATACATATAACCACAGGATGGATAACCTCCTGTTAAGATAAGAGAGCAGTTGAAGTCTTCCTGTCATTTCTGATTCTATTCTCCGTGCTGTTTTTGTGATGCAGACCTGGATGGATTACACCAATTTAGCACAAATAGACCCCAAAGTAACAACGAGAACGAAAGCCGTTAATATCTTGACTTTTACCTTTCAGAATTCAATCCTCATGAATCTCCTTCATCATCCCTTTACCTCAGTTTTATTCAACCAAATGAAAACAGAAAAAAATCAATGTTGAATTTGATTATAAGTTTCCCTCTAATAACGGAATAGGTGAAACAGAATTTGCTTATAAAAGCAAACAGAAAATAAGGATAATGCAACGCTGTACCCCAAGCAATTTTCTTTTTTAAGAGTTCTCCCTGAAACCAGGCATCAAAGTTAAAATTACAGCAAAATCTGACTTTTCTTAAAACATTGCTTGAGATGCTATGGTTCACATCTCAAATACCTTGGAGAAGGTATAGCACCTAAGAGTATATACAGGCAATTAACAAATGTTAACCAAATTCCTCAGCACCACTGCCTCGAGTTAAGTGGTCTTGTCAACATTTAGCAATATTGAAAATGAAGCTATTTTTACCTACATGCTTACATATAAATTTCTTAAGTAAAATATAGACCATGAGCCCGAAGATTCATATATGCTTTAAATCACAATCTAGTCACATAAGCACACATTTGGGTAATTAAAAACCTCACATTTCTCCTCACATTTCTAGGGCAGACACCATGTAAGTACTCTCCTTGAGATCAATGGGATTAGTCCTATACATAAACTTATTCTGAAGCATACATTTTTTTGCAAGACAGATGCTTGTGATGCAGAAGCTTCCCTTGATGAAATTTTTGTGACCCTCTTCTGCTGTCAACAAGAGTGATGTGTCTATATATTTCCCTTGACAAAATACACATCCTTTTATCAGCTGAATCAGAAAGTGACAAGATGATCAAAATAGGAAAGTACAGCTGACTATAACAATTTCACCACTAGGTCATTTCGCCAAAGGAAAAAAAAAAGATGAATTTCTGTAATATCATGCAAAGTTTGATTTCTAGGCTGGCAGGCAGGAAACATTCAGCTGTCTGAAGAAATGTTTCATTTGTATTTGAGGCAGACATATCAGCAGTTTCCATGGCAGTGCAATAAAACTGCAAAATAGGTTAAAGAACCCCAAATTCTTACTTTGTTTTTTGATGGGTTCTTTTCCTGACTACTGACCACTATCAATATATGATCCACTAAACAAACATCCATTAAAAATTTGAGAGTCACAAAAAGTGATCTATAAAATGCTTGCCATCCATTGAAATCCTCAATATTCTAAAAAAGTTTCTTCAATCTGAGACAAGTTATAAACCAAAAGAGAAACTAGTCTCTAAGATATAAACTGCATGGCAAAATGAAGGATCCTGCATTGAAATGTCTTGCATTTACTGGAACCAATTCAGCAGGGTGAGAATGTCTGAGACAGGATTCTACCAATGCAGGTTTTACCAAGCCTAGTATAAAGCTAAGATTACACACACAATATTATGTAAGTGTGCATACTGCTCCTTGGTTACTAGTATAGTGACTTTATAAAATTCAGGTTCTTCAAAAGTATGATGAGGTGACTGTCAATGACTGTCATCATGTCAAAGATTCTTCTTGACAATTTATAGTAAATTAATCTAATTCAAAAAGCACTGAAATAGGTTTATATTTCATGATAAGAAATGTCCACAAATAACCTACAAGTTCTTACTTTGCATCTTCACTAATGACATTATGTCTAAATTATTACAGACCCCTGATATCTGAATTTTTGGGAGACTGCTTTCTTTTAAAATAACATACAAAAAATGTGGGGGAAAGACCACACTGCAGACTGCTACTGTTTTCAGTTCAATAGTCTATACAGCACTGGGAAGCTCCTGTCTTTGTTAATTATTTTTATTGCTGTACCATAACAATGCAAAATAAATGGTGCTATTTAAAAGGTATTGATCTGGAGAGTTTTTATTCAGCTAAGAGAGCTAAGAGAAGAAAGGTTTTTTTTAACTGGGTAAAAAAACCCACCGAGACTGATTTATCTATTGGTCTGATGAGCCACCTACCACTTCATCAGCAATCTTCACCACTACTTCAACAAGAAAGAAAGGGTTAATTTTTTTTTCTGATGCTTACTGTGATATAAGATTTATTGTAGCAATTCTGGTGTTTTTAGTTAGATTAGACCTAACAAACATTACTGATCACATTGTACCAAATCTCAATCTAATCTGGCAGGTGATGGTGCTACACCTGAGTATGCTCCATCTGTAGTTAGCAATTTGTACGCTCAAAGATTTTTCCCTCTAATAAAGTATTAGATAAAAAGAGCTTTACACTGAGAAATGATGCATTGTTAAACTAACATCCTTCTTACACAAATTAATATAAAATTACAGCTATGCTAAACAGACAAATCCTCCTAGGTAAACGACCAAAATAATGCTTGGAATTTAACATCTATAGTTAATATAGTTATATATGTCCAATATATTCCAAGAACATCAAAATTGAAACTTCATTAAATGCTCCAAAAGAAATTAGAATCTCAAAAAAAACCCCACAGAATTTGGTAATGCTGATTTGGAGAAAATATCAGGTAGATATACACACATACATAGAGGTAATTCAGCCACAGAGATAATACAACAGTATTTTAAACACTATCACTAACAATATAATTAATACTGTTAAAATCTTTTCTACTATGCTAATGTTTACTTCAATGCTTTTTAATCCCTGTAATTTAAAAAATGAAATTTTGATGTTTTAATTTGAAACCAATGAGTACATCAAGATGAAATGTTCCTTTAGGACAGAAACACAGGGCATTCTAGAACAAAGTAGAATTCAGTAGTTCAGAGATAACATTAGTGCTCTGTTGTACACTTTAAAATGATAAGAACACACATCTAACATAACCAGACTTTAACCAAAACCGTGAAGATTGCAACTTTTTCTTTGTTTTTATATGACACTTTATGACAAAAATAACTGATCATCTTCTAAAAAGCAAAATAAAGCAATAATAAAAAATTTTAATGCCTGTGTATTTTACATTTGTAGATATACTAATGGAGTTGCAACAGGTAATTACTAAGATTTACAATATTGATGCAGTAATAAAGAAATCATCTTTTTAATCACTGGTGGTCAAGGCTGTGCAAGATAAGGTTGTTCATAGTATTACTTACCTGAGAGCTGCTTGATGCCTTTGCTGAGAAATAGAAGCAAGTTCAAGTTTGGCCTCAATAAGAGCCTCTAAATCTTCCACAGAATATCGAGATATGTCCCCATCATATTTTTCCTGTATGTCTTGTACAAGATAGCTTAGAGTTTCTTTAGCTTCTGTCAATAAAATCCCCTAGAGAAGAACACAGGGTTGTATGAGTTCAAAAAGTAAAGAAAGATTTTCTTTAGAAATATTTTTTTCTGTATAGCCCGCTATCGCTGCATCTTAAAATAAACCAAATTAAGTACAATATGCCTTTACTATAAATGGGAGTGGGCTGGGGTGGGTAATTCTGCTTTTCTCAGGTTTTCAGAGTCATTGTGTTCAAATCAGCAACATCTTAACAGTGCCTGTACTACTGCCATGCATGCTTA
>VXBU01008277.1:291746-311177 GCA_013400315.1 Bombycilla garrulus
TATGTATTATTATAGTAGAGTAATAAAAGAAACTTAACAAGTCTTAATATTTATTTCAATAATGACTGAATTTTTTCAGCAACATTTTAAATTAATATTGTTCATAATATGACATATTAATTCACATACAGTTAAAAGTGAAAAAAAATGCTTGAAACAATATAAATAGACTTTTCCACCATCCTTATAATTACCTTTTACATTTGATGCTACAGTTTTGTTTGGCTCTGGCAAGCTGTTGTCAACAGAATATACATTTTTTTCAACCTTTTCAGGTATA
The DNA here is from genome assembly GCA_013400315.1 of Bombycilla garrulus. Classification (NCBI taxonomy): domain Eukaryota; kingdom Metazoa; phylum Chordata; class Aves; order Passeriformes; family Bombycillidae; genus Bombycilla; species Bombycilla garrulus. The sequence continues at coordinate 292,027 of VXBU01008277.1, forward strand.
TTATTTATTGTGGCAGAAAGACAAATGATGAGATGCATTGTGGCTAAGGTTAATTTATTCATAATTTGTTGGTTGCACAGTGGCACCACTGCTAAAGACAGACGCCAATTAAATGTATCTTCCAGTACCTACAAGAAGGTTAACAATTGGGATTATCTGAAATGACACTTTTTACATTTTTCTTGTTCAAGACACGTTCTGCTTCTATTAATAATGATACAAATCAACAATTAACATGAATAATATTAGTAATATTCTCATTTATTATGAATAAGTTGTTCTTTCTTTTTTCCAAACTTCACCCCTTAGTAGCACATGCTACAGCCTCAGAGTTTGGTTTTACAGCAGAAGTTGCATCTATGAAGTTATAGCCATTATCACTGAAAGTTACAGTTTTCTGCATTGTAGGTGAATCTGTAGTTCAAAAATCTCAACTCAAAGAAAAGTCTGTTGTTAAGAAAGGAAAAAAAAATTGTGTCACATTATAGCATATTCCATAGACTCTTTTTGTTATTCATTATAGCATCATGAGTTTAATAGTCTCACTTTAATAAATTTAGAAGTTGAAAGTTTACACAGATTTGCAAGATCATAAGACCAGTAACTGCCAGATATACTGTGAAGTGTTCAAATCAAAAGCTCAATATAATGCACAACTTCAAAATAAATCACAAAACTAGTGAGATAAAAAGCTGTCAAGATACACTTCTCATTTCCATCCTGTAATACCAGCTGTTGTAGGAGGCACACAAGCTTACTGTAAACAAGAGAGAAAAGGAGGAAAGGTAGGGGTTTTAATTTACCAACTTGTCTTAATGGTACAACTATTTCACATTCTGCTAACATTTACCCCTACCAGCTCAATTGCTCTGTGAGCAGGTTAATAAAAGGAAATTATTAAAACTGAGAAACACAAAAGAAGTTACTGATGAATAAGGGATTTTAAATAAAATGAGAAAATTACTGTGTTTAGACACTGGTTTATAGAGTCATCATTTTAAATTCTTTCCCCCCAGAAATGGACTTCAACCTCCATCTGAATTAGGACAAATCTATGAAGACAACTCTGATTGAAATGATAGTATTAAAAGCCTGAGACACTCAATATTTTAGCAGGATAAACACCTGACCCTCCATATCACAACAAAGCCTGAATAATTTCATTAGTGTGTTTTCCACAAAAAAGCCACAGATTTGTACATATTAGATATCCCATATGAAAAGTGGTGAAAATGGTAGTTCCCCTTTCCTTGACAGATCAGCCATAAAAATTAAAATTTAGGAAATACTAAATCATTGAGAGGACTATGTCTTCTATTTACTGGAATTTTTAATAATAACAAGTATGTTTTCTTAACTGAATAATTCCTACCTTAAGGCAGATAAATAAATAATTATGCATAGCATAAAACATTACCTCTTTCAGGTTTTTTTTACCTGCAGATTTGTATCAGTCATGAGAGATTTTGAGGAATCAAATTTCTGTAAGGCCTGTAAAATGGACAAAACCAAAAGAAAGTAATGTGTTACAATATGAGCATAAAACCAATGAGTTAAGAGGTGAGAGGAGGGAAATTTCCCTTCAAATCAGCTCATTAAACTCAATTTGCTCTGCTTCACTGTCTGCAACACAGGGTAAAGGAAGCAAACATGAAGTTCGTCCAATGCTTGCCAACACTTTTGGTGACAAAATTTTTTCCTACTGTTCATGCTGAATTTCACCTGGTGCTCTGTCCAGAAGTCTTTTTTCATGTCACCTACCCAAAAGCAACACTCAGATAAGGGAGACCTTGACTGCATTCATCCAGGATTAAATCATTAGGTTATTTTGGTAAGTGCGTGGGAAACAAGGAAAGGAGTGTTGTGGGGGAGACTTACCCGAAAACCTGATCTGCCTGTACAGGTATGCTCACAGGTAACACAAAAGTCCAGGTCAACTGTTAACAGCTTCCAGCCCTTGTAGCACATGAGTGACCAGACAGAGGGAAAATCAAACTGACCTAGGGTGATGTGAGTGTCAAGGCTCTGTGGGCAGCAATAGCTCTTACGGCCCAGCATCCCCTGAGGTTGCCCCTGCCCTCCCCAGGGCCCAAAACCCCATTTCAGCTTTATCCATACTTTTCATGCCTGCATATGAAATCACACATTGTGTTTTTTCTACAGCAGTATCTGCAGTACACACATTTGAAAACTGATTTCTGTTCCTGCTGTTTAGTGAGACATTTTAATGTCATCCAAAGCTTTCTATTTGATTCATCTATTGAAAGAAATTTAGGAATTTCTTAGGAACATGTAACAACTTGCAGAAATTGAGTATGCGCAGTTTCATGAAGAAAATGGACTGTTACAGTTCAATGTCATACTTCTCTGGCGTTTACCTGCATTTGTTCAGTATATCTGTATCCTGCTGGGATTTTCCATGGAATTCTCTCTCCCAAAATAAGCGAAGACAGTTCATTAAAGGCCTCCGTAAAAAATCCTATATCTGTAAGCACTTTAATCTATGAAAAAATAACAAAGCCTTTTATTTGAATGTTATTCATTATTCCTTTTTCTCAAAATAAAACGTATTAAAGCTAATTTTCAAATAGATTTGGCTACCAGAATAGTATATTAATGGAGAATGATCTTCAATGTAAAGAAGTCTTTTACTTATTATAGTGAATAATTTCAAAATTTTCTTTTAAAAACAAATTCTTTAAAAACTTGCTCCTGACAAAGGGAAATGCTTGCTTCATCTTGTAAGAATTTTGACTGCCTAAGATCAGCTCCTTATCAAAATCTGTTTCATAGATTTTATTCATCTTAGTCTCATTGTACACAGCTACTCTTCCTAACCTTTATCAGCATTTCCTGAAAATATCTAACACCAGTATCACTTTGACTCTTAATACTCTCAATAACTCTTGATGGTTAGATGCCTTAAAAAAACCCCCAAAACTCACAGATTATTTCAACAACAACAACAACAAAAAAGGTAAATATTAGTGAAAAGACAAAAATCTGTTCCTAGATTTCATGGAACTTTGTCCTGCCATGATAATAGGAAAAAATCCAGAAGTGAACATTTGGAGGAAAAAAACAGTCATTCATGTTTTGCACTTAAGATAACATTTAAAAGAAAAGTGGAACAAGATAAAAAATACCAAGCGAGAAGTCTGGACCAAAGAAGGAAAACCTCCTCTTCATTAAATAGAGAATAGAAAGAATTTATGGAAGCACTCAATAGCCTATGTAGGAAATTAACAGTAAAACTGTGTAAATAATTCTGCATGCTACTAAAACTGAGAATATAAATAAAAAATGGCATTTAGAAAGTACCCTTACCATCTGCTGTGCTAAGCAACACTAAGCAACAGCTAAATTTTAAAGCATTACTTTTCAAAGTAGAAATATATGAATATTAAATTGACTACATTTAGCAAAGAATTGAAAAGCTTACTTGAAAAACAATGTTTCTTAAGAAAGAGAAAGTTTCTTTTATTACCTTGAGGATTCTTCCTTCAATACATTTAACTGGGTCCTTACAAATCTCAGATACAATATATTGGTATAATGTGAACAGAGGTAAAATCTGTAGTGAAATACCAGGTTATGCAGCTATAAACATCACATAGGATACAATTATGGAAATGTGCATTACAATTAGATATCAAAAGTATACAGATAATACAAGATTACTACTTTGACCATCCCTCACCACTACTTCTCTTATGCTTTGTGAAACATTAATGTGTTAAAAAGTTCTTCAGCTCGCTAAAGCTAACCCCTGATACTGCTTCATATGTGAGTCACAAGGTAGGAAGTGAAGTTTGTCCAAATTATTTTCAGTATTCAAGGTGGGGTCTGTTACAACATCATTACTGAGTAAACCTACTGGAAATAGGCTGATACAAGGGATTTCTAAAACTGTCTGCATTTTGATGCCATATTTTTTCAATATAACTAACAGAAGAATAGAATTCTGTAAGTTTTTTAAAATAAGCACAATGAAGTCCCGCAACTGTCTGAGTGAAAATTATACCAGTTGTAAAATCAAGTGGATGGTGATGAGACTTATTGACAAATTTGTTTACATTCATTTTAAATTGATTTTTTTTTGTGTGGGGACAACTAAAAAAAAACATTTTAAAACTGAGCTCTATTAAAGTATAGAGACACTGTATATCCTTCCAGTATCTGAAGGGGGCCTACAGGGAAGCTGGAGAGGGACTCTTCATCAGGAACTGTAGTGATAGGACAAGGAGTAATGGGTACAAAGTGAAAGAGGGAAAATTTAGGTTAGATATTAGGAGGAAGTTCTTTATTGTGAGGGTGGTGAGGCACTGGAGCAGGTTACTCAGTGAACTTGTGGATGCCCCAACCATGAAAGTGTTCAAGGCCGGGCTGGATGGGATGTTGAGCAACTTGGTCCAATGGGAAGTATCCCTGCCCTTGGCATGGGAGGTTGGGACTACATGATCTTTAAATGTCCCTTCCAACCCTAAACATTCTATGATTCTATGATCTATTGTTATACAACATTTCAGGAAAAGCAGATTCTTTCCTAACACATTTATGTGTTTATTTAAAATGAAAGAACTTCCAAAATTTAATTACTGTTCAGCTTTTACATTTTTCTTCACTTTAAAATGTCCCCAAGCTTAGAAAATGCTAACAGCATTGTTATATTTTTGTCAAACTCACTTTAAGTTTTCATAATGTAGCTTAATACTTCTGAATTTGGATTACAAATGCTTAAGGCAAATGTTTTAATTGTACCCATACAGTTTCCTACTGATATTTGAAGTAGTTCAACAAAATTAGTCTTTGAAGTTTTATTTTTAATAAAACTTGAATCTTGATGTATTTTGATTTAATTGTCAAATCAACTTAGCGCCTAACATCCAAAACATTCCCACACAATAAGCATTCAGGGGAAATGAAGCTCTCATTCAGCTAAAACTGCAATTGCTTTGACCATGATCCATGACCTGGATCTATATTCTGCTGGCAAATGTGCAAAGAATAGAAAATGTGCATGGCCATGTGAAGCAAGCAGTCAAATTAAGAGCCTCAGCCTCCAGGTAATTGTCTGCTCCTTGATTTTACTGGATCTTACACAGCAAGGACAGTTACACAAAGTTAAATAACAAAGTGAACTACAGTAACACAGGATGGGAAGAAGCAACAATCACAGTTAGCCTCAAATTCCAAAAGAAATCCATCCAACAAATGGCTTGCTGACAAAAAAGGTGTAACATCTTTCTGCCTCCTCCTGTCTAACTTCTCTTCCATCTCTACCTCCTAGCCTTTGTTACTCCCTGCTGCCAGCCCTTCAATCTTTTCCCCTCCCTGGCACTGGTGCCACTTGCAGGACCTTGCCATAAGTGGATTTAACTCATCAAAGCAGGAAAAATCTATCGATGGAGAGCTTTCTGTCATGTTTGATTTACAGAGGTATAAAATAATAACCTGACAGGAAATTCTATTAGTGAATACAGGACCAAATTAGAAAAGAGAGAGCACTGCACCTTTTTCAGTACTAGTAATCAATTCAATCTGTTTATTCTAATGTACAGCACTGCACCTTTGAAGTAAGCTGGATTAAAGTGGAATGGTCAGACATTAAATGGAGGACGACCAGCATAGGAGGGAAGTTATAAAAACAATTCATACCGAGGAATAAGAGAACATGAAAAGGAGAACTGCAGAAGGGACTTTTATCTACTGAAGTTAAAGTATTGAAAGCATTCTGGACATACTTCATTTAAAGTGTTTTTCTGTACAGTGTATTTTAAATAGTGTATAATAGAACATTTCCTCTAAAATGCCTAAGCTAAATAAACCATGTGTTGTCATCTTCCAGAATAAAAATTCTCCTGTGTTTTCTAAAACTTGTATGCAGCAAGCTGTTTTAAGTGACACAGAACCTAGGCATAGGGGTATTTTGCGAGAGGCTCTGAAGCAACTCATAAGTACATCCAGACAAAAAAGTAAGACTAGGTGTCTCAAAAATCATTTCCAGAGCATAAAAATAATACTTACTATTAAATTTTGTTTTGCACAGTGTAGTTCAAACATAATGAAATTCAGACTTGCAACTACAGTAGAGATATCAGCTCTGTAGCGATCAGAGAACAGGTCAATACCAGGAATAAGATTATTTGTTTCATATTGTACAAAGTCACAGTCAGATGTTGGATGTAGAAGAGAAGCTCTAAACAGGGTCTGAAAGTAATAACAATGAATTAGTTGTGAAAAGGTATTAGTGAGACACTATAAACTCCAACTCATAAATTACTTCATAAACACAACTCCATCCATGCCTTAATTATTCAGCTGTTTCCAGTCACAATAGTGAAAAACATTTTTAGGGAAAATGTTTTGTGTGAAGCTGATGGAGAAATAAACAAGCTGTATTTAGTCTAAGGACAGTTATGTCTCTCCTATCATTTCTGGGAGAGTTACTGACTTTAAGGCCAGTTAAAAGCTAGTTCCACCTTTAACTAGGCCAGGTAGTGCAGCTTATCAGCTAGTGCAGCTTAAATCATGTAACTAAAAACTAATATGAAATTTAGTAATTTCTGGGAGAGCTGCTGACTTTAAAGCCAGTTAAAAGTTTGTTTCACTCTAGTTCCACCTTTAAGTAGGTCAGCTAGCACAACTTAAATCATATAACTAAAAACTAATATGAAGTTAAAGGAAATACTTTAAATGTTTTTTCTTAAAGAGGGAAAAATGCTAACACTGTATCTGACGTTGGATATTCCTTCCCAATTGTGTTTATCTTGGTGTAATTAGCTATGATATGCTAGACAAATTTGCATTTGTCTCAGATCTGAGATATTAACAAGCCTAAAGCCTACACCAGAGGTGGTATTTAAACAAGGTTATAAAAGCTTTCCAATTCAAGGAACAAATTATGGCTTGAACTTCTTGCAGTAAAGTGACAGTAATTGATTATATTTTTCAAGACAATCACCCTCCAAGCTGCTTATATCCCAATTAATATCAGACCCACTTCAGTCAAGTCACAATTATCTCTACTGTTATACAACTGGAACAAATGCTTGCTACCATTTCTGATGAAAGGAGGAATCAACATAGTTCAGTTTTGTAATTTTTCAGCAATTACAGTGCTAGAAGCAAGTAAAAATTCTCCTTTACGTTTGTTTCTTCTACTTGTTCTCCCTTTGGTGAACTTAACAAGTTTTCCAATGTTGTCTAGGACAGGTCTCACTGTCACAATCACGACACAAGATATCAGACAGTGTCATCGCTTGGTTCTGGAAGGAGCCAGGTAACTTTCTGAAGCTGCACTGGGATGAGTAATTGTTGATCCCAGTAGAGGATAACTGCCAGAATACTTGCAGTTCTTTTTTCAGTGCTACTTTTTCTACTGTCATCTTAACTTCCATTTAAAAGTAAACAGATTTTTTTTTCTCTATAGGTATTTTTTCTCAAAGTCTGTAAACTTACTTTTAATGATCTTATTTTCTTTGTGAGTGAAACTAGATCATTTTTATATCCTTTAGTTTTAGAGTATTTAGATTTTAGTATTACAAACTAATATTTTTCAGTGCTAAAAAAGATTTAAATATTTTTTTCTAAAGAGTCTGTGCTCTTGGTTAAAAATTTAAGACAATCTGTGAAGACTCTACAGATCTAAGAGAGCACTCTGCTGTTCTTGATGCCATCCAGCTCTTCCTGGGGAGAATACTTCAAGAGAATAAAAACATATTTGACTATCAAATGTTTTAGTTATCTTCCCTTTTCAGTTTTTTTTCTCTGAGACACTCTAGCCTCCTACTGAAGTGATAATTTCTAGTCTATAACACAGAAATAATGTTAAAAATAATAAAAACATTGTATCTAATATGCATAAATTGTCAACTACCTCAATACTTCTTTCATCTCCATTTTTTCTTTACAACCAAAACAAAAAGAGAATTATTTTAATGGAGGGTCATTTTAGAAGCAATTTATTAACTTCATGAATTTGAACTGAAATTGCATTCTTACCTTAAAAAGTATCGCAGAAAAATAGCAGTATTTTGTTCTTAGTCTCATCTGTGATGTTGTTATATACCTAAAGCACAATAAATAATAAGAAATATTAATGTACCTATCAATATAAATTATTGAAATCCTTGGGCTTTTAGTCTAATGTGATAATAATACTAACACAATCGAGATGTTTTTCCTAGTGGAAAACAACTGCCTGCTTTTAAATAGGTGCTCAGCCACATCACCCAAAGAAGCATTTGATCAAACTCATATCCAGAAAAAGGGAGTTGTCTAGACTAGCCTCAAACTTAAAGGAGAGACACAGGCAATCTAAGTGCAAGCTCCATCTCATACAAAACTAAAAAGATGAAGCAGATTAAGCAACTCACACTTTAAAGTCTATTTCTTTCCATAAAGGAAGCCTAAGACAGCCGGCACATGGAGTTTGACAGGGTAGGTGTATAGCTAAATTGCAAGATTCTCACACAGTACCTCATCAGAGCCTAAACCATCCCAGTACCAGGAGAGTCCTATGATCAGCAACCCTAGAAATCTTTACTTCAATATTAGAATTCTTTAATCTGCATTTTACAGCCTGTAACTAAGTTGCTGTAGAAAGAGCAACTCAAGAGAAAGATGTTTAACAGTCCAAGTCAGGTCTAAACACAGAAGAAGCACCTGAGGGAGAAGCCAGGAGCACAGCTCTCTCTCCAAATCCTGCCAGGATTAGCAGCGAAGGGATAGCATCCAGTGCAGCAAATAGGTGCCACAAACACGTGTAAAAGCAGCTAGGAATTTGGTCACATCTAATTGGACCTAATTGACAGTTAAGTTAAACTCACTCCTTTTCCTTTTGGGTGCTAGTTCTAAGTGTGGCAATGCCACTTCATCTTGAAATACCCATGCTAGCACTTGCAAAGCTACCTTGGCTTATATATATTTTACAGTGCTATTAATATGACCTGCTTCACAGGTAAGGAAATTTACTTGGATGAAGCTCTACCCTTTCATGGTTATGGTGTTTCCAAGGTCATTTAATGCTGTCTTGGGTAATTCTAGATTTAAATTTTGTGCAATACATTTAGGAACAACTCAGAATTACATTTACAGTGTTTTACCAGCAGCCAAGAAGTACTGGATGGAAATATTTATTGATGGTTGATTTTTAAACAGTAATTCAAATTTTGTTTAGTTCTAATTCACGAGAAAACTAGTGCTTTAGGGAATAAATATGACCTCAAGATATATTAATATTTAATATGTGCAATAACTTGTGAAATGTGGTATTTTGATTGAAAATAAATACATCTGTAAAATCCTTGTATTTACGACTTTTAATCATTTTGGAGTTTTTTTAATGATCTCTCCATATAAAATACAGCTGCATTTATGATCAAAGATGAGCACTCAAGAAAAGGGAAAAACCAATATTCTCCAAAGGAGCAAATTTCTCTCGGAAAGGAAAAATTCCTCTGCTTTTGATGAGTCCTTTTATAACAACTCATTTCTGATTTTTAATTAATTTGAATAATATTTGAATAATATTTTTGAATAATATCTTGGATGAGCAATTTGTTTCAAATACAACAGAAATACATATATACATAAGATACTTACTGAGCTATCTTAGCCACTAGGACTGCTGCGTGCAAACAACCCCAAGCTCCAGCCTGAGAAAGAAATTTCTGACTCCTATCAGTTGATCTTCCAACTGCAAAGCAGCCTGTAGCACCTTCTGGAAAACATAACTCTTGCCAGGTCTTAAGAGCATCAGCAATGTTGAGTGTTTCATCAAGGGCTTGACACCAATATTTAAAAGCAGCTCTGTAATATAAAAAAAACCATTATATTGCTGACATTTTCCAAAGTGCAAGATAAGACCTGTTTCATTTTCCTATATTTCCTGAGATTTAACTAATTCTGATTGGGTCAAAAGCTGAAATATAGTTCCTACAACACAAAAAAAAGGATACCATTCCTGGTCAAGAGACTCATTTGGACTCAGATTAAATCATCAAGCTATTGATGTTACTTCTAAAAAACCAAAAATCCATCATTAATTTGCTTAATGGCAATTAGGTAGCTCAGAAAAATGAACAATGCCTAGGAAAAAGCCTTCTCAAAATACAGCTAATAGTAAATTAAATTAAAGAAGTTATATGGACTAGTGGACAAGACAAGAATTTACAAGACAGTTGAGGGGTACTGGACTTACAATTAAAAAAAAATGAAACTGCTCTTTTTTAATCCAGTTAACTATGTACCTTTTATTTCCAGCATAAAAGTGAAGATTTCCAAGTTCATGTAGAGCCTGTACTTTGAGGTCTCTCTGGTTATTCATTTCAAGGATTCCTGTAATTTATTTTTAGTCAATTAAAAAAAACATTGTCATAGCATTAAACTGGTTACTGAACTTTGAACAAATTTGGCTTGAGTAGACATGAACTCACATATAATTCAATGCATTAATACTTTTTTTAATTTATTGGTCTTATATATCTTACCTTCAAATGTATAATTTCTTATTTCAACTAACTTTGAAAGCTAAAATAATATATATATGGACCTGTTTACTTAGTATTTTGTATTTTTGTTTTTTTCAGACCTCTCAAATTTCTTCCTGTTCACAAGATAAACTGGAAAGCAGGTCATTTGCCTTGCTAAACAACTCTGCCTGCATACTGCACTCTCACAGACTTGATTTTGGAACACATGCTGCAAATAAAAGCACTTAGAGCATCTGTTTACCTACTACATTTGACCTGTTTAGCTGTACAGCAAAAACAAGTAGTAGTGAAGAGCTCTGACTGTATGAGTAAAGCCATACCAGAATGTAAGATGGAAACCAAGTAACTAGGTCACATATTCAAATACAGAGAATCTGAAAAGTCTGTTTGCCAGGAAAAAAAAAAAACTGTCATGGAATTAAAATGAATCTGCTAAACATTACACCAAATTCTGAATTGGAGATTAATCAGCATAACACCACTGAAGTAATGATTTTTATAAGATGATGTAACTGTAGAAATTAGGAACCAACTAGCGGCTTGTCTAGGAATTAATGCAGATATCCTCAATCAAGAGGAAGAAGGTTGTATATTCCTGGAAACCAGCCTTCAGACAGTTACAGCTAGCTGACAGAAGAAAATAACAATGGAATAAACATATATATGAACACAGGCCTAATGTTGGTTCTTCTTAGCTATAAGCAGAAATTTATTTTAAAAATTACCTATTGTTTGTTCATAGGAAGAGATAACTACTGAAAGGTAAGACTTTGGTATTGGCCTACTCTCAACCATACTGGAGAAGTTATATTTTTCTTGAGAAAGGTCACATGGTGTCGGTAGAAATATCACTTCATCTACCACGTTGAATTTCAGCTTTCTGCTTGAAGAGATATGACTGCTGATTGCTTTTCCAGCATTTTCTAGATTAGAAAAATTATTTATATTATCAGTTTGGAAAAGTATTATACTATTTCTACCATCCCAAATATTTCCACACCATGTTAGTCAAACAAATATACAATTCCTATGTATCCTATTTCTATTTGATTTCCTATGCTACAATTCTGTGTGTCTGCTAATGAAACTCATTGGACATAATTCACCAGTCAGTGTAACCAAAGGATATGTGCTCTGTTAGTGAAAATAAACCTGGGAAGATCTGCCAGTCAGTCCTCTGCTAGAGGTATGGCTGCAGACGGACAAGTGACACAGCTGCATGAAAAAACATTTATCATCCGACTATTAGACAAGTCATAGGAAATAAGGCTTAGAGCTTGTGCTTATAGAACTTCAAATTTAACATAATATTCTATATTTTTTTCTAATTGTCAGAAACCAAAACTTGAATTTAGAAAAACCTCTTCCTTTCACTCTTTGCTATTTTAACTGCATATACACTTTGAGGGACAAACACTTGAATGAATCACTCACCTTGTGTATGTGCAAGAAATAATGAAAGTAGTTTTCTGCTGTGTCTCAGTGCTCTGCTTTGATATTTAGATTTTTCTAGAGTTTCTCTAAAACATTTCAGTGTATCATTCACATCAAGAGGTACACAAACTAAGGCTTTTGCTTGATTCTGATCTAAAAGGAATTAATAATTATGGAGAAGAAATTTGTAGTATATAAATGAGTATTTTTAGTAAATCACCCTGTAAAACATATTTGAATATTTTCACAATTTCAAAACTAAAGTATTTTAAAATTTCCCCCTTTTTTTCCTGTTGCTTTATGAATTAAAGCAAATTATTAAGCACCAGGAACATTAATTCTGTCAATAACAATGCTGATTCATACTAACTTATGGGTATATTGCTGGATATCCAAAAATAACAACAGAAAACTGGACCAAGACCACCACGCTCCCTCACAGGCTGTAGGTCATCTGGCACTTGCTTTTCTCTGCTTTCAGACATAGTCTGAATACATTTTGAAAGAATTTGACAACATTACAACCCATTCAAAATATCAAGAACAATAATATGAAGACAAAGCTCAGTTTATAATAAAAGACACCTTGTAGGAGAAGTGGAAGAATTATGATAAGAAGGGGAAAAATAATTTAGAAAAAAAAATCCAGTATGAGACAAAAAAAAGACTTTGGGAAAAAAGAGAACACATGATACTGAATTGTGCTCTGACCTGTATAATCCTTATTCGTCTCAGGATTGAAAAAGTATCCAGGAAAAACTCCTTCACTGGCAGAATGAGCAACAGGCAGCTGTAATTTGTACCCTATGTAGTTTCTGCAACTCATCTAAAAAGCAGGATTTTTTTCATGATAAATGGATAATATTAAGAAAAACCAATGTTTGGTTCTTACAGATAAATATCTATATACTCAGTCACACTACAAAACAAAAAGAGGAGTAATTAAGAAAGCAACCAATAGTCCCATAACTAGTACTCTAGTCAGTAAGGGGTGAAACATTCACACCTAAATATTGGATATGTTTCCAAGTTAGTGCACTAAATTTGTCTCTTATTTGGTATTTGCCATAATCATTAGCAACTCCTTGATGTTCTGCAAATATTCCACCTTTTCTCTCCAGATGAATGCATGCTCACCGTAAGCATGCCTGAAGGACACGTCACCTGGGAAACACAATGCAATGCTACATAGGGAGATACAAAATAAGCAAGTAAAAGCACCAGCCTAACTCTGGCAGAGTGGCAAACTTCCAGACTTCTATAAATGACTAATCCACAACAGACTTTTTATTTTGCTAATGTAGTTACACCACTTCAGAACCAGAAGGACCAAAAGAAATAGTTCTAGTCTCTCTGCATGGCACTGATTTATGAAATGAAGCCATAAACTCCAAATTCCTTACCTGAAATCTTCATTACTATTACCTAACACTAGTCTTCAATTTGTAAGCTGTCTTTCAGACCTATGGTAACTTTTTTCAACTATCAGCATTATGAAGTGGTTTGCTACGGTGCCCTTTTATAGGCAAAATGGTTCTGAATGGCTGGGCCAGAGAGAGTCAGGAGGAAACAGAACACGGAGCATCTCCGCTGCCTTTGCGAGCCATGAGTGCCTCCAGAGTCCCTGCAAGCCCTGGGCAGCGGTGTGCTGTCTCTAGGCAAGGCAGTGGCTCCTGAACCCCATGATCATGTTCATGTCCATGTTCTTCAGTACAAACCTGTTCAGTACTCCAAATCCCAACTCCCCCTCCTCTCCTTCAAGTCCTCTCTTTACATTAGTAATAGAAACATCCTAAAAATATCCACAGTGAGACTGACTTCAGCAAAACTTCTTAGAAATAAACCTTACATTTTAAAAAAATGGAAAATTCTCATTTCTAATAGCTAATTCAATGAAAAATTTCCAAGCAGCACTGTTAAGCCATGGCATTTAATGAGAGGAAGTTGCTGAGTTGCTTAAGGGATTTTTTTGGGAGTGATCAAGTTTTTTAGTTTTTTTCTCTGCATTGTCAGTGTTTGGTCTAACTCAATTTTATTAACTTTTGTAGCAGCGTTCCAAAGCAGAAACAAAGCAATATCGAAATAAATATTTTAAACTTAAAAGAGTGGCATCAAGAAATAACATGGAATTAGATTTAGGCTTATAATATGGAATGGATATATTGTGCATGGAAGAAATGTCCTCTGGGTCATCTGCTGCTCCTGGAATCATGTCATGCAAACATTCCCATACACTTCAATCAATTATGTACATTAATTTGTTATAATTGACTATTTGGGAACATTATGAGAAAGCATATTAATCTAATCAGTGAAAGTGCTTCTCCACATTTAGTTCACATTAAGAGACAGTGCCTCAAAAAGAAATCTGTGTTTCACCTTCGGTGCATCATCAGACAGGTATTTTGTGAAATGAGATTCATGGCTGTCTGGGCCACTGAACTGCTGTAATCTTTCCAGCAGCTGCCTCTGAGCATACACCAGCAGTGGACTCACTTGTTCTGTGAACCTCTCACTGGAAAAACAACAAAGTGCAGTAATTAAGCAATAGAATGATATATTAAACTACATAATGCTAACTTTTTTGTTTTCATTAGAGTTGGTATAACTTACTGTGTAAGTATGTTAAATTTTACAGCTATGTGTACCAGTGCTTCCCACTTCTTCAGGTGATATAACAATTCTATTGTTTTCAGAATCAGATTACATATCCATCTCAGATCAACCACGTTCACATCGTCCAGAGGAGGTTGAGGATGAAGATTAGAACCACCATTCTCATCCACAATACCTCCTAAACAACTGGGAATGCAAAAGTCTCCTTCTTGATCCACAATCTACAGTGAAGAAACATTATTATACCTGTTATTTTCAAATGTATTTTTAGGACAAAAATCAGTTACAAAGATTAGAAAGTACTGTAATCCTCTAAAAAACTTGTTACAGAGAATCACTTGGAGATAGCAGAATATAATGCAAGAAAGATAAACTCTGTCTAGTGAAAATGTGATAATAAAGAGTTGTCTTAATAAAAAAAAAATTACCTTTAGAGAGCTGCTTGCTTGTAGATCAATTATCATATCAATGATCATGTCTGATGCAAAATAAAATGGCAACCAGATGGTGTCCCAAAGAAAATCCCAGGTGATGGGAAATGCATCCGTACGGGAATGCGACTGTTTAGCAATCAATTGAAATTCTTGAGTATAGTTCCAAAGTTCTCGACAAGCATTTTGAAGCAGTGTCCAGTAGCCACCTCGGTGAGCAAGAACCTGTGTAGACCGTTCAAAATATAATTATATCTTGGAAATGCAGAAATTAAAAGCTTCATTCTTTTATTGTAAAACCTGGGAATAGGTAATCCGTCAGAACTACAGTCTAGGCATTATGGAGCCTTAATTTTTACCTTCTCACTAATTTATAATTGAATTTAATTGTAGGTTTTGGTGTGAGAATAAGAAATAGAAGTTCATTCACACCACCTATGTGTGTGTTTTTACTTGGATTTAGAAGGTTTTATGGGAAGAGTAGTTAGTCTGCACTTCCCTTCAATCAGTGGTTCTGGTTCTCCTGCTTCTAGTGTGACATTCACTAACACCTTTAAAGGGAAAGGTAAATCTACAAGTATTTTCAGAAAAATTTAACAAATGTGAGAAGGAAAGTTACAAAGGTGGAATAAAAAATAGAACAATTACATAAAGTATTGTACGTTTGATAGAAATATATATCATGATAGGTGATATGTGTGATTTTTCATACATTGTATTTGGATATTTCTCACAAGAGGAGAAAACATTATTTTTAACCAGTGAAATTATATTGAATTTTCTGAAGTGTGAGGTCTTTTCATGTAAAAAGTAGTCAGTATTGTAACACAATGTTTAGTAGTATATAGTTTAATAAGAAACCAACCACCTCTTACCACTGCTCTTTTCAAATGCAAGAAGATGCTTGTAAAATGCTTCAGTAAAAGCGTACTTGATGGAAACTGTTCTTTGGAGGTCTTTGTTTTTCGACTTCGAGGAGTTTGACTCTGCTTATTTCTGTTCTTTGGAGATTTATCTGTAACTGAACAAAAAAGATCACTCGTTAAAAATAAGTTCTCAAAAAAAGAGAAAAAAACCAGTCAGCTAGGATTTTCCTGTTACAGCTTAATACTTATATGTTAGGAAATGCCAATGTTAAGGTTATCATGTTTGTAAGGTTATGATATTAGAAATACAAGATATTTTACCTAGGAATTGGGAGAAGCAGGAATGAAAACAAGTTGGAGCAAAATAATAATGGGTTCCAAATAGTTTTCGGCCTCGAAGCCGAAACACAATCCTCATTTAAGTTCTAGGAAGAAATCACAATGGCAAGAAATATCTTGGAAAGCTTGCAAGAATCTTTCTTAAACAGAAACCTCTTAAAGGAGATGTTAGGAAGAAAGAAAGATTTCTAAAAAAATCTGTGGTATGTGTAGAATTCCTTCCTTATTTTATTCATGATCAAATATCCCCCAAAGGGAAAGGCAAAGGTTCATGGTAGTGGGATATGGTAATATCTGAACTAGGTAATATCTGAATAGGTTTCAGGCAGAAGCTAATTCCAAGCTATATAGTATTTGAACTCTATGGCAAACTACACATTTTATGTAATTCTTTTAATCAGAATTGTTGCGAAGGTAAGGAGATAGTAAACAGGACTTTTATCAGGTTTCAGCCAATTTCAGGGTTCTCAGTGACGGGTAAGCATCGAGGCAAAGGTGTTTATGTAAAAGTGGCATGTTGAAAAGAGAACCAGTGAATTCAAGTGCTAGTTTTTGTCACACCTCCTGGGAGAAAGCAAAGAAGACAGTTGATTTTACCTAAGGAAGTCCTACATGGAAAGACAGAAGAATTCTGATTTTACTTCTGTGGCAATAATGTGTCCCTGAAGAGCTATTGAAAAGACCAGGCCTGTGATTTCTTGTTGAACCTGTGGTGTCTATGCAGACTTTGTGTTGACTTGTACACCACCAATAGTATCTGAGGAAATCGAAGTCCTGCATTTCACAATTACCCCAGACAGGAGCCTTTTGGCTCACAGAACTAAAAATAGCTGGAATAATATTAAATGTCAAATGTAAAAGACAGAGAAATTAAATAAAAGTGGTAGAAAATAAATTGGTCCTGAGGTAGCTTCTGAAACATGGAAACACTGGGGAGAAAGCAGTAGAGAAGAAAAATTAAAATCTACTTAAAATTTGAAAGATAATAATGAACTTCAGCCTATAATTTTAAAAATTACTTGCAAAATGACCCAGGAAAATTTTGACCTCCTAGGAAATGTAAAGGAAACTTCTAACCAAATACAAATCTCAGAAAGTGAAAGGAATTATCAATCAATTCAGAATAATTTGGAATATTATCAATTTAATATATGTAGGTAGTATGCTATCTGCAAACCTAAAGCTAGTATCATTAATTTTTTTACACTTAAAAATTTGTTAATAAAGAATAACTAATTGATAAAATGTAACATATTTATAATTAGATTAAACAATGCTCAGAGTTATTAGATATGCCACATCATTTACTGTTAGATTTAAAATTTTTTTTACATTCTGGGTTCTTTGATGGGAAAACCCCTCAGGTGCTCTGTGCCAGGGCTGAAAATGAGACAAGTGGGACTCACTGGCTTCAGTCTTCAGTTGTTTATTATTTTCTTATCACAATTCAGAGCCTTAGATGACAACAGGCTCAGCACGCTTCAGTGACGTGCCAGAAAGACACAAAATCGAAGATTTCAGGGATTCTTATACAGATACCTTATCCAATTAAGTTTTACAACGTATCTAACACATAGTATGTTTTTATTTTACTACCAATTAATAATTATTTGTCAGTCATGTAACATCTGCATTGTGACTTTGTCTAACCAATCACTGCGCTACCAAAACCGCAGAAAATGGGGTAGATGAAGAAGAAGACTAAGTTAACACCCAAAATCCTCCATCTTGTCTTCCGTCTACCTTCCATACTAAAAAACCCAAAATCTACTTTTTCACCCTGTGATAAACTACAATATTATCTACTATATACATTAACAAAAACTCAACTTCTCACAAAGTCCTGGAAGATTTTTCCATGGCCAAAGACTAAAACCTGTGCTCTCACGAGGAATAAAACCTCTCAGGACAGGCACAGGAGATATTCCTGTGTCCTAGAGTCCAACAACTTACTGTGACTTCTGTTATACTGTGCCAAAAAAAAAAAAATAGAGGACAATTGAAACCTAGAAATGTCTTTTATTAACTTGGCATGACTGACTGTTTTTCCAAAGGTGATGTGGACAACTAATGATGCAGGTCAAGACAGACAGAAATTGAGAGAAACAAAAAGTTAAATTGAAACTGATTTCAGTTGTGCACCAATATAAACTCTTACAGGTTTGGGTTTCAGTCACTTCTGACTTTTCAAGGAGAGGAGGAGTTGGTTTTGCTATGTTATCCTCTACAGCTTCTCTTGCCAGTACAGTGCCAGAATTGTTTAATGAGAATATCTCAGGATCCAAATCATTGTAACTGTAGAATGAGAGAAAGAAGAAAACATTAAAAAAACTCCCACATATAATATCAAAAAGAATTTTGATATACATATACAAAATTCAGTTTCTCAGAAGTGATTGCTTTCCAGCAGCTTTATGAATAAAAAATAATGAATGATAGCCAAATGTCATAAGGAACCAAAAAATAACTTAGTATAGTATATTTCAAAGCTCTCATCTCACAGTGAAGTTAGCAACCAAAACTGTGCCTGATATCCACAGGATGGAAAGCAGCACTTTTTACATAGTAACAAGCTATTTTTCTATTTGAAAGCTGAACTGTTCATATGAATATATTGTAATTCAGATCTGTCTGCATTAACAGCAATAACACAATAATCTATATTAATAGCCATCACTGATAAGTAAGATATACCTGTCCAGCTGCTGTGAACCACTAAATCCAATATTATATTGCTCTTCCAGGTTGTTTTTAAATAAGTGGTAGTGTGCAACTGCCAGATAGATATTCATCTGAGACCTCCAGCGCATCTCTTCAAGACACATTTTACAAAACCGACTTCGGGTTACGTATTTACTCAGCAGCATCACTAAGGTCTGATAAGCTAATTTCTTCAACTTATCCTTGACTTTCCTAAACCAAAACACATGAAGAGGCAAAAAATGAAACTCTGTTTTCTTGAAGCTCTA
>VXBU01008278.1:0-21038 GCA_013400315.1 Bombycilla garrulus
CAGAATTCAAGACTATATTTGTCAAATTTAAGTTTAAAATATGTAGCTATCATTGTTTTCTGATACCGAATGTAAATATTTGTAAAAAGAAATTCTTTTGTATATTTTTGTGAAAATGTAGTTCCCCAAAATATAAAAAAAAATATTTAATAAAAAAGTGCATTTATGTTACTGTTCAACACTTTTCATTATTTTAATATCTCTTAACCATATTTATGGGCATGTGTGCATTATTTTTTTGCCATGTAAGTCTCAGGAACTTTCCTGAAGGGGAAAACCACAGTAGGAAAAAATAATTTCTTATAAGAAAGTTCAGCAGTACTTTTTTTTCTTCTTGGTAAAGATGGAGCCATCTCAGAGTCTCTATTATCAAGTAAAATGGCTTTTGAGGTGGAGAACAGTATCAGTAATCCTTTAATTTCTCTGGCTTCCGAAGAGGTTTGTTTCCCTTGTCTTTTTTCCCCCGTTTTAGAGAACAGAAGGACTGGAACAACACCCAAAAGACAAAGCCTGAGCTTTGTGCCTGTGCAGGGGTGGAGAGCTCAGTCCCTGGGGCTGGGACAGCCATGAGCACTGTACCGAACACTTGCTGGACAAAAAGTTCTTCCAGTCTGATCCCAACACAGCACTCAGCCTTCTAAGCACTTCTGCTGCCCTATTTTCTTCTTCAACACACCGACTCTTGAACAAGGAACACTACCCAAACAGAACACAAAATGTGCTTTGAAGGTTTTTAATGGAACTTAAAGTAAAACCTTTCTTACACAGATGTTTTTTTTTCCTTACAGTGTAAAAAAAATGTAAAATTGCCCAAACTTACAAACTTGGAAAATTAGAGACATTTCAAATATGCAGTCAATCTCGTTTTATGAAAACAATGCATATTCAAAGTCCAAAAAGTATGAGTCCTTCCTAGCATCTTGTGTCCTGGTGGTTAATCTTCCTGTCCTCTACTCTCCAGAGGAGGCAAAGCTCAGTTCCCAGCTGGTATCATATTCATTCACTGAGGAGGAAATAAAAAACAATTCCATCAGGAAAATGGAACAATTCCACCCCTCTGTAAAGATGATTTGAGAACTGCTCTGTGCCCGACCCCTGTAATGGTTAAAACCTTGGCAGAGGGGATCAGCTGAAGTGAAAAGATCATTAAATCACAGAGCACTGATTTAAGGGCAGGCCCATAGCTGCAGCTGTGGGAAGTTTGCTACTGGGACTTGAAATCACAGGTAGATGACAAAGGAGCTGCTCTGCCAGAAACACTTGAAGAAACAGATGAACCTATTGTGGAAAAGACAGCTTAGACATAAGTTAAAACAATGGCCAAAGGATTTTCAGCTTTATTCAAATAAAACTCAGAAAACTGCACCTGTCCAGGTCAGGATTCCAGTGACTCTGTCCTATCCCAGCTGCAGGGCATTTGCTCATCAAGGCTGCATCACATTAGTTAATATTTGTACAACTACTACCAAAGAGCAGCACAGCGCTGACTTATTTAAAAGAAAGCTGCCCGTAAGGGGGATCTTGATACAGCTTTGTTGTTCCTCACACACACGTTACCTCTGCCAATAAAACTACATTAGTGATGTCACAACACTGTTTTTATTTTTCTTGGTTAGGTTCAGTGTTTCTCACCTGGCTTGAGCTCGAGTCCATTTCAAGGCGTGGCGAGGAGGTACAGCAACAGAGGGATGGTAGAAAGTGCAGTCTGGTCTCGTACACTGTGTATTAAACCTACAATGCTAAAACCAGAAGTATTTCAGAACTGCCTGTATTTCAGTATTTCAGGCTGCCTGAACCCCTGAACATTCTGAGCTGTACTGTGACCCTTGCAGCGCCGTGTGACACATCTCACCCACAACTGAGCCAACACCCACCTCCACCAGAGCAACCAGCTCAACCCAGTGACAAAAATCCTTTAAAAAAAGTACCAGCTAGGAATTCCATGCTCCAAAATTGCCACTGCACTGACTGGTGGAAATTCCTTTGCTTGCAAGAGTTTACAGAGTTCAGTTTGAATTGATATTTGTGTACAAGTTGGGAGCATGACACAGCATTACCTGAGGGGGGAGAAAAGCCAGAGTATCTGGCTAATTATATCTGACCATGGGTATTTTGGCAAAAGCATTCAACTTCCTGGCATTAGATGCAGAGACACAATTCTACACAAGTACCCAAGTAATAGACTCCTGTAGTATATAGATTACATTAATACATTTTAGGGTAACTGGCCAATCTTCAAAAATTTTTTTATGTTGCAGAATAAATGAAGTCAAGAGTCTTGAGACATACTCCTTCCCAAAAGGCTCCTCTCTGCCCCAGCATCCTGGCTGGGTATATTTTGAAAAAAGATCTGGCCTGTTTGAAGCACCCCAGCAGCATCTGGTACAAAGATTACTTAAAAGTATAATTTCCCAAATGCCTTAAGTCACTATTTTGTGTATTCTGCTTATAAGTTAAAGTTAAAATGTGAAAGATAAAAGCAAAAAGTGCTAAATCCTAGTAACATTTCCTGTCCCAAAGTAGCATGCTACAAGTCTCTTTCTAGAAAGGAAGGAAGATAGGAGATATGTCTTACTTTTGGGTGGTAAAATGGACACTCCATTTTCTTACAAGCTGGAAAAAACTTGCACAGCGGACTACTGGAGGATATGGACAGTGTGGGCAGGGGTGCTAACAGTAGAAACAAAAAGAACAGGAAGTGAGTCTGGATCAGAGTAAATTGCATTTTTAAGACAGCTCCACACAACCTTAAACATATCAATCCTTCTGCTAGAAACTCCATTTTATAATGCATCAAAGTTCAGTAAGAAATACAGACAGCATTTCCCAATGCAGTTACTGGATCCTGGAGTGGAACAAGGCTATCAGGTAATCATTTAACTTGGCTCTTCACCATTTCAGGACAGGAAGTACCATGGTCAAGGCAAAACTTCAAACAAATTACACAGAGATCCTGGTAGGCAGAGAATCTCAAATGTTAAATTTAGACAGCAGCAAGCCTGTTAAGAGTTTCAGCTGACAGGACTGAGAAGAGCAGGCACTGCACTTTCCAGGAATACAGAGGAGCTGCTGGAAATGATACAGTAGACAAGCACATTGTACTGGGTTTCTGGCAAGGTAATGAAACTGCACTCAACTGTGACTAGGGGCTAAATTACTTCCAGAAGATCATGCAGCAAAGGCCCTGCCCCTCGGCACAGTTCAAAGGCTCAACAACACCAGCTCGTATCAAACACAGCTACTGCCTTCACCGAGCAACCTCACCCCAAAAGTCATCTCATCATGACACCAACTTCACTCCTACACTGGCATTAAAGAAAAAAATGTTTAAAGGCAGAAGCCTCTGTTTTCAGTGTGTGTCACAAGCCCTTGGTACAACATGAGTCCAATTTAAGAAAAAAAATCTGAGCAAAACTGCAGTGCTGGCTAATCCCTTCAGAGAAATGTACAGCTTGTACAAGTCCCCACTTTGGCCTTGCACAACCTTTTTTTTTACTTTTTTTTACTTTTTTTTTTTTTTTGGACTCTTGCATTGAGGTATTTTTCTGGTAATAGTTTTTGCAGTAACACTGGATTACTATTCTTCATCTGCATTCAGAGTTGTAAGAAAATCAGGTCAACCTGAGCAAAAAGAAATTTTTCATCACTGTCAGTTTCTGTTTCAAAAAATACTGGTGTCCCTTCAGTACTTTCATTTAAAGCTCAGCAAACAAGATGTGCTCACCTGGTTTAGGAGATGGATGGGGGATTCGTCGACTGGCGTGAGTGTAAGGACAGTCTGGCTTAGTGCACTTCGCATCGTATTTACAGTTGGGGTGGATGAACAGACATTTATCACCAAATTTGCAGTTAGGAAAAACTCTGAGGGAAAAGAAATTGAGTCAAAAGCTCATACTTGGAGCAGAACCCCCAAACATCTGTTGCACACCATAGACAGGAGGTCACAGAAAGCCAGAGGTGCAGGGCTGTGGCACATCTTGGCTCCTTCCCAAGCAGGGCACATGGTGCCTGGAGCTGAGCACCACACCTGCACTCAGCTTCCCCTCTGCACCCCCTCCCTCCACGCACTGAACAACTGAACCACCTCACAACCACCTCACTCTCAGGACACCTGGGTCCCAAACTCCTCGGTGTGACAGGACATCTCACTCAGTGTGTGGCACTGAGTGGCAAAGGCGATGTGAAATCAGACCTTCCCCGGAGAGGGGTGGAGTGTTCCCTGAGTAACATGGTTTTCTCCGGAGAGTTTTATTCTGAGTTTAGTTACACCAGATTTTATAAGATAATTCGAATGTCCAAGTAACTGAAGTACCCAATCTGGTAAGAGTTACCTCGAAACAGACACTGTTTTTCTGGACTGTTCCTGCTTATGGAAGAGAAGTCAAAGGCACAGGGCACATTCAAGAGTTCATCTTCCCTTTTGAATTTAAAACCCAAAATCACTGCATTCCTACGCAACAATAACCTAACCTTTAAAAGCACTAAAAGAGCTGGCAGAAGAGGGCCTATTCTTTTAAGATGCTAATTCCTGCATCTTTAAACAACTCAGGAACATCAGCCTGTCCTCTAAACTAAAGCCTTCTTCGCAAGGGTGCAGCTGCCATTCCTGTGTTCTGACACTTGGGAGAGGGGTGGAAAACAGAAGGAATAATCTAGCTCTGATCCTGCCCTGCCAGGTTTGTGCTACCTTGGAGTATTTACTGACACAGAGCAGCAGTTTGCAGCACGGGAATAAAAATCCAAAGAGCATGTCAAGTGGATGAGCTCTGTCCTACTCACTTGCAAGGTAGTGTGGGGTGATGGTACACACATTCATCTCCATTTTTACAGGCAGGCCAGTACTTGCAGCGCTCCAGCACCTTCTCCTGCTTCTGTAGCACACTTAAATCTTCCATTTCCACTGGATAGTAAGAAAGAAGAAAAAAAAACTAACAACCCCAAGCTGGGACCTTTATGATTCTATATGCAATTTGGTGTAAACAATCTAGCATAATCAAAATTCACTGTACTTCTATTCTCTCTTAATCAAAAAAGTCATTACCGTAAAAGTTTATGTACAGTCATACTTTCTGAGGAAAATTTCCAAAACCATAAAGTGAAAAGTTGTAACACTGGACTGACAGCTGCTTTTTTGATGATAAAAGACCAAATTTGCACTGTTTACAAGCAAAATAAATCAGTTTTCTTTGCAAATTTGAATTGATTTATGAACAGACAAGACAATGACTCCAAGTGAAACTGAGTTATGACTGTTCTTCTGAGCCTTGAGTTAATTATAGCCATGTTTCCCTTGTCCAATATATTTTTTGCTCTATAAAATTATTTCAAGAGATAAAAAATCAATTTTAAGCTTATCAGATTTATTATTATGGGGGCACATATGAAAAAGAAGCACTTTTATGTAAATTTATTCAGACACTTCAGCTACCTGAACCCAGACTGTAATCAAAAAAGTATTTTAAGAAATTCTAAGCTGAAACATTTTCGGGCAATGAAGACCAACCACATTTGCAAAAAAAAAAAACAAAAATAAAACCCAAAACAAAAAAACAAATGTTACCAATACTGACGTGTGGAGAATTACCAAGTGCCATATTGCTCTAGTATAACAAGACAAAGGTTTCTGGAAAGACAGTCCCACTGAACTCCCACATTTCATTTGCCTTGAGAATGTTCTAATTTGAAGAGTAAATACCACCACTTTCATTTCTCAAGAGTGACAGGAGCAGGAGGAGTAGCCATGCCCAAAGCAGCACACCAAGGTTAGATGCTGTTGCTCGCTATAATTACCATCACAATTCTCCAGCTGCCTGGTCACAACTTGCATCTGCTGTGCCCGAAGACCTTTTAATCCTCTGCCAGCACACACGTGCTGGGTAACTGGAACTGGCTTTAATCCTTCCATTAAGCACATCTCTTCCTCTTCCTGATCAGAGAGGTATCCTGGTGGACTGGGCACGCCATCCAGCGTCACAATGAACTTTGGACTAGCAGGTTTCTCTGGCTGTGCAAGCTGGTCTCTACCAAACAAAGAAATGTAGGAAATTTAGATTTTCTGACTCAAGAGGCTGGAGTGAATGCGAGCTGTGCTACTGAGTGAAAGCTGTACAAGCTTATCAATGGAGAGTCAAGCTAACAAACCATACAGCAATTCCTGGTAATGCACTCCAGTTAACAGTTTGCCCTCTAGTCTCCCTGAGGCACTAATAGGAACTACAGCTCTCAGGTACAGCTCAGTTTGTTGCATGCTGTCCAACAGACAGATCCAAAAGCTCATTTACAAACAGTCAGTCCTGGGGAATTTGCAGTTTTGATGCAGAAAAAGAGAGCAAATACCATTCTTGGAATTACAAACCTTTTAACACATAAAACATGTGTCTCCTCAAAATTACTGAAACACACACGAAACAGTAGTGTAAAAGTTTTTAGAACTACGATGAGAGAATTAAAGAATTGATACTAAGAACTTTGACACTCAGCCTGACTAAAAGGTCAGTCTAGCCTAGTGTCCTGTATCTGACAACAGCCAGCATGGATAAGAGGGAGCATTAAAACAGGGGACAACATACATTTTCTCCAACCTTTCACCATCCCATCCATTTCACCTGAGGGATTTCCTGAATGACATGTGATTCTAAGTATTTGGAGAACTGTGGAGTTCTCATCTTTGGCAATGGGATAAACTTTGCTTCTCTATGAAATGGGGCTAAACGCAACTGCACCATAGAATGCCTTTAAGGGGACAGAAACCAGGACTTTCACACTGAAGCAGTCAGAAACTGATCTATTCACATGCAAAAATTTACCTCTCTCCTGCACAGTCACAGCTTTCAACTGTGATATTGCCAGGTCATCTTTTTGGGTTTGTTTGCTCAGTGTTGGTTTTGTTTCCAATTAGCACAGGCTGCTGAAAGCCACTCACAGACAGGAAACACCAGCAGTTTCTCAAGCACAACAGCCCACCTGATGAAGTTCATCACACTGTTCAGAGTAGTTTTAACTCAGAACAGGTAGGACTATTTGTTACCTGGAACTTCATTTGAAGATGGCATTACTTTAAACTTCTCCTGGTCAAACTCTCCAGTAAGGAGCCTTAAATCCTTGTCCAGGATTCACCACACTCAATACTGTGTTAATAGATGCTTCTTAAGAAATGTAATCCAAGGGTGAAACAGGCATAAAACTAAAGGCAATTTAAGCAAAACGATTATTTGACTAAGATTTCAGAACAAAAGAGCAGTACTTTTCAGTTCCTCCTTCTTCTTTCCTGCAAATCAAATACATGCTGAAACTACAGTTGACCCTGGGATTATTTTTCATTTAGAAGGATTTCTGGGAGACTTTTAGGCCCTGTGTTTTGACTTCTGCTATTCAAAGTCAGTCCATTTTGCATGATTCCACACCTCCTGAGTGAAGTGACAAAGCACAAGTCTGACCAAATGGCTCCATCTAAGCCACAAACAAGCAATTTGACCAGTGGCTGTTACAAATGAAGCAGCTTTTACCGAGTCTGTATCAGCCGTCCTGAGTGAACTCGTGCTGCCTCTGCTCCCTTCTTTCCCAGCTGCTGATTCTGTGCTGCCATTTCCTCTGGCAGCTTGGGTTTCTTCAGGATGAACGACCGAGTATCTGAGTGCACCACAGATTCTGGGTCACAGTAATCTGCATTGGCAGAAAAATTACACAGAAAAGAGTAAAATAAGCTGGTAGTTGTACTCTTAAAGCATATTTCTAGTATCAACAGACATGGTCAATAAGCTGATCTTATTTTGTTTTAATTTCTTCCCAGAAAAAAATTTTTACTTCTCTGTTAATTCCACAGAGGTGGATCAACAGAAGCCATATTAGGCCAGATCAGGAAATTTTTTAAGTGGAATGGATATGCTGAAACATCACTGAAGAGGGTCCATCCCCCCTCTCTCCCAAACCTCTCATCCTCTGAACAGCTACTAATGCAATGCACTAATTCCTTAGAGATGTAGAAACCAGGAAATTGTAGAAATCAGTACAATTAATTGAAAAGGAGTATCTTAACATTCACTGGCCAGTAATATTAGATTTGAAAATAAAAGATGACAAAACTTAACCCTGAGTCACTTGCAAGCTATCTTCAATCATAGGATCAATCTGAAGCCGACAAGAGAGCTCCCTTTGTTCAATTCCTAAAAAAAAAACAGCAATAAGAAGCATATTTTACAGCATGTCAACATGAAACTATAGACTAGAGAACTGAGGCACACTCTCTAATTCTTTCAATTAAAAAACCAACAACAAAAACATTCACACTTTTAACAATAACAAAAGCCATTCTCATGATTATGAACCCTTTTGTCATTGTTTCAGGAACAGCAGCATGTCAAAATCTTTAAATAATGAATGTTTACCATTCCTTAACAATGACCATGGGATGATGTAACAAAAATCTTATTCAAAACCAGATTTTATTCATTATCTAAATACCTAAGCACTTTCCAAGTATAAACTAAGTACTTGTTATAGAAATATTTTCCCCTGCCTTACTTCCTTGATTCCTTGTGACTAACAAAGACCAAATCCCCTGTCCTGTGTAAGAAAACTATGCTGAAAAGGCACTTTACCTGTCTTTAAATGTTATGCCCTTTAGGAGATTCAAAACACAAGTAAAAACCAAAGCTGACAAAGTTAGCCTGGTATCAGCTATCTTGTAAGAGCAAATAAGAACATTCCTCTATTTAAACTGAAAAATAAAACACTAGAACCACCATTTGTGTGGAAACCACGTGTTGGAAGGAATCTTTTAATACTTCATAAGCTGGAAAAGTGTTCTAAATACTCTAGAGCATCTTCACTCCCACTTAAGCTTCATGACAGAATTACTCCTACAAGATACTAAGGAAAATATGCAAAAGATGGGGAAAAGAGAAGCTATCCAAATGTAAGTGCTTATGCACAACTATTCTTCTGTGACATGCCACAAGACTGTAACATTCTTTGCTCACTGATTAATCCCCCTGAGGTTGCCTGTGTGTATGTTTGGATACCTGTATCTAGCTGACAGCCATGCTTTAGAAAGCTGCACGGTCTTCAGGGCAGCTCTGCAGGCAACTTTTGTTGCAGATTTAAAAACATTCCTTTCCTTTTCCCTGCTCAGCCTGTAAAATGACATCCCCTAGTATAAATTCTTAAAGAATATTATCGGATGACCTTGAACTTCTTCAACTGTCTGCTCCTTCGACTCTTCTACTTGAAGCTGAGAACTCAGAAGAGGCAGTCTGCTTTTCACATGAATTACTTCTAACTGTGATTCTTCTGGGCTAATTCGAGTTCTTGGTGCAACTGGAACAGTCTGTTTCTGTGGAACTTTAAATAGAGAAACAATGGCAAATCATTTACATACTACCCAATCACTCAATAGTATTGGTTTTAGATATATTTTGCTAAAATAACTCTCACAAATTCTTACACACACACAAAAAAAAAAAAAAAATAACCAAAAAACCTCTTCCAAAAAAAACAANAAAGGACAATACACATCCTGATACCTGTCAGCGTACCCTGATATGAATTAATCACTTTGTTGCCCATTATTGTGCACTTCTATTACCTCTATCCAGGTACATGTAATATTTTATAATATATCCAGGTATATAATAGTTTCATTTTTTTGCTGTTTGGCTTTCTTCTCCTCCCCTCTGAGAAGGAAGAAGGAGAGTGAAGAAAGGGAAAAGAGATCAAATAAATGGCTCAAACCACCTGGCTTACTCTGATTATTAATTTCCCCTTGGCAACTACTGACTTCAGAATATTCTAGCACTTCCATTTAGTATCTATACATTTCTATCTTACTATCAAGACTTACTATCTTAATATGATCTAAATTCCAGTTCTCTCCCTCGTTTATGTTTTTATAATTCATCACCCAACATCAATGCAATGAAAGAGGACACAGTACATCCCTCATGTATAACTGACTTGTTATTTAACATTCTTTCTTTAGCTTGGATTTATGCAACAGAGTAAAAACATATTACAGATTAGCACAAACAAAATTAATGCTAATTACCAGTGGAATAATTGGTTGTTTTTGTAACTGATTCCTGTGCTTCAGAGATTGCTTTCAGTATTAAATTCTTATTGGCCTGTTTTGAAGGCGGCAATGAAGGTCTAAAGAAAATAAAAAAAATAAATTAATCCTACATGGACTGACACAGCAACCATATCCATGTTAAAGACAGGCATTTCAACAGGTATATCACAGGAATATTATTACCAGAAATCATCATCTACAATGATTTTACCCACACCAGTTTTCAGTTAATCTATTCTCCCAGTGGATGGAGATCCACAAAATGCTCTAAAAAATAGAGGTCTCAAGCTGCTGTAAAACCATGCTACATGCCAAAGGCACTCTCTGCCATTATTTTCTTCTCACCTCTGCTCACCACTGATCTCCTGCTATGTTTGTGCTGGCACCAACAATTATGCAGCCATCCTGAGGAATATGATCCAGCTGCATAATTAGACTGACTCTATCAAAAACATGTTATTTGTCAAAAAAGGCTTCCTGCTTGTCTTTAATATCAACAATAAGGAAGCTTAAATCAGATAAATGTGCTGTGATGCTGAAGATAAATTCAATACAGTGTATTAGCTTAAAATAAATCTTTTACAAGCTGGCACCGTAGGTCAGTCTTTAGTTTAAATGTTCTTCCTCTATTGTTAAAAATCAGATACAAAAGACAAGTATTTTGACTATTGCCTGACACTTAGAGCAGAAAAAAAGGAAAACCTCTGAAGACTGTTTGAAAAGTCACCTTAAAGAACAAATGATAACTGCTTTGAAAACAATTCCTGAAAATAAATCAAATTACTGAAAAGTTATTTCGCCACAATAAATACCTGGTCTGAAACATGTCAACAATTATGTTCTTTTGCCACTAAACTTTACTCAAACAATGTAAAGATTCACACTTCATTGCATCTTACTTGCAATAATGAAAACAGGTTACAAAATCAAAGGCAAAGGGTGGCATAAACAGGCATCTCAACCACAGAGTTGTGAGATACTACAAAATAATATTAAAATGTTTTACTAAATTTTCTCTGTCAATTTTTAAAAGTGCAAACTGATTTTCTCCACTTTGTTCATTCTATTAATTCTTGAAAACTCAGACCCAGTGAGTTCTTCAGTACCTTCTTTCTGGCTTTGCAGGTACAGACACACTGCTGGAGATGCCTCCTGTTCGCAGCTCGAAGTCTTCCTCCTCCTCTTCGTCCTCTCCATCATTACAGAACCTTTTCACTTTGACTACTGAGCTCACAACAGGCACCCTTCTCTTCCTGGAGCTCTCCTCCTGCAGCACACAGAGCAGGCAAACAGCTCATTTAGCACAAACCAAGCCAGCAAAGAAAGCAATTCCACCTGCAGCCAGGAGATGGAGAACTGCCCTTCCACTTGTACAACTGACTGCACTGCATAATATGAAAATCAGACACATTTACACTGAAACTTCTCACTGGAAATGTAACTGTGAACATTTAGGGAAAAAAACAAAAAGAAGAAGACAAAACTCCCAAGCATAGAAAAATTATCCAACACCTACAGAAAACCAGGGTTTTCCAAAAGAAACTTATAGTATTCTTCAAGATGAGCATGTTGAAAAGTCTGAGAAAGAAAAGTGAAATCAGTATAAACTACTTCCTTCCTCTGCATCAACTCTAATTTCAGGTAAGTGTAAGGATTCGTTTCCAGCAAGGAAATGACATATCCCAAAGGATGCTAATTGTTACACAGAGTCAGGATGGTCCAGTTTAGACAGTGCAAGGTCCCTGGTGTCTCTTCTGGACGTTATTCATGAAACAGTAATAGAAGAAAAGTATCACAAGACCTTTTTCGAACATTTCCAAGGATAGACGTTCCTGACATTCAACAGTGATTTACGTACAACATTAAATAAATCACTATATTCTCATTTGCACTTTTCTATTCTCAAGAACTAAGGCATCAGCATGTATCTTTGTAGAGCATTCCAAATAAAATTCATTATCCTTTATACAGGATGAAGTAGTGGCAAAGATAGAGAACTTTAAAAAACCAGAAATCAACACACGCATTTGCAATACAAGGCATGTAAAATACTTGCTTCCTTACAACATTAGCAGCCATAACTATCTTCACTCCTCTCAAAAAAGGCTATTAATTACTTCACATGGATACTCTATCAGCTAAGACTACCACCCTGCTTGGCTTAGCTTGGCCTCCAAAGCACTTAGGGTAGCAATCATATTTTAGTTTGTCCTTGTCCAACATCCATCCTAAATAATTCTTAACTGACACAGTGCTAAACAGAATAATCATCATCATCATCATCAGTATTTCTGGGCTAATAAACAGCAAGCCAAAAATCCCAATTTACAGGACTGTGTAAAGCTGGGGATACACACAGGACTTAGGGAAGATCATGCTGATTCTACAGATTTTACAACACATGCACAGCTCAATCATGTGCTACCCTGTTAGTCCACGTCAACATGACATGAAGATGGACGTGGTAATGAACTCTGAGATGCAGCAAGCTCTCACATAATGATGTCAGATTATGCAATCTGTTTTTACCAGGGGACCCAAAGCATGAAATCTCAAACCTACTGGTACCAGTGACAAAGTCTTCTGATTTCTCTGAGGTCAAGATTTTACCGAAGTGCACATAGCAATTTAGGTCCCTGACAGGAATACACTTTTGCAACAGTTTAGGTTGTACCAACCTCGCTGCCCACTTTATCAGCACCGAGTTTGGAGGTGGGTCTGTGACCCTCTGCTAAGCTGCCAAATGCTTCTGGATTGCAGAGCTGGCCTGCTTCCAAGGACCTGCAGCCTTGTGTGTCTAAGTGGCGGCTCCCCTGCAGGCTGCCCTGCTGGGACAGTCTGGGCACGTGTGCGCTGCCATCGGCGCTCCTGACAGCAGGGGGCCGGTAGATCTCCGCCGAGGGACGAGAGGAACCGTAAGTGACAGTCACAATAGGCTTCTTCCGTGACAAAGGATTCTCCTGCACAAAGTTGAGGTCCTCATCAATGAGATCATCTGGTTCGGGTTTAATGTCAATTACAGCTTCAGAAGGTGACAAGTCCCTCAAAGGCTTGACAGTAGATGTTAAGCGGGATGCAGAACCATCTTCACAAGACTGCCTGATAAAAAAAAGAGATCGCCAACTGTTACCTGCCAGTCAAGTCCTGGAAAATGAGAACTGGCTTTTAATCAAAGCCAGGAGGGAAGAAAAATTAAGGCATTCCTGTCTATACAAATTTAACACACTGATTGGTATTTTCAGTTTGGTTAATTAATCTAAGCCAGTATGTTGCTTAAAGAACCCAGTTCTGATTTAATGTTTCTTATACAACAAATTGTAGCAACGCTTGACTCTTCAAAAGTATTTGTATCTTTCCAAGTACTTTTACTGTACTCTTTAGAATGGCTACAACACTCACACAACCACTGATGTCTGAGGGTGTGTTGGGAAGCAGCCAGCAGCCCTACCTGGAAGCACTGCTCCTCTGCTCCTGTGAGCTGGTTGAAACTCTGGAGTCATTTCTTTCAGCCCGAGTGCTCGACACTGGAAGAGGTGGCAAGATATCCTCACGCCTCCTCTCATCAATCACACATGAACTGCTTTTGCTGGAAGGCAGATTGCTCTCAAATATATTGGGTTCTGAAGATTTTACACTGGTTGGTTCTGTGGAGACAGGTACCTTTCACTTTTACATTAAAGCACAGCAATACAGATTTTACAACAAATGTAGCTATGAAAGTGCAAACAAAATGTTGCACAGGCCTGAAAACACCACAAGCTGAAAGCTGTTTCAGCTGAATACATCAGGAAGAAACACAGAGAGAACACACAGACATTGCACTCAAAAATAAATTCAAAAATCTCAAAATACAAAGGACTTTTTAACAGTCTGGATCCAAAAGACCGCATAAATAAAAAATTAACAAAACAGCCAAGATATTTTTGCAACTCATCATATGTGTAACACTACACAGAAAATATAAGCCTACCTTCACTCAAAATTAATTTTCTTACTTACCAGTAGTCACAGATCGCAGCTTATCCAAAACTCCATGGAGCCTGAAATAGACAGCAGACAGGGAAGGAAGCAAGAGAGAAAAAGGAGAAATAAAAACCTTTAACTTACATTCAGACTAATCATTTTTCAGAAACCCACTGCTTTTCCACCCCTAAGACTTCACTTTCCATCAACCAAAGTATGTTTAACCTCAAAAAGGAGGGTTAAAGTGTCTTGCCTCCAGTATGTCTTGTAGATGCAGGTAGAGCACTCATCAAATAATCTACTTTTGGCATTTAGTTGGTTTATAGAATCAAAGCAAATACTCCCCACCTTTCACTATAATCAATGGAGTTAAGTATCAAAAAGATTGATTCAAAAAAACCTAAGTTAGAAGCCTAAAGCACAGCCTAAAATTTTACTTTGTATATGAAACTTTAATTACACAGTAGAGTTAAACAGAGTAGTAAGTACAAACTCAAACAGTAAATAACTCATAGCATGTAAGATTCTCAGGATTCTTGCAGCTTTGTACATACCAACAACTCTCTGAGGTGTGCTGGTGAGCAAAACTATTTCAGTGAAGTACCAAATTTGCCCTTTGCCTGTGAAAAAGTCACTAAGCTGAACACAGAAAATTACAGGGCTTTAATACCATAAGGCTGCTTAAAAATAAACACATATTACAGTGAGAAGAAAGGAAAAAAAATCCCAATACTTAAATTAATATTTTACTTGGAATTCAAACCTGATAAGGGGCAAGTCCCTAATTTAGGCTGAATTTTAGAAAGGAGCTAAGGAACAAGAACATATTGAAAAGACTGCATGCAGACATAATGAAGGCTTACACTCGTCCTCCCTGTGAGCTGTCACTAGAACACTTGTCAGCTGAGCTCTGGTGCTGCAGATCAGCTTTCACACTGACCTCGGGATCACCAATCTGACACTTGGGTCAGAGTAAGAACCTCGGGATCACCAATCTGACACTTGGGTCAGAGTAAGAAGTGCTGGCCAACCAGCAGGACTGCCAGGTCTGCCACAATTGCTGCCAAACTTGCCAGAAGGCCCAAAATTACCAATCAGAGACAAACCAAGGAAGGCAGATCATGCTGAGTACTGTATTTAACCAACATTTAAGAACACAAACATCCTAGGTTGTCTTTAGAAGAAGTAAATGCATATAAAACTCCCAGCTACAATGCTATGTAACACTTTTCTACCAATTCCCTTAAAGCTTATTCATAGGTTTCATCTTGTCTTTTCTTCCATCCTTCTTTTAACCAACACCAACTCTGGTAGCTGATAAAGCACAATAATATTGAGTTTGTATATATATAGATATGGATATATAGATATATATCATGAGAATACTGACTTAAGGTTAAAACAGTTACTATGATTACAATTTAAGCAGGTGTCAGAACCAGCTGGTGGTATAATACCTGCATATAGTCAATTCACCATTTTAAATATAAATATATAACATGATCTTGATTTCTTTGCTGAAATTTGCTTTCTCCACGTACTTATTATTTTTTCAATAAAGTTTTACTTTCCTTTATAAAGTCATGAAAGTCTTTTCTACTACCTTATTTCTTCCTGTATGTCAGGATTGAGTCAAAACCATAGTACAGGAGCTACATTCTCATCCACTTGTAAACTTCACTGATTTGTCTGATTCCTAAAACTACTGTGAGAAAAACAACTGCATGACTTCCTGATACACTGAAACCCAAAGGTTTTGCTTAGGCAGGCCACAAAAGGCAGCAAAGAAATGCCTGTGCAATTTTCAAGAAAAAGGTCTGTGCTTAATTGTACTCCCTTATTATATTTTTACAAATGCCAGGAGAAAAATAAAACCTGTGTAAGTAAAATCAAACTATATCCACACAAGTTACACTATCACCTGGAAATCCATCAGTTTAAATAGCTAATACAGGGAATTGCAATAGCTGGAAGTATTTTTCATTTTTTGGCAATGTTTATGATTTTATAACATAGCCAATTTCTAAAATGTTTCTTTCTGCTATTCAATAAAAAAGCTCCTAGGAACTAATTACATAGAAGAAATATTGGAAGTGAATGTAAACAATCAGTATGAAAATGTCAAAGAAAGCAAACTGAAACAGAAAAATAATGTAGTATTTTTCTCATCTGTATAAAATAAAATAATGTTCCTTAAAGCTCTGTTAGATAGGAGATTCAGAAAGAAGATTAACTTGAAAAAATACACAGCTCTGAAAGCAACAAAATGTCTAGAGTCAAATGTCTGAAACGTGGATTTACTTACAGGTTTCTACTGTAAAATAATTTCAGCATTAGAAACTGCACGAGAAGTATAATGGCTGAGTTTGTCATGCAGCACGGAATAAATGAACCTACACTGTCAGGAGCTGACAGCAGAGCTGAAGTGTTGCTATCTTGTCCTGTTTGCAGGAATTCTGAGGTTCTACATTTGATTTTTGAAGCTGGAAGCTGGTAATAAACAAATAGCCTGAGAGGTGGGAATATCTAAGCATTTGGTGCTAAGCCTTGTCAAAGACAGCACACAGAATTAGATGCACTGCTCATCTGCCCCGATTTAGCAATTCCCATGCACAGCAACCTGAAGCACTGGCAGCACAAAAGCAAACAGATTGCTCCTTTGCATCCAATGCAGTGAAAAATGCTCTCATGCTCACAGTAGGTTTTGCAGGAATGCTTTAAAGTCAACACACAGCCCTTGCCTACCTGAGCACTTCATCTGAAAATCTGACTGGCTTATAAACAAATACACCCTCCACTTTCGCCATCTCTCACCTCAAAAGCCTAACTGCTGACAGACTAAAACTAATTTACTTATTAGACATGCAAAGTAGGAGGTTTTATTAGTGCAAATTACATAGTGGGAAAATAAATAACTTTTTTACATGTCAGGTGTCACTTAGAGAAAGCATCTCTGCACTACAGATAAGAAGTGCAACAAGCAAACATACCAGACGGTAAACCTGACAGTATTGTTTCCAAGGAAAAGGGAAAGGTCTTCTGTCATCTGCTCTTGACTCTTCTTATTGGCCACCATAACCATAATATAATCAGGGAGCTCTTCATCTAGTAGAAAGAGAAATATGATGTTTTGAAGTATAATAAATCATGGAAGACATAGCAAACATCTTTAAATATGTAACCAATTTTGTTTTCTGTCTTACTACAAACACTGTGCAGGCAGAGCATTAAGTAAGCAAATTAACAAGACTTCAATTTCCTCTGAGGTTCAACACAAGTCTCATCTACATGCAAGGAATAAAAGACCATCAACTTCACAAGAGCACAAGCTGAGTATCAACATGTCTAGAAAGTGAGTAAACAGAACGGAAAGAAGGACAAGATAACAGAAAGCCACTCTGCTGCCTATATCCTTTTTCTTGAGTAATAGCAAGTATCTACAATATTCATTACCTCAAATATTGCCAAGTAAAGCACCTTTTCCTTATCAAATTTCCTTTAGTTACAAAAACTAAACAAATAAACATCCATATCTGATATGTGCAAATCAAAAATTCTATTAACTTCCAGATTTTCTACATACAAAAATAAAACAAATCCCAGCAATCTCAAGACTGAATTTCTATTCTGTAATACATGCAATTTCACAGACAGTGAGAAACCCATTCCCTGGCATACAAGGTACTCCCAGTCATCAGAATGCACAGGAAGGTTCTCAGAGCCCAACAATACAAATTAAGGGTTTGGGGAGTTTGGTGTTTGACTTTGGCCTAGCTCTGGCTTCTTCTGAAGGACTGACTGGCACAACTGCTGCTCAAAGGCATTAGTTGTACTTCTTGAGCACAGACTTCAACTGAGTTTAATCAAACATCTCATGCTCTCCAATTCCACTCCATGGCATGACATGAACATAACAAAAGTAAGTGAAAACAGCTGGGAAATACCATCCAAATTACCAATTTGAATCAAGGCACTGATACAGCTGTGCTTATTTCATCAAGCTAAGACAGTACACAACACTAAAAAGACCTAAAAAAAGGAAAATAGAAATCAAAATCCAAATGAAAGGAATTGCCTTTCTTCTATGTCTATGTACATTGTAAATAATCTATCTCTACCCCAGACTACAAAAATAACATTCACTACTCAATTGTCCCAACATAACCCATTCCTAGCTTAAACCCTCACTTCTTTTTGGTACTTTTTGTTTGTTTCAATTTTTGTTGTTGCTGCTTTGTGTTTGGGTTTTTTTTCCACTGCAAGCTACAAGTTGCACAAGATGGATGGATGTTCAGACCTAGGAAATTAGAATGAATTTATTAGCCAAGCTACTTTTAAACATAAGCTCTTCAGGTGGTTCAACACACGAGAAGATATTTTAGTACAGATAAAAACATAAGTTAGCACAATCACCTGGAGCAGTGGGATAGAAGATGGAAAGAAACTTTCTTGGTAACTGTTGGCTTATGCCAACTTAAATTGCATGGGGAACTACAGATCTGTGGAACTACAGAATCTTTTGAAAGATTTCCTAGCTGATGAATAATTAACTGACTTCATCTTCCTTCAAATATATGAATATTTCCTTTGTAAGCTCTACACAACAAGTAAGTTTCAAAATATCTTGTTGTAGAAGACTTTTTAAGAGGAAAGAACTAGCACTTACAGAAAGAAATAAAAGCATTGTTCCTGTGCAGAGGCTAGAATGAGGGAGAATCAACTTTCTACTAGTTACCTGAAAGAAGAAATTGAGTTTTTGAAAAACATTACTTGAAAAGTTGTCCAAAATACTCTAGTCAAGAAAAGAAACCTGAAAAATCACAGAAATTTGGGAACAGCTGTTTAAAAAGAAAAAAAGATGCCAAGGCAGGACAGACTTAGCAATAAAGAATACAAAGTTTTTTAAAGTTTAGAAGCTGACTGAGAAGAAACTGAAGATATTGTCTGCTGACCCTGGGAATACAGGAAACCTGTCCTGTGAATACAAGAGACAGAAGGAAAACAAAGAAAGAATAATCAGTCATAGCTGGAATCAACAATGGCTAGCATTCTACCAGCAGCTCAGTACTAGAGACAAGAGAAAGACTTTTATTTCAGAAATACAGGAGACAGCAAAGCATCAAGGACTGAGAAACTGAAATCTGGAATGACGGTAAAAAAAACACAAAAAAAGCAAAGAACGGAAAATGAGTTACTTAAAAAGACAAGCTTTAAGATGGTGAAAAAGATGATTGTACAATTAAAAAGTTCTAAACACAGTTCCTAGGCACCAGCTGAGTTCAGATTGTCAGCTCACAGCTAACTGCCTTCTATGGAGCCAACACATTTTTCCATAAATACAATGCCTTCCTTGAAACAGGAAAAAGATGAATTCAGGCTCAAACTACAGACTTTGAACTTGGCTGTGCAACTCACAGGATCTCTAAATTATGCTCTCAATTCCTTTTCTTTACCTGAAATCCAAGAAGCATCACAGACAACAACAAGGCAGTTTCAGGATTGAGGTATTTTGTTTCCAACAGAATGCTGTGTTAAGTTACCAGCTTTTACTGCTGCAGGAAACAGCTGCTCTGAAGTGCAATATCCATTTCTTCCCAGGTTCACAAAAAACAAACAAACCACAAGACCACAGATGTGCTCACTGCTCACCTTTAGTCAGAAAGCAAAATAAAATCTTCCCCTGCCTTTAAGACTGAGATACATGTATTTCATCATCATTAGCTCATCTTAGCTCTTAGTCTTCTCCTAGACAGTCAAGCTCTTACATTTTAAAGGTTTGTCCCACATGTTTCTGACATGGCCTTTTAAATTCCTAAGCCACTCACACTCATCTTTATCCTCCCTCCTAATTCAACAGATGCTTCACTCTGAATTCAAGAGCTGTTAAAAATATACCTAAGAAAGACTGACTCCATCTCAGAGTGGTCACAGCTAACTGCTCCTATATTTCCAAGGCTTTTGCCTATAATGTTTCTCCTAATGCTTCAAAGAAATTTCCTTAGATATTCACATCATAGTTTGCTTTTCTTTCAAATCCCTTGCCACCATTTCTAACAGGGAAGACTATTAGACTGACTTTATAGTTATTTTCTTTTAGTTCTTCACATACTGATGTTCACACACAGCTTCCTCTTATGCTTAGATTATAGTACTTTGTGAAGTACATCTCTTTCTTTCTTACTAGTCCAGCATTTCAGGTAATTCTTCTCATGCTTAAGGCTTCTGTATGCAGTAACAGGTAAAAATAAGTTCCATTAGCTAACCTGTTTTTTTCCTACATAACAAAAATGATCTATAAAAGATTGCTGAACACATGGCAAAACTTACCAACATAAGCCCCCAGCTCCTGTAACTTTCCTTTTATAGCACCCTAAAAAATAATGAAATATTATTTAAGGGATGGATCAACAAAGTATTTCTAACTGCAAAGAGTTGGGAGGCTTAGCAAAGTTTCTCTCATTTACTTTTTGAGCACACTGGTTTAACATGTTAAACTTTTCCTATGTCTACTGCTCAGGACAGGAATATTCTAACAGCCAGGGGCTGACAGCAGAGTAACGGAACCTCTCTCTCTGCACCGTATTTCCGATAGACCAGTTCCTGGCGCTACCATTCAACCTCCAAGTCCCAGCCGTCCTCTTCTAAGCAGAGACCACCCGGACTCAAAAGGTGCAAACAAAACGAATCTAAGATGGTCTGATAAAAGATCATTCCCGGCTCAGCAGGGAAACAGAAGCCAGCCGGGATTTCCAAACGGAGCCGCTGACAGGCCCTGCCGGTACCGGGCCGAGCTGCGCGGTACCCGGGCAGCCCCGGGGCCGGGCGGGCTCTGCAGGGCGAGAGCCGCAGCCCCGGGCAGAGGCGGCACCGGGCAGCTGCCCGTGGGGGGACAGGGTGCCCCGACTCCGCTTCCCACGAAAACGAATCTCCCGCTCCCGCCCTCCCCGGGGAAGCCCGAGACCGAGGGAACCCGCCGCCGGCAGCTGGGACGGGGGGCGGGCCGGAGCCC